>AP025042.1:15903220-15989270 GCA_036186865.1 Eustoma russellianum
GATCGAAGGAGATACGTATATGTATATACGTGTATATGCACATGTATAGGCATGAGCATGCATAAGTATATAGATACACGGGAGGAGTAGTATGTGGATATCGAATTAATGATTTGATAATTGATATATTTGTATCAGAGATGGGTAAATTGATATTTGGTATATTCGTGATTTGTGATATTTGAATGTTTGTGATTGATATTTCAAATGGATCGAAATTACAATTGCATTTGGGATATATTGATATTTGAAATCGTTTGGAAAAAATCAAATATTCTGGAAATTGTTTTCGAAAATCGTGCATATTGTGAAATTCACTCTTACAAAAAAATATACTGGTAAAATATTTGATCCAAATTATACGGAGCGCAAAAGACATAACGACCTAGTCAGGGACAGGGTGTCTGTAACATATTTGGCGTCCGAGCATAACTACCTAGTTTGGGAAAGGATGCGAGGGTATATTGGCTGCCATTAAATGTAACGACCCAGTCTAGGACATGGTGTCTATGACATATTTGATTTTTGGGGGATAAATTCGTGAGTCTTGCAGTATAAGTCACTGGCAAGGGAAGTGTTATAGCCATCGCATCGAAATCATATTTGGAATCGAATATCTGAAATCGCATCGTATTGTAGCGTATCGGAAATTTTAGCGTATCGCATAAAAATTGGACATTTTGGAAATTTGAAATTGAAAATTGGTTTTTGACTTGCATCGCATCGATTTGAAAGTTGCATCATCGGATTTTGATTGTGACTAACATTTGGCTGACTATGAGTTGTTATTTGAGTTGTTTTTTATCGTTGGCTTGATTGTTGTGTCATTGTAAGGGTATAATTGTAATTTTACTTGTGAACAAGAAACTTGATATTTCCTATGTTTATTTATTTATTGCACACGTTTCCCTGTGTATGGTCCTATATTGAGTACAGGGTAGGTTACTTACTGAGTGATCCTTTTTAGCTCATTCTTTACTCAATGACGTTTGCAGATAATCAGGATTATGACCTAGGGTTCGTAGAGGACGTGTCGGATTGGGGATATTGATGACTCGAGGGACTACTAGAAAGAATTCTTATGTATTTATTTCAAGACTTGTACTTTATGGATTTTAGTTTGATATTTCGAGGCGTTAAAGATATTATATTAAGTGTTGATTTTGTAATTTGAAATCGCCTAGATATTTTATATTATTGATTGGTGAGTGATTTGAGGAATTTTTTATGACTTCCGCTGACGTCATCTTGCGTCACTTGCGAACGTCTACTTGATTGGTATCAACGCCTTGTATTTATCTTAGCGAATACAGCGGATGAACCTTTTTGAGTACTAGGGCGTGGGATGGGTTGCTACAGGTGGTATGAGGGCATGTTTCGAGGTCCACGGTGGAAGATTATACTTAAGCTATGATCTTAGACATAAGTGACGACTTTGAATAAGTAATGATCATGAACATAACGATCTTAGCCACAAGCGGTGATTAACTTAAGGGATGATCGGTTGAGGGATGCGCGTACCTTTAAATTTTTCAAAAACATGTACTGTTTTTGAGAGGTTTCAAATTCTGTTTTAAGGGAAACTTTTCAAACGGTTTAAAAATACTGTAATTTCCGTTATCCACTATTGACTCTCCTCTAGTGGTATTTATTACAGGTGTTACGGTCGAACAATTGATATCAGAGCAAGGTTAACACCACAGTAAGAAGGCAAGGTTAGACACAAGAGTTCATTAAAGCCTACATATTCAAATCAAAGGTACATTATACAATGGTCATAGTTCCTCACAATAATGAGATGAAAGGTATGTCCACCCAACGCCCTCCTTTATATGACATTAATAATTTTGTACATTAGAAACATAGGATGAGGCTATCCTTAATGGTTATGGACATTGATTTGTGGTCTATAGTTGAAGATGAACTATAAATACCAATAAAGATAGTGCAAGTAAGTGGGGTAACACGAGAAGTAGAAACAATAAAAGTTAATGGTCTATTGAAGATAAAAAGAGAATGTCCATGAATGCTAAAACAATGCAATTACTTTTAAATGGACATACTGCTTCTGAAGCAGGTTATGTTTGTAATTGCACTAGTGCTCATGATATATGGAAATCATTAGAATTAAAGCATGAACGTACAATTGGTGTAAAGAGTCTAAAATAAACAGGCTTATGACTGAACTTGAATCATTTAAAATGTGATCGAGAAAATCCATAACATCTATGGATTTGAGGATTACTAATATCTTCAATGCTCTTGAGTCTTTAGGTAAATCATTTACCAGCAGAGAGAAGGTTCAGAAGGCGCTACAAAGCCTTCCTGGTGAATGTGATCCAAAGGTAACGGCCATCGAAGAAACGAAGTCAATCACAAAAATGGACAAGTTAATAGGTGCACTTAGAGTGTACGAAGTAAAATTAAACCGACAAAAATCCGAGTCATCAAAATCATCCGGTAAGACTATTGCTTTCGAAACAACTGAGTCATCTCATGTAAATACTGATCAAAGTAACAGTGATAGTGAATTAGATGATGATTTGATGTTAGTAGCTAGAAAACTTAGAAGATTTTTCAGACGGCCTAATAGAATTAGACAACAACCTTATTGTTCCTCTTCTCAACTTAAGAGAAATAACTCAAATAGAAATAGTGTGAAAGGGTATAATAAAGAATTAAAATGTTATGGATGTGGTCAAAAAGAAACATATCTCATATGATTGTCCAACTAAAACAATAACAATAGTAATAATAACAAACAAGTCAAGGAGTCTCAAAGACCCAAGGCAAGAAAAGGTAAAAGGGCAATGAAGGAGCGAGCACATGGAGCGACTCCGCTGACTCTCAATCCGAGCATTCTGAAAATGAGGAAGCAAAAATATGCTTCGTATCTAACAAGGTAATTTCTTCTTTTGATGTAGATTTTGATAATGAAATGACTTCTGACGAAATGTATGAAGAATTTTTAAAAATGCATGCACATTGTAAAAGATTGTCTAAAGAGAAAAACAAACTAATTGAAGAAAATGACAAGTTGAAGACGTTCAACCTGAAATTTTCTGATCAATTAGAATCTTTTAAACAAGAGTCTACCCATACTCTTGACTCTTTAAAGATAAAAATTGAGTCATACAGGAAAAATGATCAAATGTTAAAAATTTAAAATAATATGTTAAAAACTAAGGTAGATAGTTGTGAAAAGGAAATATCACAACTTAAAACATCAAAACTAGACATAGAAAAAATGTTAGAACAATTTAAGTCTAGAACCAATATGTTAGACACACTTATATCATCACAAAAATATGGAAATGATAAAATAGGGTTAGGATATAAAGAACAAAATGTCAAGGTAGATAAACACCCTAAGTTTGTTTCATCTAGCACAAAATTACATTAAAAGTAACTAAAATAAACTCTAGTTGCATAATTCTTCTTCTAAAACAAATTTCATAAAACATGTACCTAGGAGAAATTTTGCATCTAGGTCATCTAAAAATTATTTCTATATGTATACAAATGTGACTAGACAAAATAATATGCATTCAACTCATTATAACTAATAGAGACCTAAATATAGGCAATCTCCTTATAAGGCGTATAAAACGCACCTATATCATATGATTATACTTATAAGGTTCCATTTAAGAAACATAATTACTTTCCTCACATTGCATATCAAAATCAATCACAACATAGTACTTATAAACCAAGATATAACATGTATGACAATATATCTTCTTTTCATTTGAATGGTCAAGTACACGTTAATCCTCTTTATTCAACTTACAATAATGCCAAATATGTGTCTACAAGGTACATCCAAGTTTGGATACCCAAAGGGTACATAAAAAAGGATGTTGCCCCTAATGTTCAAGGACCCAAACAAAGGGTACCTAAAACTTTATCTTCTTTGTAGGAAAATTGTAAGATAGAAGACAAGAAGAAGATAAAGCCAAAGAATATAAAAACCAAATAATAGCGGATGTTCAAGACATATGACGGAGAACCCCAAGCTATTCACTAAGCTAAAAGAAGAAAAGAATGAAGAAAGGTGACATTCAGTGACAACAACCAAGGTAGGGTTGTTAATAAAGGAACAATTGGAGACCCAAAAACATATTAAATTAGAAATGTGTTACTAGTAAGAGATCTTTCTTATGATTTACTTAGTATTTACCATGTTTCTTTTCTCCCTACTTCTTGTGATATAACAAATGAAAACGGAGAAATTGTATGAAAAGGAAATAAGGATGGTAATGTATGCTCATTACCATGAAAAAGCATGTTAGATGCTACAAGACGTCTATGTGGACACTACTATATGTGTGTCATAGTAAATGATTACGCATAATACACAGGGACATTGTTCATAATATACAAAGACGATGCTCTATTAGAAATCGAAAAACTCATTAAACAACTTGAAAATCTTTATGAAGAAGTTGTTAAACGAATTAGGAGTGATAGATGTGGAAAATTTGAAAATAAAGATGTAATTAAGTTCTGTGAATTGCATAGAATAAAACATGAATTCTCACCACTGAGAACACAAAAACTAAATGGAGTCGTTGAATGCAAAAATAGAAAAATCAAGAAATAGCTAGGATTATGTTATGTGAAAATAAAGTACCTAGACATTTATGGGCTAAAGATGTAAGTTGTGCGTGTTATATAATAAATAGACTTTTTATTAGAAAGAAGTTAAAAAAACACCTTATGAGGTATTGAATAATAGATAACCTAAGATAGATTATCTAAGAGTATTTGGATGTAAATGTTTTGTATTTAACACAAAAGATAATCTGGATAAATTTGAACAGAAGTGTATTGAATGTACATTTGTTGGCGATTCAACAAACTCAAAAGCGTATAGGTGTTATAATCCTGCATCTAGAAAAATAATTGAATATATACATGTAAAATTTAATGAGAATTCGTATCTTAAATCATTTGATAAAACTCTAACGAAACAAGAAAATAATCTAGAAAATATGTTTGATGATGATAACTTTTTACTTGAGCCTTCATGTGATCAACTAGAACCAACTCCCCCTAAACAAGTCATGCATGAACCTTCAGTCAAAATAAATCATGAAAATCTACATTTGGAAGATAATCCATCTAATTTACAAGATGTCCTAATTATATATGACAATGTTCATATAAATCTTTTGAACAAGAAGAAGGTGAACCTAGTCAACCTAGAAATTGGTGGCATATAAAAGATAAAACAAGCAACCTAAGAAATTATTAATTGGAAATCCAAGTGATGGGGTTAGAAAGCGTAGAAATATAAGTCAAGCAGAAGGACATGTTTTAATATCACACTTAGAACATAAAAACGTTAAGAAAGCCTTATGTGATATATCATGGATAGATGTTATGTATGAGGAATTAAATCAAGTTATCCGAAACAACGCATGAGATTCAGCACCTAAACCAGAAAATAAATCCATAATAGGTACAAAATGGGTATTTAGTAATAAAATTGATGAACAAAAGGTAACAATACACGAAATAAGGCTAGGCTAGTTGTACAATGTTATAATCAATAGGAAGGAATAGATTATAGAGACACCTTTGCACCCGTTGCACGACTAGAAGCCATTAGGTTATTACTTGCTATTGCAAGTCTAAGCAATATCAAAATCTTCCAAATGGATGTCAAGAGTGTATTCCTGAATGGATACATCCAAAAAGAGGTTTTTGTCAAACAACCCCTTGGATTCAAGGATCCAAAGTACCAGCTTTATATGGGTTAAAACAAACTCCAATAGCTTGGTATGATAGATTTGCAAACTTTCTTATTGCAAATAATTATCAAAGAATGACCATAGACAATATATTATTCCTCAAAAGAAAATATAATTATCTATTAATATTTCAAATATATGTAGACGACACTATTTTTGTTTCAACTAACTCTACCCTAGTAAAGGACTTCGTAGAATTTGTGAAGTCGGAATTTGAGATGTCAATGGTAGGAGAATTGAGTTATTTCTTAGGGCTACAAATCAAACAAGCACCTCGAGGAATTTATGTTAGCCAACTTAAGCATATAAATGAGATGATTAAGAAGTTTGGATTTTAAGAGTTGAAGCCAACAACAACCCCCATGAGTGTTAAATTAGACAAAGATGAAAATGAAAAACCTTTTGATGACACACTATGTAGGCCCATGATTGCATCATTGCTATACTTAACCGCATCAAGACCTGGCATAATGTTTAGTGTGCATGTGTGATAGGTTTCAATTTTGTCCTAAGGTGTCAAACTATAATGTACTGAAAAAGATATTTAGGTATATTAAACATGCACCTCATTTAAGACTTTGGTACGATAGAAACTCTATGTTTGGATTATATGCCTATTATAACGCAGATTATAGTGGTTGTAAGATAGTTAGTAAATCCACTAGCTGAACTTGTCAATTCATAGGAACCAACCTCATTTCATGCTTCTCTAAAAAACAAGCTAGTGTAGCTCTCTCTACCACCGAAGCAGAGTATATAGCTTTAAGTTTATGCACTACCCAAATACTTTAGCTAAACAACAACTTAGTGATTTTGACATTAAAATGAATAAGATTCCTATTTTTTGTGATATCATAAGTGCGATCAATCTTTCTCGGAACCCAGTAATTCATTCCAATGCCAAACACATAGAAGTTAGATACGATTTATTATGTGATCATGTTCAAAAATGGAGATATAACCATAGACCATGTAAGAATTGATAATCATGTTGCTAATAATTTTTACCAAACCCCTTAGTCAAGCCACTTTTGATGCCTTACGAGCCAAGTTAGGAATGTTGACTATAGCATGATTCTTTCTTTTGCATGATTTTCAAAATAAAGGTGGAGATAGAAATAACATGATTTTAAGTTGAATATAAGTGGTCCAGAGCATAGGTTAAAGGGGAGACCTTATGTTGAGGGGGTAGAATCTAGGCCTTATGTTGAGTGGAGAATCTAAAAAAGGTTTAACCACAATTGGTATAAATTTGGATAATTACCATGAACTTGAACATGTATTTAACAATTTTCAAAACAATTGGTTTAGAATGAGCGAACATGAGATAACAATTGGTTATGACATTAAAATCATGTAGAGTTATTTTGAAAATCATCCAACCGGGGAAGAATGTTGAAAAATATGTTTGAAAAATTTTCAAACAATTATGATTTTACATGTTGAATGCTTAAATAATACAAAGGAAATATGTTTGGATAATTTTCACAATTATGATTTTACATGTTGAATACTTAAATAATACAAAGGGATGTTATAAAGTGTCACACATGATATTATAAATGTTAAGCAGTTGAAATATATTAAACAAGTGAGAAAAATGACATCGATCTCTCAGGTTGAGACACTTCGATCGATCGATGTACATCGATCCCTCACATCGATCGATCCATGTAAGGCAGAATAAAACCAAAAGCTTACTGTGAGACATCAATCTCTAAACCTGAGACACATCGATCGATTGATGTACATCTCTAAACCTGAGACACATCGATCTATTGATGTACATAAGTCTCCCACATCGATCGATCGATGTAAGATAGATTCAAAAATAGGACATCACTGTCAGACATCGATCTCTCACATAGAGGCACTTCGACGATAGATGTCACTAGAGTTTTGAAAAATTTCTTTAAAATGTGGTAAAAAAGTTGTGTTCATTTGCATATATGTTTTTAATGTTTAATAAATGATTATTTTGATTCTATTATTTGAAGTTGATGAATTTTAATATGTCTTGTAACTAATATGCCTTAGATGTTTGTATAACTTACCAAAAAGAACAAAAGCGGTATTTTGTGTTCATGTAGGTACATGACATGGAGAAAATCAATCAAGGACTTATTTATGACATATTTATCATTACAAAGGTGTTCTTATATTTATCTCTCGCCAAAGAGGATATTTTTGGAGTTTTCTATCGTTTGGGGTATTTTCGTCATTTTATCCTTCAAGGGCATTTTGGTCTTTTTAATTCAAGGACAGCTCTTGACTATGACATTATCTTTATCATGGAGCTTATATATGGTTTTCTTGAAGATTATTATGCGACTATACGTTGTATTCTTGAAATTGAAGACGTTATCGATATTGAAGAAATATACGACGGTTTTCAATGTCACATTCTATTTTCTTTTTGAATACATTTATGCATATAGTTGGAGGATATTATCTATATTTTTTAAAGAATTTTAGTGCATTTTTGGAACAAAATTCACCACAACTTACAAGGAGAAAAATGTGAGAATTTTGATTGTGTTGACAAAGTCTTAACAATTTTTATCTGCTTATGTTTCTTCATCAAATTTGAGTTTCTACATATTTTTACATATGGAAAATGTCCTCTGATGTTTATTGACCATTTTACAACTTTTGTACAAGGTTATGCCACTTGGACCAACCAAATACAAACTAATTGGCAACATGGAAACTCAAGTTTGAAAGCAACGGTCACAAAAGGCTGTTGAAGGGCTGTTTTGAGTCAAATTTTTCAGCCATCATATGTCCTATTATGTTGCAACGGACTTGAGGTATTGTTGGAGGAATATGCCATCCTATTCCTTCTCATTATCTTAAAAATTTTCAAGACATTCCAAGTTGGATAAAATCAGCCAAGACAAGTGCAAAGGTGGACAAATCATATTGCTTGAAGTTGCCAAGTGTGCAAGGTGTTAAGGTGGTCATCCAATAAAATGAAGGCATACAAGATTTGATGATAAAGAAGGTGACACATTGGCATTCTTATCTTTAAGGGGTGCCTCACACTATAAATAGGAAGCAAGGTGAAGAGAAGCAACACACAACTTGAGAAGTATTTCTTGAAGAATATTTCTTTCTATCTTCTCTTCTATTTCTTCCTGCTAATTCCTTGTGTAGCTACGGTGTTTCATTGAGAATTGGTGTAGAGCTACACTAAACACCTCATGTATTGTATTTTGTAAGATTGATTAGCCATTTTTATAGGGCTACATCGATAGGTGGTAGAGGTATTACAACATAAGTTTCTTAGAGGAGATAAGCCAAGTCTTGAGTAAGGTTGGCGTATAAGCCAAAGATCAAGCTCGACATTTGTTGTATTGGTGTTGATTCATAGTGAATACCAAGGAAAGGTGTTCCTTGGGACTGGAGTAGGTCACATTGACTGAAGCAGGATATATCTCTTGTGTTCTTGTTCTTCTTCTTTTCTTCCGCATTCCACCCATTTTTACTCCAGTTTTCATACAACTTTACATGACTAAAAAAATAGCAAAACATTTTCAAAAGTATTTATTATTGGTGGAGATAAACTTTAGACAGTTAGATTTTATTTGCAACAAGAATCACTTGATTTGAGCAAAGGAAAGTTAGTCTTTCAATCTTTGAAATATTACTGCTCTATTCTGGCAGCAATCTAACCAGTTTCAAAGAAACATACCTTTTTATTTTATTAAGCAAAGTTATAGTCATGGACTTTTAAAATTTTGAACTAGGCATTCTAAGGAGTATCTTGACACTAAAATAAACATTTTTGGCTGAGTAAAAAAAAGTTATAATTTTTCAAAGTTTGACAACATTCTATCCAAAACTATCCAAACTAGCCATCTGAATTATTTTATTTTTTGAAGAGTCAAACGAGTATATTTTTAGCTCATTTTGGACAGAATAAAGTTAAGAAATTGATTTTTGGAATTTTCATAGTTTTTTGATTTGTGTACTGAGACCTTCAAAGTTAAAAAAAAAGTATTGTTTTTGAGAGGTTTCAGATTCTATTTTGAGGGGAACTTTTGAAAGGGTTTAAAAATAATGTAACTTACACTAACCACTATTCACCCCCTTTGCCCTCTAATGGTGTTTATTGCATGTGTTACGGTCCAACAAAAGATATGCTGAGAGCTTGCATGCTAGATTTCAAAGAAAATTAGGACAATATGGTGAAGCTGATAGAGTTCTCTTACAATGACAGTCACCATAGCGTGAGTGGTATGGAACCATTTGAAGCTCTATACGCAAGGAAATGTAGATCCCTATTGTACTGGACGAAGTTGGGAAAAAGACTAACACTGGACTTAGGTAGTTGAGCACACGTGGGAGAAAGTGAAGATCATTCGAGAGAGGCTTAAGGTAGCTCAGGAATGCAGTAAGAGTGGGTCGGATTCTAGGAGACGACCGTTGGAATTCGCAGGAGGCGAGAAAGTATATCTAAAAGTTTCCTTAACAAAGGGAGTTATGAGATTAGGAGAGAAAGGCAAGCTAAGCCCTCGCTATATGGGATCATATGAAGTGCTTGAGCGGATTGGGACATTGGCACGCTACCTCCAGTGTTGTCTTAAGTGCACAATGTCTTTCATGTGTCACAACTAAGCCAATATGTTCCTGACTCAAGTAATGTATTAGAAGCTTGGCCACTGACAATGAGGAGCGATGTGACATATGAAGAACTACTAGTACACATCGTGGACCAAAAGGATCAGATTTTGAGGTGGCAAGTGATTCCATAATGCAAATTTCAATGGACAAGCAATACGGAGCGAGAAGCAATTCGAAAGCTTCAGGAAGAAGTGCAGAAGAAGTATTCGCACCTGTTCGAATAAGGTGCGCCAGTTTCGTGAACGAAACTTTTTGTAAGAGGGAAGTATGTTGTAACTGGTGCATTAAAAAAAAAGACAATAAAAGAGAATAAATGGCCATAACCACCACCCCCACCTTCCCATAACCCCCCATAACCTCTCAATAACCCCATAATTTCCCAATAACTCCTCCACGATATCTCTCCATAACCCCCACCAATTAAATAGGATTTCTCCTCTTCCTTTCCCCCATTTCATATCCAGCCATCAAGGAAGAAAAAAAGAGTGCTAACTGAAAGCAAGAAAAGGAAGGAGGAGGAAGAAAAAAAAAAGGAGAATAAAGAAGGAGAAGAAGATATGTACCAGATCCGTACTCGTCATGATTTTGTGAATCGCATATATATATTTTTGTTTAAAAGTAAGGATGTTTAAAAGTAAGGATGATGAATATGTATATTTGATTGTATGGATGGATGTATATATGAATATATGTATGGCGGAATGTATATGTGTATGAGTCTGTAGATGGAATTTTTATACATGGAATGGCTAAGGGCTAAAAATATATACATGTAGTATAAACATAGGGCAGCCGATGTTCTGTTTGTTGGAGGGTGTAAGTCTCTATGTAATTTCTTTATGTGTATGGTATATATTGTATAAATATATGTACGTTTGTATGCTGAATAAATATATGTATGGAACTATGGATTTTATGTGGAGGGGTGCGAACACCGAAGAACATATTGGTATATGGTTGAGATGTAGTCGGCCAACACTGATTTTGGGCTTAATGGTGACATAAATTTTATAAGCATGTGATATATGGGTCATAATATTGGTATGATTTTATGTGGATGAATTGGTGAATCGTTATGCATTTCGGAAGAATGTGATACTGGTAAGTTGGGATTTTGCATGGTTTGATATGAGATAAGGTTAGAAATATCATAAGGTGAACTCTAGTGGTTAGAGGTGGTGCTAGTGGCGGCACGTGGTTGGCGCATGACGGCACGTGCAGCGTGTGTTTTGGTGCTGTGTGTTAGGTATAAACTGTACTTTCTGTCTGTGGTATTTAATGTGAAAAAATATGGGCGGTGTGCGTTTTGGAGGGAGGTCAGGGGTAGAAAGTGATGGTGTAAGAATTTAGGGTTTTGGAGAGTGGGGTGGGGGCTGACCGAGGAAGTGGAGGTGGTGATCAGTTGCTGGTGAGTGAGGGCAGTGATGGCCAAGGGTGTTGGGAGCGGGGGTGAGATGAGGTGGGTAGTGGGTTGGAGGAAAAGTGGGCTGAGGGAGATACTGTATGTATATATGTGTATATGCACATGTATGGACGTGGACATGTATATGTATGTAGATACACGGGAGTAGCAGTATTTGGATATCGAAATTGATGATTTGATAATTAATATATTTGTGTCAGAAATGGGTAATTGATATTTGGTATATTTGTGATTTGTGATATTTGAATGTTTGTGATTGGTATCGGAAATTGATCGAAATTGGAATTGAATTTCGTATATATTGATATTTGAAATCCTTTGAAAAAATCGAATATTTTGGAAATTGTTTTCGAAAATCATGCATATTGTGAAATTTACCTTTACAAGAGAAATATATCGGTAAGCCGATTTGATCCTATTTATACGGAGCGTTGCAGACTTGACGACCTAGTTGGGTCAGGGTGTCTCCAACATTTTTGGTGCAGGAGCGTAATTACCAAGTCTTGGAAAGGATGCGAGAGTATATTGGCCGCCATTAGACGTAATGATCTAGTATGAGATAGGGTGTCTATGGCATATGTGATTATCGGAGGATCAACTTGTGAGACTTGTGGTACAAGTCACTTGCAAGGCAAGTGCTACAGCCATCGCATCAAAATCGTATTTGGAATTGAATATGAGAAATTGCATCGTATTATATCGAAAATTATAAATTTTGGAAATTTGAAATCGAAAATTTGTTTTTGATTGCATCGCATTGATTTGAAAATCGCATCATCAGATTTTGATTGTGATTAATATTTGGCTGACCCTGAGTGGTTATTTGAGTTGTTGATATCGTTGACATGACTATTGTATCATCATAAGGGTATAATAGTAATTTACTTGTGAACGGTAAAATTGATATTTTATATGTTGTTCATTTATTTATAACACTTGCTTTCCGTGTATGATCCTATAATGAGTACATGTAGGTTACTTGGTGAGTGGTATTTTGTCGCTCATTCTTTGCTTTAATGACGTTTGCAGATAATCAGGGTTACAACCTAGAGTTCATAGAGGACATGTCGGAGTGGAAATATTGATGACTCGAGAGACTGCTGAAAAGGTTTCTTATGTATTTATTTCGAGTCTTCTACTTTATGGATTTTGGTTTGATAATTCGAGACGTTAAAGATACTATGTTAAGTTTGGATTTTGTAATAGATTTGAAATTGCCTAGATATTTTATATTACTGATTGGTGATTATTGAGGATTCTATCATAACTTTTGCTGATATCATCTTACGTCACTTGGTGATGTATATTAGATAAGTATCGACACCTTATATTTCTCTTAGTAGAATATAACGGGTAAAACGTTTCGAGCACTAGAACTCAGGACGGATCGATACATCACCCGTGGTCATGCTTAAAAGATATTTTTCCTTCTCCTATGGTTTTAAAAATATGATTATGAGCACCCTGTCGAACACAAAAGTCTCTTCCAAGTATCAGAATCCAAGAATTCAACATCACCTTGAATTGGATGACTTCTACCACAGTATTTTACCAGCATAAACTGACTCCAAATATAGGATTTACTTTGAAAACAATACCATAATTTCTATCCAAAAGCTTCATGCACATCAGAAAGACATTCTACACCCAGGCCACCCTCAGCATATGGGAACAACATTTTACCATGAGCTCCAACGGATGCGTTTCTCACGTTGCTTATCACCTCAGAAAAAGCTATTAAGGCGCACTTGAAATGGAAAAGTCAGAAACTGCAATAGATATAAGGGAAATGAGATCAGAACCGATTTAATAAATGAAGCCGCCCACTTAAAAATAAGTAAATGTAAATCCCAGATGCTTATCCGTGCCTGCACTTTTTCCTCTAATGCATGTAAAAGAAAGACCTTCTTACGGCCCTTATAGATCAGAACACCTAGGTAAGTAACTGGCAAGAAACCTTCTCCTTACCATATCCAAAAAATCCCAGGAGAGCCGACCAAAGGTTTTTGTCATGTCGATCTCCAAGATCATATTTCCACCTCATATTTTGGAACAAATAGAATGAACTGGTTCTTGAGCTATGAGAACATTCTCACTTATTTGCCTTCCCGGCATAAAACTACCTTGCGAAGGAGATATTATTTTATTAAGCTAACGGACTAACCTATTAATTCCAATCTTGGTAACAATTTTATTCAAGAAAGTGCATAGGCTAATAGGCCAAAATTCAGTCCATTTTTTCACGGTTTCCACATTAAGAATAAGGGCAATTGCTGTCCTGGTCACACCATGGGGCATATTTAAATGAACAAACAATCCAAAACAGCACTCACAAAATCAGGATCAATGATATCCCAACAGTGTTTATAAAAACACGCCTATCCATTGACTGCTGGTGAGCTGTCAACCTCCATAGACTACACCACATTATTAAGCTTATCAAAAGCAGGCAAAGACACAAGAGAATCATTATCTTCCATAGAAATGAGTGAGGGGATATGTTGAAGATATCAGCAATGATATACTGAGCCGAGGTGATGAGGTGAAAGGATACAACTGCGCGATGAATGTTGAAGTTGCCAGCAATGATATGCGGAGCTGATGTGATGAGCTAAAAGAACACAGCGGCGCGTTCAACACAAGTATAGCAGTGGCGAACTGAGATGCTGAGGTGAGCAAACGCAGTTAGTCAGGCTCACAGAGGCATAATGCTGAAGTCAGTGTGAAATTTATCGCAAACTCCAAGCAAACAGCGATAAAACAACGATTAAACCTCCATGCGCAAAAACTAGAGCACGAAGAACGAATGTGCTCGAGAGATAGCACGGAATGGCAGAGCAAAAAAGATAGAAAACTCAGAAAATTTTCTTGATTGATTGAAATAACCGTTTTTGGTACAGCACATTCGGTTATATAGCTGAAATGTACAAGACAATATGCAAATAGACTAAAGTGCCCCTCAGATCAATACAACCATAGAACTTAAGTGAGGGTAAAAACGTCATTTCACACTATTTAAACTCTCCCGCCATCGTCCTTTTTCTTCTTCCTCCTCACGCACCTTTGCACCTCCTGCACTCCTGTGCACCTCGTTGCTTAGCCATCAACGCACGCATCTTCTTCACCTCACAACTCAACCAACTGATCACTAAGCTCCTTAATTGAAGATTGACATTGCAATTTCACAACACCTGCACCCAACGCATTACAGATCACTGATCAACAACCTCATCTTTGACATCCCCCCTCAAGCACAGCTTGCCATAGAGATTGTGTAAGCCAAACAACGTTGTTAATTGTGTCATCCTCTTAGAGTCTAGGGCCTTAGTAAATATATCCGCCAGCTGCATCTCCGTACGAACTGGCATCAACTTTATTACACCTTCCTGCACCTTATCTCTAACCACATGGCAATCTATCTCGATATGCTTCGTTCTTTCATGGAAAACAGGATTTTCAGCAATGTAAATTGTACTTTTACTATCACAAAAAAGCTCTACTGGCACTTGATCATTCAGTCCCAAATCACTCATAAGATACAGAAGCCACTGTATCTCGCAGGTAACCATAGCCATCGCCCTGTACTCTGCTTCAGCTGATGAACGGGACACCGTTGTCTGTTTCTTTGCTTTCCATGAAACTAGAGCATTCCTAAAGAAAACACAATACCCCGTGACTGACCTTCTAGTTTCATGACATCCTCCCCAATCAGCATCCACAAAGGCCTTTAATTTCAGATTCCCACTTCTAGGGAACAACAGACCTTGTCCTACCGTACCTTTAATATATCTGAGGAGTCTATGTGCAGCCTTGAGATGATTTTCAGTGGGGCAATCAAGAAACTGACTCAATTGCTGGACTGTAAAAGCAACGTCAGGTCTTGTAATGGTGAGATAGATAAGTTTCCCAATCAACTTCCTGTAATGTGTAACATCCTCCAACTGTGGTGAATCTTGATGTGTCAGGCTAAGATGGCTCTTCATTGGACTCCTGGCTGGTTTGGCCTCCAAAAAACCAGCCTGCTCCAGAAGCTCTAAAGTGTATTTCCGTTGGTTCACACTAATCCCCCCTTAGCCTGAGCCACTTCAATGCCTAAGAAGAATTTCAGCAATCCCAAATCCTTAATTTGAAATGCCTGGTGCAAGGCACTTTTGATCTCCGTGATGAGACCGGCATCACTTGACGCTACTATAATATCATCAACGTATACCAAGAGCAAGATAAAATCTGTACCAAAGGTCTTGGTAAACAAAGTGTAATCACACTTAGACTGACAGAAACCCATGGACAACAAGAATCTAGTGAGGGTAGCATTCCACTCCCGGCTAGCCTGCTTCAACCCATACAGAGACTTGTTAAGCTTGCAGACCATGTCTGGACCTCCTACTGACATACCAGGTGGGGGTAACATGTAGATATCTTCATGCAAATCACCATGTAGAAAGGCATTGTTGACATCTAGTTGATGAAGATGCCACTGAAATCTAGCTGCCAAGGCCAGTACCACCCTAACAGTTGTCATCTTGGCAATTGGAGAAAAAGTATCCATGTAATCAATGCCATACTGTTGGGTATAACCCTTTGCAACCAATCTGGCCTTGTGTCTCTCCACAGTCCCATCTGCTTTCGCTTCACCTTATACACCCACCTACACCCAATAGCCTTCTTGTCTTTAGGCAAGGGCACCACAGTCCAGGTATCATTGGCCTCCAACGCTGCTAACTCCACAGCCATAGCATCCTGCCACACAGACATACTAGAAGCTTCTGCATAGTTATGAGGCTCAACATGTGCATTTAAACTAAAAATATATGACTTGTACTTTGGGGCTAGAGATGCATAAGTCATGACCTTACTGAGTGAATGAGGTGATGTATGTTTATGAAGATTAGCAGAAGAAACACCATTATTGCAATGATAATCTTGGAGATAAAGAGGTGCTCGTTTGTTTCTAACAGGTCTATTCTGAGGCACTGGTTCTTGAATGGGGGGCATCTCTATACTGATATGCCCACCCTCCATTGGTACATCATGGTCATTAGGCTGAGCATACGGGCTCGTACCATGTCCTGCAGACTGATTGAAAGATGAAGGGAACTGAGAGTTTGAGGAAAAAGGACTAGGCATATGTTGAGAATTTAGGGATGTCTCATGAATATTTTTCTAGAATGGGGATAGACTAGATGACTGATCACTGCATTCAGGGGTAGAAGGACTTGCAGGATGGACAGGCTCATTAATAAAATGAGGAATGAAGGAAGGCACGTGACTTGGCATGGCAGATGTGGAAAAATCATGAAGACTAAATGGAAAAATGGTTTCAAAGAAGGTAACATCTCTAGAGACATAAACGCATTTAGTATCAAGATCTTGCAAAATGAATCCCTTCGTATTGTGAGGCAACCCCAGGAATACACTCCTCTTGGCTCTTGCAGCAAACTTTTCTTTGTGTCTTTGGGTGTTGGATCCAAATGCTAGGCAACCAAATACTTTCAAATCTTTGTACACGGGAGCTTGATTGAACAACATTTCATAAGGGGTTTTCTGGCCAAGGACAGGCGTGGGTGTTATGTTTATGAGGTAAACGGAATGTTGAATGCAAAAGCCCCAATATGGGGAAGGGATAGAGGATTGAAATCTGAGTGCTCTTGCTATGGTGAGGATATGCTGGTGTTTACGTTCAACTGCCCCGTTCTGTTGAGGTGTGTTCACACAACTGGTCTGATGAACCACACCATTGTCTGCAAAAAACTGGTTCATCATGAATTCAGACCCATTGTCAGTCCTGATCTTCTTAATTTTTACATCAAACTGCACAGATACATAGTGATAGAAACTTTGCACAATGGATCTAGTTTCACCTTTGGACTTCATCAAATACACCCAACAGTCTTTGTTGTAATCATCTATAACAGTAAGAAAGTAATGCTGCTTATACATTGTGGGAAACTTGTATGGTCCCCAGATATCCATATGAACAAGAGAAAACAAGCTTGAAGACACAGACTCAGAAACAGGGAAGGGTACTCTTTTTTGTTTGGCAAGAGGACACACTGTACAACGGAAAGACGGATCAGACGTTACAATGGACTCTATTTTATGGACTTCTTTTATTCTTGGACTGGACATGTGGCCTAGTCTTGAATGCCACAACCATGCGTCTGAAGAAGTGACAGCATGTGCCAAAACAGGAAGGTGGCAAGATGGATGTCTGACCCCTGGTTTGACGGTCCCATGGAGATAGTACAGGCCTTGATCTACCTCAGCTAAACCAATCCTCTTCTTGGTTCTGAGGTCCTGAATCAAGCATGAATTAGATCTGAACAGCACTTCAAATTTGTCTGAATGAGTAAGTTTGCTCAAGGATATCAGATTGAATGCAAATGCAGGGACATAGAAGACATTGGTAAGGACTAACTGCGGGTTTACCTTTACTGTTCCTACATGTGTGACCTCTGCCAAGGATTTATTAGGCAATTCGACAGATAAAGAATTAACAAATGTATAAGACTCAAATAGGCTGAAGCAAGAACAGACATGATCACTAGCCCCAGAGTCCAATACCCATATATTTGAGTTTAGATGCAATGTCTTACCTGATTCCTTTGCAGAGCAGACATGACGGCATGACGTCCACCTGCATTGCTTGACATCACAGGAACACCTTTCTTATTGTTTTCTTGACGTTCCTCCAACAAGTTCATCAGCTGAGCATATTGATCTTGAGTCAGTGCAGGTGACTTCACTGCACCTTGGATTTGATCTTCCTCCCATTCTCCCTGACTGACTCTATCACCATGCTGGCCTGCTCCACCATCACTACTCACCATGTTAATTTGCCCCTTGAACTTAAACCCCGGGGGATACCCGTGTTTCTTATAGCATTTATCAACAGTATGTCCCAACTTATTACAAAAGCTGCATACAGGCACTTTGGAATTATTCTGATAAGTCTTGGATCCACCTCTTCTTTGTCCTCTACCAGCACCTTTATTATTACCATTACCAGAACCAAAGACATTGTTTCCAGATGCATTGCTCACATTCATAATACACGAAGGATTATTACTAAACTGTCCTTGTGCACCAGAATAATTCAACTTCCTTTCCAGCTTTATGGCCATTGCAAACGCAGATTGAAGATCAGGCAATGGATTGGACAACAAGACCTGTGACTTCACAGCCTCGAATTCATCATTTAATCCTTTCAGAAATTTTATCACACAATCATTTTCAACAAACTTGTTGATCTCAACTGTTAGGTTACAAGTACATCTACGACAAGAACAGGCTGGTATGGACCTGAGAACTAGCCATTCTTCCCAAACACTCTTAAGCCTAGTGTAATACTCCGTTACCGTGTTATTTTCTTACCTAATGGCATAAAATTCTTCCTGTAAATCAGAAAGCCTAAATGAATCAGCATTTCCATATCTAGACTTCAAATCATTCCAAATCTCGAATGCAGAGTCCAACCACACAACACTCTGCCCAATGTTTGGGATCAAGGAGCTTATCAACCAAGAAACTACCATATTATTAGCCTTGAGCCAAGCATGATACCTGCGTGCGTTCTCTGCTGGTTTCTCAATCGAACCGTCCACAAACGCAACCTTATTCTTCGACTCCAGAGCTCTTCTCGCAGATCTGCTCCAGCTGTGGTAATTGTTTCCATCAAGTAATGGCTGAACCAGCACCATTGATGGATTGTCACTTGGATGAATGAAATACGGATCATCCAAGGGATCAACGATTGAATTCGATGTGGAGGATGACATCAGACTGTTGTTGTTCGCATTGGACGCCATAAAAGTCCCAAAGTTCATGGGCGTATACTCTGATACCATGTGAAATTTACCGCAAACTCCAAGCAAACAGCGATAAAAAACCGATTAAACCTCCATGCGCAAAAACTAGAGCTCGAAGAACGAATGTGCTCGAGAGATAGCACAGAATGGCAGAGCAAAAAAGAGAGAAAACTCAGAAAATTTTCTTGATTGATTGAAATAACCGTTTTTGGTACAGCACATTCGGTTATATAGCTGAAATGTACAAGACAATATGCAAATAGACTAAAGTGCCCCTCAGATCAATACAACCATAGAACTTAAGTGAGGGTAAAAACGTCATTTCACACTATTTAAACTCTCCCGCCATCGTCCTTCTTCTTCTTCCTCCTCACGCACCTTTGCACCTCCTGTACTCCTGTGCACCTCGTTGCTTAGCCATCAACGCATGCATCTTCTTCACCTCACAACTCAACCAACTGATCACTAAGCTCCTTAATTGAAGATTGACATTGCAATTTCACAACACCTGCACCCAACGCATTACAGATCACTGATCAACAACCTCATCTTTGACAGTCAGCTAGAATTGCAATGAAAAGAATCACACAAAGACACATGAGGCATATTATATAGCGAATCAAAGAAATGATAAAAGCAGTCAAGGGCTACGATTATAGGAAGTTAAGTCAAAAGGCAAATTAGTCTGAGAAGATAGAAGTAGCAAGCAACTGGGTGTTGGAGAAGAAGGCGGTTACACCCGATAGTTTAGTCGAGGCTTGTGCGCCAGCGTATTTACCAAGTAGAGATAGTTACGCATTTTAACATATATAATTGGTGAAGCTCATTGATTTATTGAATAGTATTTATAGTTGATTGAATGAGAAAGTCTCTCTTCTCAGCTCTCTTGCTTCTCTCCCTACGCTTTGTTATCATTGATTCTGCATCTTCTTTCTCTCACTCTCTATTCTTCTTCTTCGTCATGTTTTGCTTCTAGTCGATGATTTTTATCATGGTATCAGAGATGTGGTTGCTCATTGTCTGATTTCGTCTTTGTCTTTTCCTTCTATCTACAATTGACCTTAATACACTTCATCACAATTATAACTCTCTGTTAGCAATGGCTTCTAATACTAATAGATCCAATGAAATTCCATCATCAGAGTCTCTTGATAGAGTAAATGCTGAAATCCCTCCTACCAGTCCCCGTCTGTAAGTAGATGCAATAAGTTGCATGGACATCCTTCAGGATACAAACCAACGGGGTAGGTAAATTTGGTATATAACAACGATTTTATGAATGGTGAAATAGCTGGGCATTAATCCAACAACAGATGTTAGCATTGGCCATATATTGATAACTAAGAAGTATCATCAGTTCTCAGTATGCTAACTGAAAGGCACAGTGAGAATTCTTAAGGTGGACATAATGTTGTCAATGCATAGCAGCATGTAGCAGTCCTTTTAGCTCGGAGTTCTGGTGCACCTGATAAACTTGTTGGCAAATCATTGCTTCAATATTTAAATACATAGATATTTAATTTTGGTGCAACTAATCATATGTCTTATGCTTCGTCCTTGTTCTCTTTTTATTCTCTAGTGTCAAACATGTCTGTGACTATGCTAAATGGTAATTGAGCTTAAGTCTCATATATTGGTAATGTGATTGTTCATCTTAGTCTCACACTCAAAATGTCCTATATGTCCCTTCTTTCCTTTTTTAACTTGCTTTCTATCAGCATGTTAACTAAGTCAGGATCCATCTCTATCATATTTCCCTCCAATGTTTCTTGTATCCATGAACTTTCATTCAATGATTCGTACAGAGTTTGGTGCTTAAATCAAGATCATATAATCTGACAATGGATGAAACTAAAATACTAACAGCTAGCATCATCAATCAAACCAGTTGCGCTTATATCCCTCAAAAAATGGTGTTTTTGAACGAAAACATCAACATATTTGAAGTATAGCTAGAGCGTGCAGTTTCCAAGCCTCACTACCTATGTCTTATTGGAGTCTTTGCACATTTCATGTTAGTATCATCAAAATCACTTCATCACCTCTTCTACCAAACAAAACACCTCAGTTTATGTTATGCAAACAAGTGCTTTCCTATATCAACCTTAAGGTGTTTGGTTGTATTGCTTTTGCTGAAATCTATTAAAGGAAAATTCGATCCCATAAATAAACCTTCTGTGCTTCTATGATTAAGCTCAACTTCAAAATCCTATGTATTGCAAGATCTTTCAAGTAAAGCATTCTTTGTTCCAAGAGAGGTCTTATTTCATGAAAATGTCTATCCATTTTCTACATCCACACATTCTGCTTCTTATCCTGTGCCTGAGTCATATCCTTCTACATTCTATCTCGTATCTTCTCCACTACCTTTTGTTATCCCAGTTCTGTCCTATTATTTCAAAATCAAATGCATATCCTTCTCTTGCATTAGACACTGCCACACCTCCGCATGAATTTTCTACTACACCTCCACACATTTCCTTATTCATTATTGGCTGCCCCTGAGTCTTCAGCTCCAACTGATATCCCATCTCTCATACAACTTTTGGTTCTCCTAATTATTTTCATAGTTCAAAACCAACCAAAGAAAGACATCCTCTATGCTACCCATAAGATTATTATTGTCATCTTCTCATAAAATCATACTCAAATTCACCTCAGCCTCAAACACCTTCACAATCTACTCCTGATTGTATATCTCCTGTCTTGACATTTGATCAATTGACTTCAACATACAAATCCTTCAATTTCAGCATTGGATGCCGCACGAACCACATATTTATTAGGCTAAAGCTCTCATACCCTGGGTGGGAAGTAGCTATGAAGGCAAGAATTGCATTCTTACATCAAAATGGTTCATGGTTCTTGGTGTAGTTGCCTGTTGGAAAGATTCCTATAGTTTGCAAATGGAAATTCAAGATAAAACATAAGCCTGATGGTGCTGTTAACAAATATAAGGCACGTTTGGTTGTAAAAAGATATGCACATCATTTTATCATTGACTATCAGGACATATTTTCATTACTGTCAAAATGACTTCAGTAAGGTTGGCTATGGCTTTTGCTATAGAAAATAGATGGCATCTCCATCAGTTAGATGGTAATAATGCTCTCTTACACGAAGAGTTCTATATGGAACCCCCTCCTGGCTAACCTCAAGAAATTTTACCACAGGTTTGCTAACTCATTAAGTCTTTATACGACTTCAAGCAAGCCAGCAGGAAATGGAATCATGAGATCACCTATGCATTGCTGACCATAGGCTTCATGCAGTCAAAGAATGGTTACAGTATGTTTACAAAACATACAACTACTTACACAATAATCTTGCTTGTTTATGCGGATGATCTAATCTTAGCTAGCAATAATCCATCTGCCATTCAGGAAGTCAAGGGTCACCTAGATCACCTTTTTCCGATCAAGGACCTTGGAGATCTGAGATACTTCCTTGACATAGAAATAGCCAGGTTCAAGAGGGGGTTGGCAATCTCACAAGGGAATTATAAATTGGGGTTAATGGAATATGTGGGCATGTTATGCTATAAACCAGCAAAGACACCTTTGGAAAGCGGGCTGAAGTTGGCTCATAGCATATGTTGTCTGACAGCTGAGCCAATTCATAAATGTCCCAACTCAAAATCACATGAAGTCAACTCATAAATTGATCTAGTACTGGAAAGGCAGAACTGGACAAGGACTGCTTTCCTAACCCAGAATGACTTACAACTCTAGGACTTTGTGGATTCAGATTGGACAGGATGTAGTGAAACAGGAGATCCACCACTGCATATTGGGTCTTCTTGGGAAGAGCCTTAATATCATGTAATGCTAAGATACCAATTATTGTTTCAGGGTTATCATCAGAATGCGAGTATAGAGCATCGGAAATACTTACATGTATAGAGCATCGGAAATACTTACATGTGAAGTGAAATGGTTGCTATATTTACTTGAATTAAAGGTACAAATCCATGAAAATCGAGTGTTTATGAGAGAACAAAAGATATGAAGATTGATTTTGATTTGACAAGAGACAAGTATCATGAAGGAATAGTAAATTGTCAAAAGTGCTCAAATACCATAGGATGGCTTATTGCCGATCTTACCGGCATTTGCTCTGACATGTGTATGCACAGTATCCTCTTAGAGGAAAATTCCAGACCAATTTGTCAAACGCAAAGGAGATTAAACCCTCTAATAATGGATTTAGTTAAAAAGGAAGTCATTAAGCTTTTACACGTAGGAATGATATATCCAATCTTTGGTAGCGAATAGGTTAGTCCAACTCAAGTAGTGCCAAAGAAATTTGGCATTATGGTGGTAAAGGCACTATGTTGCATGTGAATTAGCCTCAAGCCTTGCTAGTTCAGTGGCCATAGCTGTAGGACCTGTAAGTCACCACTAAAAGAGGAGGGAGTTTAATAGTGGGTGCGAAAAATTTGGTTTTTAAAATATTTTGACTCAAAAACCCAACTTCTGAAAACAGTTTCTGTTTTAAGATCCTGATTTGAAACGTTTGAAAAACTAGGTTACAGATCTTTAAAAGTTCTCAAATTTGGAGAGCTTCTACACTCAGATGTTATAAGTATCCCCTAAAAATTTCAGATTCAAATTCAACCTCTAACCCTTTGAAAAATTGTTTGTGGCCAAATTGAGCAAATCTTCCAGAAACAGTAGTCTGATTTAAACATTTTATTCTGATTAATCCGTAACTTCAAATGGTCTGCAAAATTAATGAAAAACCCCTTAATATATTTATTTTAATTGGTTTAAACCGTTTTGAAAAATTATTTTGGGAAGTATATCAAATACGTTTAAGTTAACAACTTTTGCAAGTCCGAAAATCAGATTACACTAGTCTCAGAAGTATTAACATTTGATTGACTTATACTTGTCCAAATGGGTTGAAACTTGCGCCAAATGAAACTTAAGAAATGTGGCTATGTTTCTACAAAATTTTACAATTTTTAAAATTCGTTTGCTATTTTTACAATTGTAACGAAATAGATGCAGAATGCTTGAAACTGAAAGTAATGTGCAGTAAAGTAAAGAACACAAGGAATTTCATACTGGTTCGGTCAAGTCAACCTACTCCAGTCTTCGAGGACACCTTCTTTGGTTATTACTAAACAAAATTAACACCTTAATACAAGGGTTTCTGGAGTTACACACCAACTCCAACCCTTTACAAATGATACAAGCAATCACCATGATCAGGAACACCACCACCGAACGGATGAAGGTTTGATCACACCTTGATCAACCTTTTACAACAATGAGGCGTGTATGGTGGTATGAACAAATCCTATTCAATATGTTTGAATATAAGTACAATAGGCATGAGAGAGAAGAAAGAAATGTGGAAGAAGAGAGTGGAGAGTCTTTTTGCACTTTTGAAATTGCGAGACTTGTCTTTCATTTGAATGGCTCTTTTTTCTTCCTTTTATTTGGTGTTGGCCGCCCCTAGGGCTTCTTCTCCATCTTGAGAATTCTATTTTAAGTCCTTGGAAGAATGCCTTGCATAGATGTGACATCATCTTGCTTACTTGGGACAACTTGATTGGATGATTGTCTTGGCCTTGCTTACTTGGCACTCTTTGATTGGATGAGTTTTGTCATCACTTAATGGCTGAAAAAAATCTGAGATAAAATAAAAAGCAAGTACCAAATTGAAGTTCAAAGCATTGCAAAAAATTATACAATTAATCTCCTCAAATTTGGAAGTAATTTTTGATCTCCATTAAGGCCAAAAATCGGCCAACTATTATCTTCACATGCTGAATTTTCAGCATGTGCTATATTCTCAAGATTTTGGAATGCTACCATACTACTACACATCAATCCCTTGAATTCTTGAGAAGCAAATTGATTAACATTAACACACGAAATTCGGCCAGCCCTTGTCTCACATGCTGAATTTTCAATATCTGTTTCATTTGCTCGATAGTTTGAAATGCTACCTCGTGTAGCTTCCTCCATTATGTCACTAAACTTTTGTGGCTTATTCTCCACCCATTGAGATGCCAACTAAGCTCCACATAAGCTTCACCAAGGCTGCATTAGTCGTGTATGAAGGATTGACCATGTGCTGAATTTTATTTTTGTAAAATTTGTAAAATACTGCACAATAATTACACATGTAGGGTATGTTCCAATCATCCCTAATTTGAATATTTTAGTACACTTTAAATATGCATTGAATATGCAAAAAATTTCTAGATACATGTTACATGTCATGCCAAAAACGTTCCATGTGTTGTGTTCGTAGAAAACCAAAGTTTTGACTTTTGTCGATTACGCAATTTTTCTCCGATTAAATTCAAAATTTTTGCACATGTTATGTATATTATGTCACACATAATATACATGAAATAACTTGAATATTCAGCTTTAATGGCTGATCAAAGTTGCCGCCTACATGTGCTTAAAAAGTGAATTTGGAATCTCCACAATTTGGCCTTAATTGGGGGTGATTTATATGTGCCAACATAGAATGATTTTATGGCTGAACGTACCATGTTAGCCACAAAATTTGTGGCCACTTTTGAAGTGTAGGGGCTGGCTATCTATATATGGCAAGTACGTGACACGTTAGCGAGTTTTGGTAGTCACTCGATACGACAATTTTGGTTTATAACCTTGTACCGTATCGTTATAATTTTTCATCACTGTGACTTATATCATATGATATAAGACCTGAATATACTCATAAATATGAGATAAGTATAGTGGTGTGATATTGACGTATGTTTGTAATATATGTAACGTGTCAGTAGTACGTTGAAATATATGTGTATTATGCCTTTTAAAAAAATCTGAATATAATATATATATATATATATATATAACATGTGATATAATAAGGAGAGGAGACTTTCTATTTCCATGTTTGTTGCCATCATGCCTTCTCCAAATATATCTCCATTTAATGAACTACTTAGTTCATTTAACTAAATACTTCACATGATGAACTAGTTTAGTTCATTAATGGTGACACCTGAAAATAGTTTAAACACAACAAATGTTTGTCATTTGATGTAAGCTTTAAAGGTTCATGGCTTGTTAGTACGGCAACAACATATATAAAGTATATAAGGCAAGTTTATCGCAAAAACGTGTCCAGTAATAACTTGATCCATGCATTTCTTTAACACATGTTATTTAATCATGCATTTTGTGAATCACTCAAATCTTTTTCTCAACAATCTCCCCCTTTTGATGATTTAAAAAATAACCTTAGTTCATGATTTAAATTTAATCGCTCCCCTCCAATCATGCACAAATTTAAATTTCGAATTTCAAATTTCGAATTTTGAATTCTGTCTCCCTTGATTTTTGCAATCAATCACTCTCGCTCCTCCTTAAATCATGCATTCTCTCTCCCCCTTTATTTTGGAAATAAAATCAAAATTGTATGTAAAGATGGTAAGAGATATCAAGCTATATCAAATCAACAGAAATCATGTCTAATTTTGAGCGTAGATTTTCGTACTTGGCTTGATTTAGTGCCTTAGTGAATATGTCGGCTACTTGTGCTTCAGTGCGTACATGATCTATAGCAATATCACCATTATTCACGTGATCACGAAGAAAATGATATCGTACTTCTATGTGCTTTGCTTTAGAGTGTAGTACGAGGTTCTTAGACAAGTTTATAGCATTCATACTATCACAATAAATAGGAATGCGATGTACCGTGATACCAAAATCAGGAAGTTGTGGTTTTAACCATAAGAGTTGTGTGCAGCAAAGACTAAGTGCCCTGTATTTAGCTTCGGTAGTAGATAATGCCACACTTGCTTGCTTTTTCGAAAACCAAGAAATTAATGAATTTCCTATAAATTGACAAGTGTCACTTGTGCTTTTTCTATCTATTTTACATCCACCATAATCCGCATCGGTATATGCATGGAAGTCAAATTCACAATTTTTATCATACCAAATTCCTAGAGTGGGGGTGTGTTTAATGTATCGAAATATTCTTTTCACAGCATTATAATGAGACACTTTAGGTTGGCTTTGAAAACGTGCACACATACAAACACTAAACATGATATCGGTTCTACTTGCGATAAGATAAAGCAAAGAGCCAATCATAGACTTATATAAAGCATTATCAAAATATTTTCCACTTTCATCTTTATCTAGTTTAGTGGTGACACTTATAGGGGTGGGGGATGGTTTCAAATTCTCAAAATTGAACTTTTTAATCATGTCATTCACATATTTGACTTGACTTATCTGTATATCTTTTTTAGTTTGTACAAGCCAAGAAAGTAGTTCAATTCACCAACCATAGACATTTCAAACTCGAATTTCATGCAAGTTTCAAATTCTTCAACAAGTTTATGAGATGTAGATCCAAAAATGATGTCATCAACATAAATTTGAATGATTAGTAAATCCGATTTATCTTGTTTCAAGAATAAGGTGCTATCTATGGTGCCTCTTTTAAGTCCATTTTCTAGAAAGAAAGTATCAAAACGATCATACCAAGCCCTAGGTGCTTGTTTTAAGCCATATAGTGCCTTCTTTAATTTGTACACGTGATCAGGATATTTCAAATCTTCGAAACTGGGTGGTTGCTTCACGTATACTTCTTCTTGTATAAAGCCATTTAAAAATGCACTTTTACATCCATTTGATAGAGTTTAAAACCTTTCATGCAAGCAATAGCAAGTAATAGTCGTATGGTTTCTAAACGTGCTGCGGGTGCAAATGTTTCGTCGTAGTTTATTCCTTCTTCTTGATTATATCTTTGTGCTACAAGTCTCGCCTTGTTACTAACAACTTTACCTTCTTCATTCATTTTATTTTTAAAGACCCACTTTGTGCCTATTATTGTCTTATCTTGTGGTCGTGGCACTAAATCTCATACATCATTTCTTACGAATTGATTTAATTCATCATGCATAGCATCAATCCAAGAAGAATCACTCAAAGCATCAAAAACGTTCTTAGGTTCAATTTTGGATATCATAGCATGAAATTGGTTTATTTCATCCGAAGTTATTCTTCTACGTGGTCGGACACCTTGAGCTATATCGCCTATGATAAGGTCATGTGGGTGATTTCTATGACATCTTGTTTGATTATTCTCTAAGTTTTCATGCATTTCTAAGTGATCATGCATTTCTAGTGTGTTGGATTCATCATGCTCGACACTTTCTTCCATATCATCTAACACGGGCTTTAGTTCAAAATCATCGTCATATTCTTTATGTTTTTCAAACTCATCAAATTCATTAAACTTCACATGAATAGATTCCAAAACTTGCCTAGTGATGGGATCATAATATCTATATGCTTTAGAATTCACAGAATATCCAACAAAAATGCATTCAATTGATTTAGATTCAAATTTATCTAGATTATCTTTTGTATTCAAAACAAAACATTTACAACCAAACACACGAAAGTAATCAATTTTAGGCATGCGTTCATTTACTATTTCATAAGGAGTTTTATTTATTTTCTTTCTAATTGACAGAAGATTTACTATATAGCATGCACAATTTACGGCTTCCGCCCACAGAAATCTGGGCAACTTTTTTGCACACAACATGATTCTAGCAATTTCTTGTAGTGTCCTATTCTTCCTTTCTACTATTCCGTTTAATTATGGTGTTCTAGTTGGCAAAAATTCGTGTTTAATTCCTTTTTCTTCGCAAAACGCAATCATGTCCTTGTTTTTAAATTCACCGCCTCTATCGCTTCTAATCTTTTTCACATTCAAATCATATTTATTTTAAAGTTGTTTTATTAGCTTCGCAATTTCAATGATACTATCATCTTTATTTGCAAGAAACAAAGTCCATGTATAGCGAGAAAAATCATCAACGATAACACATGCATAATGGCGTCCACCGAGACGGTTAGTACGACTACGACCAAACAAATCAATATGTAGTAATTCTAAAACTATAGACATGCTAATTTCATTTTGGGGTTAAAGTGACTCATGCGTTTGTTTTCCTTTAATACAAGATTCACACAACTGAAAGTTGTCTAAATCAAGTTTAGGCAATCCTCGTATTAGGTTCTGTCATTGAAGTTTCTCAAGCGTAGAGATGCCAATGTGTCCTAATTGCCTATGCAACAAATTAACGTTAGGTTCATTTTACATAAAACACTAAACCTTAGCGTCTAACATGTCATCCATAGAAAACGTAAAAATATTTTCTTCCCTTTTTTCTTTTAATACTATTTCTCCATTTTTGTTTATTATGTTGCAATATGGATGAGTGAAACACACATCAAAATCGTTATCAATAAATTGTGAGATGCTAAGTAGATTATAGGATAGATTACTTACCAGGAAGACATTGGAGATTTGAAGAGAACTTGGGCTTCCGATTGCACCCTTTCTAATGATCCTTCCTTCATTGTTGTCTCCGAAGGTCACCGATCCACCTTTTTTAACATTCTTTAACTTTGAGATAAAGCTTGAGTCACCCGTCATGTGCCTCGAGCAACCACTGTCAAGGAACCACTTGATTGATATGCCTTTAGATGTGTGGGTTCCCTGCAATGTACAACAACGATTTACGTACCCTTTTATTTTAGGTCCTTACGAGTTACTTGTTCACCTCTTTGTAAGAGTTACTTTCGGTACCCATACTTGGGTGATCTTTTTTGGTCTAGCAAATGGTGAGAATGTAAATGAAGGAGCAACATAGTAGACATGAGGTGAGAATATATTTGTCCTTTGGCCGAGTATTCCCTTATGCATGTTGTATGGTTGTCGTTTTTGATATGTTCTTGTGTTTGTGTGCATAATGCATGATTTATATTCATGGAACGAATGTCGTGTATGCATTAATGATTTCTTCTCATATCTATACGGTACATAATTATATCTTGTATGATATGAAGAAGAAGCATGATGAGATGAAGGAAGATGGGGTCTAGGCGCCTTCTTAGGCGCCACATATGTCTTAGGTGTTTCCATTTTGTTAGACAAAATGAATTTGGTTGTTTTATTTAATATCTTGTTTTTCTCAATGTATCCTAATCCGATTTTATCATTATCATGTTTTTGTGATGAAATAATGCAATCTAGCATGTTAGTTCCCGCGTCAAATTGTTTTACCATTTTCTCTAAATCCGTATTCCTTGATTTCAAATTTGAAATCTCGGATTTCATGTCATCATTTTGTGTTGTTAATGATGAGATCTCTAATTTCAATGAATTGATGATGCAAGACGACTCTTCTTTTGAATCGTTTAATTGAGTAACAAGGTTCGTGTTAGATGATTCTAACAACTTCTTGTCTTCAATTAACCGTTTCTTTTTTTTGCGAGAGTCTTTGTGAATTTATGCAATTCTAAATATTGACTAAATAGATCATCATATTAAGGTTCAGAATCAGAGTCAGAATAAGAAGATACATCGTTTGATGCTTTGCATACAAAGCATACTTGTGCTGTCTCTTCTTCAGTATCAGTCTCAGAGTTGGATGTGTCACTCCAAGTGGAGGCCTTCAGAGCTCTTCTCCTTTGTTTAGGTTCTAAGACGAGTCTATTTTTGGTCCGATCCTTGTCAAGGTGTTCATTGGTTTGTTTGTCCTTGTTAGGGCAGTCATATAACAAGTGTCCAGGTTTTCCGTATTCATAGCACTTTACGTCCTTGTCATTAGTTTTATTTTTATTTCTTTTAGTCGAAGTAGCCTTAGGTTTGTTTTTAAATGGCTTTCTCATGAATTTTCTCAACCCCTTAGCCAATAGAATTAGATCATCATTGTCTGATTCAGACACTATCATCTACATGATCGGAAAAGTAGAGACATATTCATTTGATTTAAAAGCAACGGTCTTACCTTGTTTTGACTTTGATTTTGATTTCCTTAAAGTAAGTTTGTTTTCGTATACCTTTGGCGACCTATTAGTTCCTCCATTTTTATTGATTTTGTTTCTTTACTCTCCTCTATCGCTGTGACTTTAGGGTCCCATTCAGATAGAAGACTTCTCAATACCTTTTGGACCTTTTCCTGCGTAGAGAAAGCTTTTCCAAGAGACTCAAGAGAATTATATATGTTAGTCAATCGAAAATCCATATCAAAAATAGACTCATTTGCAATAATTTGAAGGACTCAAGTGTGGACATAAGCATATTAATCTTAGACTCCTTCACTTGCATAGTCCCTTCATGTTTCATATAAGAATTCTCCACATATTTTAAGCACTAGAGCAATTAGATACGTAACTAGATTCACTTTTGCTTAGTCCGTTTAAAAGTAATTGCATGTCTCTAGCATTCATACTTAGTCTCTTTTTGTGATCACTAGTGTATTCTTGTTTTGGTCTTACAACCTCTAGTGTGACACCATCTACATTAGATAACTTTGAGGGAACAAATGGATCGTCTTCTATAATAGACCATAGATCAATATCAATATCCATAAGAAAAAGTTTCATTCTAATTTTCCATTGGATAAAGGACTCACCATCAAAAAGAGGAGGCCTTTGACTTGGCATACCTTCTTGTTTGGTTTTGAAGCTACTGTTGCCATCTCACTTATATCGTTGGATCTCCTTGTTGTGAGTGTGTCTGCACTCTGATACCACTTGTATGACCTGGAAGACACCACTAGAAGTGGAGGGTTGAATAGTGGATGCGGAAAATTTGGTTTTTCGAATATTTTGACCCAAAAACCCAACTTCTAAAAACAGTTTTTGTTTTTAGATCTTGATTTGAAACGTTTGAAAAACTAGGTTACACACCTTCAAAAATTCTGAAATTCGGAGAGATTGTAGTCTAAAATGTTTTGAGTATCTCCTAAAAATTTCATATCCAAATTCAACATTTAACTCTTTGAAAAATCATTTGTGGTCAGATTGCGCAAATCTGTCAGAAACAGTAGTCTGATTTGAACATTTTATGCCGATTAATACGTAACTTCAAATGGTCTGAAAATTTAATGCAAAACCCCTTAAGATATGTATTTTAATGGGTTGAAACAGTTTTTATGAATTCTTTTGGGAAGTATGTCAAATACGTTCAAGTTCTCAACCTTTGCAAGTCTGAAAATCAGATTGCACTAGTCTCAGAACTATTAACGTTCGATTGGCTTATACTTGTCCAAATGGGTTAAACCTTGCTCCAAATGAAACTTACGAGGTGTGGCTATGTTTCTGCAAAAGTTTACAATTTTTGAGATTTGTTTGCTATATTTACGATTGCAATAAAATAGATGCAGAATGCTGGAAACTGAAAGCACTATGCAGTAAAGTAAAGAACACAAGGAATTTTATACTGGTTTGGTTAAATCAACCTACTCCAGTCTTCGAGGAAACCTTCCTCGAATATCGCAAAAAAAATTTAACCCCTTACCACAAGGGTTGCTAGAGTTACGCACCAACTCCAACCCTTTACAAATGATACAAACAATCACAATGATCACGAATGCCACAACCGAACAGATGAAGTTTTGATCACACCTTGATCAATCTTTTACAACAATGAGGCATGTATGGTGGTATGAAAAACTCTTATTCAATATGTTTGAATATGAGTACAATAGGCTTGAGAGAGAAGGAGAAGAAAGAAATGTAGAAGAAGAGAATAGAGAGTCTTTTTGCACTTTGGAAATTATGAGACTTGTCTTGCATTTGAATGACTCTCTTCTCTTCCTTTTATTTGTGGTTGGCCGCCCCCTAGGGCTTCTTCTCCATCTTGAGAATTCTATTTTAAGTCCTTGGAAGAATTCCTTGCATAGATATGACATCATCTTGCTTACTTGGCACAACTTGATTGGATGATTGTCTTGGCCTTGCTTACTTGGCACTCCTTGATTGGATGAGTTTTGTCATCACTTAATGGCTGAAAAAACCTGAGATAAAATAAAAAGCAAGTACCAAATCGAAGTTCAAAACATTGCCAAAAATTATACAATTAATCCCCTCATATTTGAAAGTAATTTTTGATCTCCATTAAGGCCAAAAATCGGCCAACTATTATCTTCACATGCTGAATTTTCAGCATGTGCTATATTCTCAAGATTTTGGAATGTTACCATACTACTACACATCAATCCCTTGAATTTTTGAGAAGAAAATTGATTAACATTAACACACAAAATTCGGCCAGCTCTTGTCTCACATGCTGAACTTTCAGCATCTGTTTCATTTGCTCGATAGTTTGAAATGTTACCTTGTGTAGCTTCCTCCATTATGTCACTAAACTTGTGTGGCTTATTCTCCACCCATTGAGATGCCAACTAAGCTCCACATAAGCTTCACCAAGGCTGCATTAGGCGTGTGACGTGTCTCCAATAGGCTTGAGAGAGAATGAGAAGAAAAAAATATAGAAGAAGAGAGTGAAGAGTCTTTTGCACTTTGAAAATTATGAGACATGGCTTTCATTTGAATGGCTCTCTTTTCTTCCTTTTATTTGATGTTGGCCGCCCCCTAGGGCTTCTTCTCCATCTTAAAAATTCTCTTTTAAGTCCTTGGAAGATGTGACATCATCTTGCTTACTTAGCACAACTTGATTGGATGATTGTCTTGGCCTTGCTTACTTGGCACTCCTTGATTAGATGAGATTTGTCATCACTTAGTGGCTGAAATAATCTGAGAATAAAACATAAAACATATTCAAATTTAAGTTTAAAACATTGCCAAATAGTCTATAATCAATCCCCTCAAATTTTTAAGCAATTTTGATCACATTGAAGACCAAATCGGCCAACTATAGTCTTCACATGCCGAATTTTCAGCATGTGCTGTATTCTCAAGACTTTGATATGTTACCATATTACTACACATCAATCCCTTGAATTTTGAGAAAATAATTGATCAACATAAAGACAAAAAATTTGGCCACCTCAATTCAAACATGCTGAATTTTCAGCATGTGTTACATTTGCTACAAAGTTTGAAATGTTACCTTATGCAGCTTCCTCCATTATGTTACTAACCTTGTGTGGCTTATTCTTCACCAATTGAGATGCCAACTAAGCTCCACATAATTTCCATCAAGGCTGCATTAGGCGTGTATGAAGGCTTGACCATGTGCTGAATTTTATTTTTGTAAACTTTGTAAAATAATGCACAATAATTACACATGTAGGGTATATTCCAATCAGCCTTAATTTGAATACTTTAGTACAATTTAAATATGTATTGACTAAGTAAAAAGTGTGTTGATACATGTTACATGTCATGCCAAAAACTTTCCATGTGTTGTGTTCGTAGAAAACCGAATTTTTGACTTTTGTCGATTACACGATTTTTCTCCGATTAAATTAAAAAATTTTGCACATGTTATATATACTATGTCACACATAATATACACAAAATAACTTAAATATTCAGCTCTAACGGCTGATCAAATTTGACGCCTACATGTGCTTAAAAAGTGAATTAGGAATCTCCACAATTTGGCCTTAATTGGGGGTGATTTATGTGTGCCAACATGGAATGATTTTATGGCTGAGCGTACCATGTTAGCCACGCAATTTGTGGCCATTTTTGAATTGCAGGGGCTGGCCATCTATATATGGCAAGTACGTGACACGTTACCAAAGTTTTTGTAGTCATCCGATACGATAATTTTTGGTTTATAACCTTGTAACGTGTCGTTATAATTTTGTCATCACCATGACATATCATATGATATAAGACCTGAATATACTCATAAATATGAGGTAAGTATAGTGGTGTGACATTGACGTACGTTTGTAATATATGTAATGTGTCGGTAGTACGTTGGAATATATGTGTATTGTGTCATTTAAAAAAAATCTGAATATATATATAATATGTATAAAACCTGTGATATAATAAGGAGAGGAGACTTTCCATTTCCATTTTTGTTGCCATCATGTCTTCTCCAAATATATCTCCATTTAATGAACTACTTAGTTCATTTAACTAAGTACTTCACTTAAACTTTAATGGTGGCACCTGAAAATAGTTTAAACACAATAAATGTTTGCCATTTGATGTAAGATTTAAAGCTTCATGGATTGCTAGTACGACAACAATAGCTGCCTTCTAGACAGGCAAGCTGGCAGCTTCTACGTAAATGTCAGGCTCAGCATGTACACTTAGACTTAAAACATATGCTTTGCATTGTGGAGCTAGAGATGCATAAGTCATGACCTTGCTTAATGAATGAGGAAAAGTATGAACTGAGAGTTTAGAAAGTAAAGTAATAGAATTGCAGTGACAATCTTGTAAATAGGTAGGCATCCGTTTGGTTTTACAAGGCCTAGCATTGATAGAAGCTTCAGAAAAAGGAGGGAATTATATGACAATGTTGCCACCATGTAAGGGGGTTCTAGGAGTATCAGAAAGAATATGAGCATGATTAGGTGAATGCTCAGAAGAATAAGATCAGGAGAAGATGGTGAAGCAATTGTAGGCATGAGAGACAAGCGATCATTATCAGTAGAAGAAGAAGGGGATAAGATAAAACCCATAGCCTGAGAAGGTAGAGAGTGATTAGGAATTAAGGAAGAACTAGCATCAATTTCATGACATGAAGGTGAATTGGGTGCATGGAATGATTCAGCTGAAGCCTCAAATGAACAAGGAGATTAAGGCATGAATGGAAAAACTGTTTCATGGAAGGTAACATCTCTGGAAACGTAAATGTCCTTTGTATCAAGATCTTGAAGGATGTAACCTTTGGTGGTGTGAGAAAGACCTAAGAATGTACTCTTCTTAGCACTAGCCTCAAACTTTTCTTTATGTAACTTAGTGTTAGTTCCAAAGGCTAGGTATTCAAACACACTAAGATGTTTCTAAGTAGAAGTTGTTTTGTACAGAAGCTCATGTGGTGTTTTCTGGTGTAGAATAGGTGTAAGAGTGATGTCGATGAGATAGACTAAATGTTGGACACAGAAACCCCAATATGATGAAGGAAGGAAAGATTGAAATCTAAGTGCCCTTGCGACAGCAATATGTGTTGATGTTTTCTCTCAACTACTCCATTTTACTGTAGTGTATTGACAGATGGTTTGGTGGATTATGCCATGAGATGCATAAAAGTGGTTCATATTGAACTCTGGTCCATTATCGGTTTTAAGTATTTTGAACTTGGCATCAAAATACTGATCTTGAGTTAGGCTTGGTGATGGTTTTGATTTGGTAGTCTCACAGTTCTAAATCCTCTCTTAGCCTCCATGATTCACCACATCAGCATATTGTTGTACGCTACCCTCATTGGTTACCATGTTCTCTTGTCCTGTGGATTTAAACCTGGAGGATACCCATGATTTTTGTAACATCTGTCGACTATATGTTCTGTCATGTTGTAATGACTACAAATAGGAGCCCTAGAATTTTTTGATAAGGCCTTGGCACACCCCTCTTGGAACCTTTGCTAACTAACTTTTGCCAAGATGCACCAAAAGTGCTGGGACTAGTGGATCTAGGTGCAAATGAATTTGTCCTGGACACACTATTCACATTCATCATCACTAAAGGATTATTATTGAACAATCCTCGATTGCTAGAGTATACCAGTTTCCTTTCCAATTTTACTGTCATGGCAAAGGTAGTTTTCAAGTTTGGCAAAGGACTAGAGTGTAGCACCTGCGACTTGACAGCCTCAAATTCTTCATTCAGGCCTTTCAAGAATTTGATTGCATAATCATTTTCAACAAATTTGTTGATCCCCACAGTGAGATTACATGTAACCTTGTGAAAGGAGCAAGCATGAATGGATCTCAACACCAGTAATTCCTCCCTTACACTCTTAAGCTTAGTATAATATTCAGTCACATTACTACTATTTTGTTTAATGGCATATAATTCCTCTTGCAAATCAGAAAGTCAAAAGGAATCGGCATTTCCATATCTAAACTTCAAGTCATTCAAAATGTCTACAACAGAATCTAACCATACAACGCTCTGTCCGATACTAGGAATTAAAGAGTTTACTAACTAGGATGCTACCATGTTGTTAGCCTTAATCCATGCATTGTATCTGCGAGCCTTCTCCGTAGGTCTTTCAATCGTACCATCTACAAATACAACTTTATTCTTTGACTTGTGTGCTCTCCTCACCCATCTACTCCAACTGTGACAATTGTTCCAATCAAGCAGTGGTTGCATCAAAACTATTGACAGATTGTCACTTGGATAAATAAAATATGAATCATCCATAGGATCAGCAGCGACATTGGATGTAGAAGCATATATAGGACAGTTATTGTTATTGTTTGACGCCATAAATGTTCCGAAATTCATGAAATGAGCTCTAATACCATGTGAAAATTGTATCGGATAACAAGAAAGCTTGTAACAATCTAAAGAATCAAATTCGCACAAGAAATAACAAGTGAAGAACTAGAAGAAAAGAGGGAGACAATTGAATTTGGCACGACAGAACAAATATCTTGAAGAGTGGTAACAAAATTTTCCACAAATTGAACTCAATTCTGCACTTCAACGCTGGCGGTTACAAATACGTTTAAAAGGAAGAAGAAGAACTTGAAAAGACTATTCTGCCCTTCTATTAATTCCAGTTATAACTACAACAATAAGGACAAAATCGTTATTTTACATGTTTTAAACACTCCTGCCTAAATCTTTCTTCTTCCCCTTTGCTGCCTGCACCAGTATGAACCAGACTTCTCCTCTGAAATCCATGGGTTCACCCCATTCCTGACGCCTCCATGCTCCACTGACAACTCAACGTAGTGACTAACAGCTTTAATCTTCCACTGCAACTGTGGCTTGTTGGTGCAGACTTGATTTTCCTTAATCCACTCCTCGGATCACCACTAGTGACTCCATCAGCATATTTGACACCCCCCTCAAGCTTAGCTTGGCATAGCGATTATGAACTCCAAATGAACTAACAAGCTGCATCATTCGTCTAGAATCCAAGGCATAAGTGAACAAATCAGCTAGTTGCAACTCTGTCCGTATAAGCATCAATTTTATCACTCCTTCCTGTACCATGTCTCTCACCACATGGAAATCAATTTCTATATGTTTTGTTCTCTCATGAAACACATGATTTTCAGCAATATGAATTGCACTTTTACAATCATTAAGCATTTCCACTAGTTTATGATCTCTCAGTCCCGAATCATTCATAAGGTAAGAGAGCCACTGAATTTCACATGCTACCATTGCCATGTCTCTATATTCTGCTTCATCTGATGATCTAGACACTGTTATTTGCTTCTTATCTTTCCATTAAATCAAGTTGTAGCACCCTGCACCCAGGCTATGCCCCTGGTATGGTGCACCTGCCATACTTTGTTGAAGAAGGTACAAGGCGTCGATGTGAGTCCAAATACAAGTCCATGAGTAGGTCATAGATTACCAAAGGAAACATCAAGCAGTGGCGATAAACAGGTAGAATTAAAACATTAATATCCAGTGTCCATACTGTCATACATAGTACAGATCATGATAACATGGTCTCAAAGTACTCTCAAATAGTCATCAACATAAACAACTATAAGTCCTAGACGCCAACATCTCTCACGGATAAGGCACCTGTGGCTCGTCCTCGACATACTCAATCTCGGGTTCCTGTGGCTTTGAAAAATGATAAATAAGGAGTGAGTGACAAATCGTCCATCAAGAAACCCTCTACTCTGCTGAAACACATCAGAATCATAAGTAAGAAATTCTAGAAATACGATAATATGACATAATTGCTTACCTGTTGAATCAATCCCTTATCGGTTTCCTTAACATCTTAACTTACTGTTAGCTTTTCCCATATGTACTTGTCTTACTTTTCTTAGCGGTCATTTTTCCTTTTTACAAGAGAAATGATGGTATGCACATGCGATGCAGTACGAACATAACAAGTGATGCAAAATAGAACTGGACGAAACAGAACGGAAAGGAACATAACACAATGGAAACATTAAGCCATGGCCTTTACTTTCTCCACAGGGACTGATCATCTATTACAAGAGATTCTATCCAGAACAGAACTACACCCTATCTGCCTTTTACCCTACTGAGGATGTTACGTATGGGTCCAGAAAAAATACCTCCATATCAGGTCCGGAACAGAATAATACCTCATATGAGTCCAAAATAGAATAATACCCCGACTACCATAATAGGATGTTACGTTTGGGTCGAGAACAGAGCAATACCTCATATGGATCCAGAACAGAACATATATCCTGATATCGAGTCCAAAACATACACCAAAACCAAACGTAAATACAAATCGTTCAATGAAGGTTTTTAAAATTGTTGTAATCTTCTATCAAAATCAAACTTTACCTTTTTAAAACGACATGAAATGTAGATGATGCAGAATGCAGTATGTGATGAGTTTCTGATGATTCAAACGTCCTTAAGTTCGATCTTATAACAGTTGTATTGCATTACTTTTTTATTCTGCGGAGCTAAAAATTTATGCATCATATCATAGCGGTTTACCTTGCGTTTTTAACCCCTAAACAGGTTTATTTTACCAAGATCCTTATAAATTTATTCATTTAAGTCTCTTATTATTTAATCATGAATAATACGTGCCATCGGACATACCTAAGGGTCCAATTCAGGCAGTTTGCACCAAGTTGCCAAATCAACCCCTTCTTCGGGTCCTATACCTTTTAGTGGCACCTTAATTCGGCTTTTTATGACCCTCATTTATGCTCGATAGCCCTTAACATTTTAATGTTCCATTTGAGACAGCCCTTAACATTCTCTTCACCCTCTTCCCGTGCATCCACTCGGTCATTTGCAACAATTGTCATACGGTGAACCAACAATTACATGCTTTTACTATAATGATTCGGAGGTCTTCTTTGAGCCATCTAGCCGCTCCTAATGACAAAGCTCTTAAACCATCTTTGTCAACTTCAACAAATAACACCCAAGTGTTAGAAATACTCAAATAATTTATGTAAAAACGAAATGTACAAAACAGCCCCCACATTAGTGACCTTCTTATCATAATCAATAACATATAGTCCATAAAACCTAGCAACCCTAGCCATATTTCAAAACAGCCCCTTATTTTTAATTTTAAGGAAATGCCAGGCATCAAAATGGTGCTTAAGTCACATTAGGAGGCATAACAATCTAGCATATTATCCTTTGGATTTCTTCATTAAGACCGAGAGGAATGAGGGTTTTCTTGCACCACCTAAGGGCCTTCTTTACATTTTCTAGCAAGTGTTTGGTTCTCCAAGTATTTCATACATCTATATAGTGACTCTTGATCATGTATTCCTAGGCACAAGGAAATTCCTTATTCATTTCTTGACAAAATAAGAACTCACTAAAAATAGCCCCTAGTCATTTGTTAACCAAGCCTTTAATCATCTTAAGACTATTTTAGTCATACAATGGCTTGGTGGCGGTGAGACCAACCAATCCTTTATGTTCCTTCCAAACCATGGGTTAGAGGAAAGAAGGGCCTTTTTGGTTATTGCTTTATTTCTCCTCATGGTAGTGGTGTTTAATCTAAACACTAAACCTTCTTTCTAGGTCTATTTACATGCATCACAACTCTTCATATGACCTAGGCCGAAATTTTTAGCATGGTACTTATGGAAGATGAGCTTAATACAAACGTGATTAGAGGATTCAACATGCTAAAACCTCTTATTCATGGTTCTTTAATGTTTCAAGAAGAACAAAAAGGAGACTTGCCTCTCTTATTCAAAGTTGAATCCTTCTTGGAGCTTTGAAAAATCACCTTCCTCTACTTAGAGGGTGCACGGTTTTCACACAAAGAAGGAAGATGAGTGAAACCCTTTTTAAATAAAGGATAGGTAGCTTAGAAGGTTAAAGAACTCATACCTTGATAGAGTTGGAAGGATGTTCTAAGCCTCCAAGAGTTTCTTCTTCTCTTAAGCTTGAGAATACTCCTATGGTGATGAAAGAGGGCCACGGTTTGGGGTGGTTAGGGACACACTTAGACTAGATATAAGCCACAAGCAAATGTAAGATTGGACCTTAAGATCCACATACATACCTTGCTAGTTTGTCTTGGAATCTTGATTGAAATGTCTTGGCTAATTCTTTTTCCTTGTGGCCAAAAGTTGGGAGATTGGGGAAAAAAGATTGTGGTTCTTGAAGAGTTAGGAGATTATTTGGTAGCTAGTTGGTGTGTTAGGAGGAATGTTGAATGCACTTTGCTTCAAATAGGGGAGGGCCGCCGATTATTGAAGGGATGGGAGAAACATCTTCACTACCTTTGGCATGCATTAGGGAAAAGTGGTTCAATTAGGGTGGCTAATTAAAAGTGGGAAAGCTTTTGTCTCGATAAGGCTTCTAAAAGAGGATACTTTTTTTAGGCATTTGGAGGCAAAGGGCCAGCTACCCTAAGGGTGATTTGGTCACTTTCCTTCCCTTAGGATGCCCGAATGGATTTTATTTGGTATTAATGTTATTTCTTCTATAATGTTTTATAAAGGGTTATTTATTAATTAAAATTTTAAAATATGCACAACATAATTTTATATTGTTACAAAAATTTCCGTTTATGGTCATTTCATACTTTATACTATAACGTAAATTACAGTCATACTTGGGATAGTCACAACATCCTCCCCTCCTTATAAAAAGTTTCGTCCTCGAAACTTGATGTACCTTATTGGAATAGTTGTGGATGTTGTTCCCGTATATGCTGCTCCGGTTCCCATATAGCTTCTTGCTCTGTGTGGTTACTCCATTGTGCTTTCACGAAGAGGATGGAGCATCTCCTCAGGACCTAGTCCTTCTTGTCTACAATCTTGATCGGTACTTCGGTGTAGGTAGCGTATTCCTAAACCTTCAGAGGCTGCTCTTTCAGGATATGGCTCGGATCGTGGACGTATCGTCGCAGTTGCGACACATGAAAGAGATCGTGCAATTGTGACAAGGTGGGAGGTAATGCTAGTTGATACGCCACTTCTCCGACTCCTTCTAATATTCCATAGGGTCCAACAAATCTCGAGCTTAGCTTCCCTTTTATGCCAAATCATGTCACCCCCTTAGTCGGAGACACCTTCAAATATACTTTTTCTCCCTCTTGAAATTTAATCGGGCATCTCCTGATGTCGGCCCAAATCTTGCTTCCATCATGTGTTGTCTTTAGGTGCTCTATGATGATCTTTACGTTTTCTAGCGTTTGCTCCACCAGATTCGGTCCAGTCAAGGTTCTCTCTCTAATTTCATCCTAATATAGTGATGACTGGCATTTGCGGCCATACAAGGCTTTGAATAGAGTCATTCCAATCGACAGATGATAGCTGTTATTGTAAGAGAATTCAATCATCTTTACATTTCTATCCCAGCTACCCTTAAAGTCTAAGGCACAAGCGCGAAGCATGTCTTCAAGAGTCTGGATAATTCTTTCTGATTGCCCGTCTATCTGGGGGTGGTAAGCTATGCTCATCAGGATCTCGGTCCCCAGGGCTTTCTGAAAAGAAATCCAAAGCCTCTATGTGAATCGGGGGTCTCTGTTGCAGACTATACTTATTGGTACGCCATGCAGACTGGCTATTTCGTCCATATATATCATTGCTAATTTCTCCATGGACGCAACGATAGACATGGACAAGAAGTGAGCGGTCTTTGTGAGTCGGTCGACGATCGCCCATATGGTCCCATTGCCGCTTTAGGTCTTGGGAAGGCTGATGACGAAGTCTATGGTCACATAGTCCCATTTCCACTCTGGGATCTCAAGAAGCTGTAGAAGTCTGGCTGGTCGCTGGTGCTTGACCTTGACTTGCTGACAAGTAAGGCACCTCTCTACATATACCGCTATCTGCGCTTCATTCCTGTCCACCAAAAATTTTCCTTCAGATCTTGGTCCATTTTGTTTGCTCCCGGGTGGATGGATAGCCGAGAGGTATGATCTTCCTTTAACACTTTACTTATAAGGGCCTCATTGTTCGGTACGCAAAGTCTCTCTCGAAACCAGAGACTTCCATAATCTCGAGTCATAAAATCATCCTTCGGCTTTTCTTTCAACCCATCCATAATCTTCATCAATGCATCATCGATTCTTTGGGTATCCTTGATTATGTCGATCAGACAAGGTGTGATAACCAGTGTGGCTAGGACATTGGCAACGTAATCCACGACATCCAAGCCAAATTCCTCCATTTTGCGTTCCAACGAGGATTGACGAGGGTGACTTGACTTCTGGCTTAGAGCATCTGCCACCCTGTTTGCTTTCCCGAGGTGGTACTAGATGGTAAGATCATAATCTTTCATTAATTCCAACCATTGTCGTTGCCGCATGTTCACTTCCTTTTGCGTGAATAGGTATTTTAAGCTATTATGGTCTGTGTAAATGTCGCATTTTTTGCCATATATATACATTTGTCACATTTCATAAAGTGTTTTGAAAAAAGGACATGTATTTGGGTCGAATTGTTTTTTATAGAAGACTATATGCTTTTATTGAAAACCTCACTTGTGGCGGAGGAAAATTATATTACAACCATCAGAGTATGAAAATAAATGAAACAACTCGCTAATGATGACGCGTCTCCAGTCGTATATGATATGCCGCATTAAAACCTTGACAAGTAAAACCACCCTTGTGGATAAAACCTTGGTGAAGGAAAAAGAGTACATATTTATAGGACTGGTAATAACGTCTCGCTTATATGCGAATGAAAACATGCAGAAGATCTTGTTGGGAGATACGTCGCTAATGATCCAGAAATCATCGCTTGAGTTTGGAGCTGATAAGTCACCATGTCTGAGTGGTGTTGTGTCGAACGTACCATGTACCTCGCGATGGATGAAAAAGGCATAGAAATGTATAAGATTAATGGATCCCAGACCATCCAAAGTCGTCTCGGCATAAGTGGAGCTAAGACGACGAAATCTGGTGATTGCCACTGGCTGAGAATGTTCCCCCGATGTGTGTTGTAAATGTGATCCTCATGGTAGCCCCCGTGATTATCCCCATGGCCAAGCGAACGCAACTGCAAATGGAAAACAAACATGAGTGTATCGAAGATTGGCATAAAGGCTATCGCGTATAATAAACAAAGGTAGGAAAAGGAAACCCACCCACGTTGTCTGTGTTGTGGAACACAGACAACTATATAGGAATTCGGTCATCATGTATTAATTTCTGAAAGCTTGTAGATGGAGGTCTGTGAATATCGCGCCTTAGACTTCACACGGTAATGCTTGTGGTGAACTGTAGAGAGTCATTCCGGATGAATGGTATACGTATCTTGCTAGCCTATGTGCTGTTGAATTTGCTTCCCTTGGACAGTATTGAATTGTTGAGTGATTAAGATTGAGGAATTGCATTGCTCTTGTGACATCTGATGCCAAAGAACCCGTGATATTTCTATTTTTAGCCAGCAGAGTGATCATAGATTGACAGTCCGTCTCCACAACTAAGCCGTCGTAATGCTGCACGTAATACATTAGCGCCACTGTCATTGCATGGATTTCCGCCTACAGCGGACGTAATGAAGGTAACGGGAAGCAAATAGCCGAAAGAAATAAGCATTGATCCGATTTAAGTAATGCTCCTCCTGCCGACATTCGTTGCCCTATAGCGGCGTCTACATTAAGTTTTAGTTTGCCTAAAGGCGACAATTGCCATCGAACTATTGATATCCTCTTTGTTCGCAGAGGCGGGGAGAATCGCTGAGCAACCAGATGGGGAATTGTCTGTGCAAACTTTTTCCCATTTATTGAGTAGCACCATGTATATATCGGCTCTTTTATCCGTGTGTATAATCTATCATAGGCGAAATGTTCCTCGCCAAATCAACAAGCAGCATGCATTTTCCATATTTCCCAAGCTACAAGAGATGGAACGATTGATTTGAGTTGCCCAGACATTGTTGTTTGTGAAAAGGCTCACCACCATCGGAGTAAATGAGCTTTTATTGTACAAGAGTGGGGCATTAGCCCAGAGAATGTAATTGACATGTCCACTCAAAGAAGACGAATGGCTGAGCAATGCAGAAACACATGATCTTGTTGGTCGGGATTTTGCCAACAAAAAACACACTGTGATGGGTAAGCCGTCAGCCAGCAACGAAAATTTCCTACCATTGGGAGAGAGCATGTCCAAGGCCTCCATAGAAAAATGTTTTGCCCAGGATGCGCGGTTTTCCACCCAATATAATGTGATTCTATCTTTGTTTCTTTATGGGGAGCTATGAGCGAATAAGCTGTGCGAATTGAGAACTGTCCATTTTCCTCAGGAGCCCAGTGTATCATATTATGAGAGGTGTAGGTATGCATCTCCATATACGCATTAATGCTACAAATTCTTTTCCATGTTGGAGAATCATATATACGTGAATAAATAGAATGACGCCGGTTGTACTTTTCTCTACAAAACTCTGCACATAATGTGTTGGAGTGGAAATATTTCCACCATATTTGACAATCATATGCTTTTTGGACATATGAAAGATGTCGAATGCCTAGTCCACCAACTTCAATTGAACGGCACACTGAAGGCCAGGACTGCCAATAATGTCGTCCTTTCCAAAGAAAAGAAGCCATTTTTTGACTTAAGATGTTAAGTACTCCTTTCGGAAATCTTGAGCTAGCGATTAGGTGTGTAGGCAATGTGTTGAGTACATGCTTGATGAGAACAAGCCTCCCCGCCATAGATAAGAAAGCAGACAACCACGACGACAATTTAGCGTCAAAGTGATTGAGAAGTGTAGAACAATACCTTGCTTTATTTATCCCCTTATGCAGGTATGACCCCAATATTTGATAGGTAACGATGTTGATCTCATGCCCAAGGCTGCCATGGATGCCGAAATCGAGACCCCTAGACCCGCAACAAATTGGTATTTGTTATAGTTGACCAACTGTCCCGAAGCCTGCTAATATGTGTCTAAGAATTTAAGAAATTTCACTAAATTGCGTGTCAAACCATTGAGGAAGATTAAAAAATCATCCGCAAATCCTAGGTGTGAGACACAAGGCGCACGACCTACCTTGAATCCAACAATGTTTCCTGCACGGATATGGTGATTGAGCCCTCTTGTAAATCCTTCAGATGATAGGATGAATAGTAGGGGAGATAGAGGGTCTCCCTGTTTGACACCTCTTTCAATCGAGAATGATTCTGTTAGACAACCGTTGAGAAGAATAGAACATCTTGTGTCACTCAGATTGTTTATAATTATGCGTACTAGACGCTCATCCATGCCCTCGCGCTGTAGCAGTTGTTGGAGATACCTCCAACTAACACGGTCAAATGCCTTGGCCATGTCTAGTTTGATAATAGTTTGCCCTCCTCTTGTTCGTTTGTCTAAGACATGTACCATCTCTTGCGCTAATAGTACTTGTTCAGTAATGTCCCTGCCCTTCATGAAACCTGCCTGTTCTGGCGAAACAATTTTTGGCGATATCTTGCCCAGCCTCGTTGCTAGCAAACGTGTGATAGTCTTGGAAATAAAGTTTGTAAGACATATAGGACGCTAATCCGCAAATGTTTGAGGATTACTTACCTTTGGTATAAGTATAATGGATACTGCTGCTACTGCCCTTGGCATTCAGATACCTAAATAAAATTCTTGAACAGCCTTATGCACATCATACTGTATCAAGTGCAAAAAATGTCTGTAGAACGACCCTGGGTAGCCATCCAGACGAGCTGCGCTTGAGGGACTAAGATCCCAAACTGCTGCTTTAACTTCTGATAGTAATGGAATTTCCTTTAGGGCACTATTGTCATCTACTGTGATCAGAGATGGCATGTGCTGGAGGATTAAGTCGCAATTCGTAACTGGCTCAGCATTGAAGAGATTAGGGAAAAATCGAATAGCTTCATCTTTAATATCACAAAGCTGGTCGAGCTCAGTACCATCCGGTTTTTGAATGCTGCGAATTAGCTGGCGGCATCTCTTGTGCTTAACTATTTGATGGAAAAACGAGGTGTTAGCATCACCGTCTTTCAACCATTTGACGTTGGCCTTCTGCTTCTAATAAACAAATGTACGTTTCTGAGCAATATTCAATTCTGCCATTCTTTTATGATACGTTGCAAGAGAGGAATCTGTAGAGTTATCATCATAAAGTTGTTCCGCCGATTTTACTTCGGCCTCTGCATGAGAAACTGCGTCAAATATGTTTCCAAAGGTATCTCTGTTCCATTGTCTCAAGTCTTCGCGAAGGAGAGATAGTTTGCGATTGAAGCCCTACATTCCACCGACTGTTGAATATGATTGCCATCTATGTGTGACGAAGTCATCAAAATCTGCATGTGTTGTCCACACGTCTAAGTAGCAAAAGAGAGATGGGGCATGTGGGCTGTCGGAGTCGCATATCAAAATCAAAGGAGCATGATCCGAAGTTGCTCGGGACAGATGTTGAACTTGTGTGAAGGGGAACATATCCAAAAAAGAAGATGAGCGCAGAAAACGGTCAAGACGCCGCCATACACGTTCTAATCCTCGCCCATCAGACCAAGTGAAACTTGATCCTTGAAATGAAATTTCTTGTAACTGACAATGCTGAATGAAGTCATTGAAATCTTGCAATGTGCGCAATGATGGATTTGACCTGCCACAATGTTCTTCTAACATTCTAAATGTGTTAAAATCTCCACCGTTGAGCCATGGAGTTGTATTTGTCATATGAAATTTTCTCAATTCATCCCACAAAATACGCCGCTGTAGAATCGAATTACATCCGTATACTCCCGTCAACCAAAAACAGTCTCCCGTGGCAAGACATCAAAACTTCATGGAATGATGTTGTTGTCCAGATTGTTCGCCTTCCAGTTAGAGAAGTGTCTCCTTCCAAAAAACCATATTTGATCGATACAAAGAGTGGTAGCTTTAGAAAAACCAAGCTTTAATTCGTATGATTGCAAGGCGGCGGGCGGTAGCTTAGGTTTAATAACAATAATAAGATATACCTTGTATTTTCAAACTAGTGAAAGCAATCTATTAAATGAATTACGTATTCCACGTACATTCCACAACAGGATATTCATTGGGATAAAACATTAAAGGAGTTAGAGATGTGCGCTGCACGTAACTGGTTAGACGGGGAGACGTGGGAGGCTTTCGTCTAAATATGCATGGCCCCTCACTAGGATTGTGAGCTGGCGGATCATCATTTGCATGCTCAGTCTCAACATTTGCATGGCCAGTCGAATGTGTATCGACATATGTTGCTTCTATTAAGTTTGCGATATCATTGCATTGTCTCACATCTTGTTCATCCAATATTTTGTCTGCTAATGCGGGTTCTTGCTCATTATCTGAGTGTGAGAACAACACGGTTATCCCAGGAAGATCTCCTAAAAGACAATCGTCAACCCCTTTTAATATGGAAATGTCCTGTACGTCTGAAACTTCATGTGTGATGACCATTTCCGATGATACTAGAATTTGTATGTCTCCCTCAGATGGGACCGGCTACTGATCAGTTGAGGAGGGACCTAATTTTCTGGGGGTCCAACACTGTTTTTTGGTTTTGCCAGAGATATGGACCTTAGGGTTTTCAAGTGTTGCAGCGGCTTTTTCAGCAGGCGGCTCAGGATTATCATGCTATTTGCCACTATCTGCGGCAACATGACCGAGACGGTAGCAAATTGTGCAATAGCGGGGGAGATCTTCATACTCAACATTCTGCATGATCACCCTTGATAACGTTTGAATAAATACTCTTTGAGGTAATTCTTTAGAGATGTCTAACTCAATGCAAACTCGCGCAACTGAAGGTCGATTCAACGCTGTTGTAGCAGCCTTGAGTTTCAAAGGTTCACCAAGCATGGACGCGATCTAAAAGATAGCATCTTTTCGATGCATATGAATTGGGAGACCCAGAAAAGATACCCATATGGGAACGATACGCACTTCTATTGCAGGGTCATAATCCGGCGTCCATTTTGTGATTCGCATTTGTTTTCCAGATATTATCCATCCTAGTCGGGTAAAGCACCGAGTATAGTCTTGTTCGTGATCAAAGTGAAGAATAATGTGTGTAGAGTCTAAAAGGCCGACCTTTACAGATCCGGCGAATCCAATTATGTCAATGGCGGCACGAATTGTTGCTATCGGAGGTCGCACATACCAAAACGTACCAACCAATGTGAAATGGTATGGGGAGGCAAGGGATTGAATTTCCTCATCAGTGAATGAAATCATAGGGCTGCCCTTGAATTTCTGGATTGGCTTGGGTTGTATTTGCGCTGATGGTGCCGCAAACAGAGACGCAAAAGATCGATCAGGGGTGATTTACGGCACCGCCGTAGTGGTTGAGTTGATTGCCATTGTATTTGGGTCGAATATATATATATATATATACATTTATATATATATGTATGTGTGTGTGTGTGCAAAGATGGCCATTTGGCCGAACATACATAAATATACATATTTATATTTTTTTTATTATATATCACACCTCTTTACACTTTATTTTAGTCTTCATTTCACATCCAATATATATACATGCCAAGTACATACATATATATATATATATATATATATCTATATATATTTTTAGTGAAAGACGGCGTTACAGTCTGGCCGTTTTATTAATAATCTGTCCTCATTTGTGGCTGAAAAATACCGTGGTTACATGGGTTGTAGGAGACTCTCCTACCTAATAGTAATGAAAGAAAGCTAAATGCATGTACAATAATCTCTGTATACAACAAAAAGTATTTGAAAACAATCTTTTGAGAAATAGACAATGCAACATAAACTAGTAAACCAGAAAGACAAAATTGCTTGACTGTGCCGTTGTTGTCAATGTACGGCTGAGGCTTCATTGCTGAATTGGCGTAAATTGAGGACGATAACAAGAAAGCTCTCCAAGGCGGTCCAGCCAAACTCCATATGTCGTTGTTCCTCACAGTAGAAAAGAGCAGTAAACGTGATGCTATAAAATACGAAAATTTAATCCCACTAGTTAAGAACATACCCATGTTTCCTGTATCCATCAGAATACAGGAAACGTCAAAAATAAATCGCTGTGTGATGGGTATGAAGTGGTCCCAAGCAGAAGAACACATCCTCGCAAAAACATGAAAAGCAGCTTTATCTGTGGCGGCATTTTTAGGAGAAACAAAACAATATAAAGAAAAGATAACATACCAATGTTGCCTATACCAAAAGATAATATAGGCAACAAAAGCATATGAAAGCCAACCCAATGGGAGACAAGGGCTAAAGGCGCAAGTGCGGTGTTGAAGGGTCCAATAGTATTGCTCCCCGAGCCTCGCATGGTAAACTTGTTATGGTGGAAAATAGAAGCGCTCTAGAAGCATGCAAGCCGTAACGCGCCAGATTATGTGCTGCCATATTCGCTTCACGAGGACAATATTGCAGCGTGGATGCATTCACGCAAAGAAAACTCTCAGCACGAAGCAGTGCAGCCTGAAGATGTCCATCATATCGAGTTGGGTTTGATAGTAATGTTAATAGCAAGTTGCTGTCAGTCTCCACTATTAGCTTATCATACTCACGCATATAGTACAAAAGGCAATAATGTTGGACCGTGCACCTGCAATAAACACCACTAGAGGGGGGGTGAATAGTGGTTAGCAGAAATTACACTACAACCCTTTGTTAAAATCCCATTTGAAAACAGAATCTGAGACCATCTCAGATTCAGAACCCGTTTTTAAAAAATTCACAAATAATTTTACACAACTCCAAAAATTATGAAACTTTCCAAAATTGAACTTCAATGAGTTATAAGACTCTGTCCAAAAATCAGACAAAAATAAGATCGTTTGACCCTTCAAACAAATAAACAGATTCAGATGGTCAATCTGGAGAGAATAGGACACAATGTTGCTGATTTTGCAAAACGTGTTTATCTTTGAATATTCAACCAAAAAGGTTGATCATTATATCAAAACACTCCTTAGGATGTGTAGATTAAGTTTCCAAAAGGCTATGACCTTAAACAATTCTTGAAAAATACAGAATTTAAGTTTTCTCAAAACTGGTCAGATTGCAGTCAGATTGGAGCAATTATCTTGCAAAGACTGAAAGACTAACTTTTCCTTGCTCAAATCAAGAGATTCTTGTTGCAAATGAAATCTAACAGTCTGAAGTATAACTCCACCAAAAATCACGAATTTTGAAAATGTTTAGCTATTTTTTCAAATTGTGTGAAGTTGGGTGAAAACTGCAGTCATAAACGGACAGAAAACAGAAATAAAGAAACAAGAGAAGAACACCGAGAATTTATCCTGGTTCGGTCAATATGACTTACTCCCCAAGGAACACCTTTCCATTGATTTCACTATGAAATGAGCACCTTACAACAAGAGTCAAGCTTGATTTGGGTTATACACCAACCCTACTCAAGACTTGGATAATCACCTTCTAAGCAACACTTAGTTGCAACTCCTCTAACACCTATTTATGTAGCCTTATAAAGATGGCTAATCAATCTTAACAATGAAGCTCAAGAGGCTTGTAGCACAACAAAAATATCAAGAACACCTTTGCTACAACAAAATACAACAACAAGAACAAGAAGATGGATATGAATGCTATAGAATGCTTGTAAGCTTCAAGTGTGTTTCATCTTCTTCGCCATTGCCTCTATTTATAGTGTGATTTGAGCCTTGAAGATAAGAATGCCAATGTGTCACCATCTTCATCATCACCTCCAAATGTCTTCACATCATTGGTTGGCTTTGTACACTTGGCAAAATAATACACAATGATTGCTCCACCTTGACAACTTTATGTGGCCGAAAATTACACCTTGGATTTGTCTTGGAACTATCTTGAAACCAAGAAGATAATAAGGCCATAACCACTCCACCATCTTCTCAACTCTTTGGAAAGATAATAGGCATATGAGCTTTTACCAATTCAAAAAAAACAACTCCAATTTTCAGCTCCAAAATTGAAGTAGCCATTGGCTACATTTCAAAAGTGATTTTTTTTCTTTTCTTTTTTTTAATTAAATAAGAAAGGATAATACAACCAAATTATCCCCAACTTCAGGAACCATAATAGGAAATGTGAAGTTTTCATTTGACTTCAAAAAATCTGCTGAAAAACATCCAAGAACACCATATATCCGTTGAGTATTTTTGAAAGAGTCCAAGTTGGCAATTTTGCCAACTAGCCCCTTTTTGGTTGGTCCACTTGTCTCCAACTCACAAAATGAATACATCATCATATACAACTGAACATAAACTTTTTTCAACATATATATGTGTAGCAACTCAGATTTTTCAAGAAGAAATAAATAGATAACAATTGACAAGATTATGTCAACGTGTAACACCGAAATTCCCTAATATTTTTTCTTATATGTTGAGACCATTTCCACACCTTTGACACCTTTAATATCTCTGAATAATGATGATAAATGTTCTCTTATAACATATATAAGAGGGTCTTCAAGAAAAAATAGAATGTGACATCTCAAATCGTCACATATCGAGCTATAGTCAATAATATCATCGGCTGAGAGAATAAGATATAAGATCACCATATTATCTTCAAAATAATAATAACATAGCTCCAGAATGAAGATAATAATATGCTCAAGAGATTCCTTGAGTGAAAATACAAAAAATACCGTTGGGGGTAAAATGACCAAATTACCCCTGGTGTGAGAAAACTCCAGAAATGACCGGATGGTCACAAATACTCATGATATCACCTTTGTCATGATAAATAGGATGAGAATACATCCTTGAAATATTTTCATCATGTGATGTTCCTACAAAACTCAAAATACAAATTTTGCCCTTTTTGGTAAGTTGTAGAAACTTCCGAGACACGTTAGTCATAAAACAAGAATAATCACCAAAAACACATAATAATCACATAATGAACATGTATAATTCATATAAATGCCTCAATCGATCGATTGAGGCATTTTAACACATTTTAGAAAATTATAATTCATATAAAATGAACATGTATAATTCATTTTAACACATTTTAGAAAATTATTTCTAAACACTCTAGACATCAATCGATCGAAGTGCCTCAGCTTCAGAGATCGATGTTTCATAGAAAGTTTTAGAGTTTGCCTCTGACCTACATGAATCGATCGAAGTGAGGGTTCGATGTACATCGATCGATCGATGTGTCTCAGGTTTGGAGATCGATGTCTCACAGAAAGGTCTTGAACTTTTCTGCCTTACATAGATCGATCGATGTGAGAGATCTATGTACATAGATCGATCGATGTGCAACAACCTAAGAGATCGATGTCAAAATTTTCAACTTTTTCAACTTTTAATCACATATAACACCATGTGTGACATTCTTAAATGTTCACCACTTAAAATCATGACTGTGAAAAATATCCAAACATATTTCTCAACATTCTCCCCCTTTTGGATGATTTTCAAAATAACCTAACATGATTTTAATGTCACAACTTATAACCAAAAGTTTGACCAAATTTTTTCAACTTTTAAATATTAAATAGTATGTTGCTCCCCCTCAACTCATTCTCTCCCCCTTAACCTATGCTCCAAAATTTATACCAATACCAATTAAAACTTAGCATATGATTCATCATGACTTACCAACTAACTCATGTTCTTAACAACTAAGATCATGTTCTTATTCTATCTCCCACTTTATTTTGCAAATTATGCAAAAGATAGAACTACACAATGGTATCGTAAGTCATCATACCTAACTTGGCTCGTAAGTTTTCAAAAGTGGCTTGATTAAGGGGTTTGGTGAAGATGTCAGCGATTTGGTGATCAGTTCTTATATGGTTTATCACTATATCCTCATTTTGAACATGATCGCGAAGAAAGTAGTATCGCACCTCAATGTGTTTGGCCTTATAATGAAGCACCGGATTCCGGAAAAGATTGATTGCACTTGTGCTATCGCAGAAAATTGGAATCTTTTTCATTTTAATGCCAAAATTACTAAGTTGCTGTTTAAGCCAAAGTATTTGCGTAGTACATAAACTCAAAGCAATATACTCAGCTTCAGTGGTAGAAAGAGCTACACTAGCTTGTTTTTTAGAAAACCAAGAAATCAAGTTGGTTCCTATGAATTGACAAGTACCGCTAGTGGATTTTCTATCTAACTTGCAACCACCATAATCAGCATCACTATATGCGTGTAATTCCAACTTAGCGTTTCTATCATACCATAGTCCTAAGTGAGGTGTATGCTTAAGATATCTAAAGATCTTTTTCACTGCATTGTAATGTGATACCTTAGGACAAGATTGAACCTAGCACACATACACACACTAAACATAATATCAGGTCTTGATGAAGTTAAGTATAATAGTGATCCAATCATAGACCTATAGAGTGTGTCATCAAAAGGTTTACCATTTTCATCCTTATCAAGTTTGGTACTAATACTCATGGGGGTAGTTGTAGGTTTCAACTCTTCAAAGCCAAACTTCTTAATCATATCATTGACATACTTAAGTTGGCTAATGTGAATTCCTTGAGGGGTTTGTTTGATTTGAAGTCCTAAGAAATAATTCAACTCTCCTACCATTGACATTTCAAATTCTGACTTCATACACTCTTCAAAGTCTTTTACTAAGGTAGGGTTGGTTGAACCAAATATGATATCGTCAACGTATATTTGAACTATTAACAAATCATTGCCTTTTCTTTTTAGGAATAATGTGTTGTCTATAGTTTCCGTTTGATAATTATTTGCAATAAGAAAGTTTGCAAATCTATCATACCAAGCTCTTGGAGCTTGTTTTAAACCATATAAACCTTTCTTAAGCTTGTAAACATGGTTAGGATTCTTTGGATCTTCGAATACAGGGGTTGTTTGACAAACACCTCTTCTTGGATGTATCCATTCAATAACGCACTCTTGACATCCATTTGGAAGAGTTTAATTTTACTTAGACTTGCAATCTCAAGTAATAATCTAATTGCTTCTAGTCGTGCAACGGGTGCAAAGGTTTCTTCATAATCTATACCTTCTTGTTGATTATAATCTTGTACGACTAGTCTAGCCTTATTTCTTGTAATGTTTCCTTGTTCGTCCATCTTATTCCTAAACACCCATTTAGTTCCTATGATAGACTTATCTTCAGATTTAGGTACTAAGTCCCAAACATTGTTCCTTGTGAATTGGTTCAATTCCTCATGCATAGCTTCTATCCATGATATGTCACCTAAGGCTTCCTTTACATTCTTAGGTTCTAATTGTGAGATTAAGCTATGTCCTTCAAGTTGACTTATATTTCTACGTGTTCTAACCCCAACACTTGGATCCCCAATGATTAATTCTCTAGGGTGCCACCAATTCCTAGATCGAATAGGTTCACCCTCATCTTGTTCAAATGTTTCATTAGTGTGAACATTATCATATGTATTTGGATCGTTATTTACATTATCTTCCAATTGCAAAGTTTCTTCATTTATATCATCTAAGGGTTCATGCATGTCTTATTCAGGGGGAGTTGGTTCTAGATGATCAAGTACAGGCTCAAGTATTACATCATCATCAAACATATTTTCAACATTTGTTACTTGTTTATGTTGATGTTTATCATTAACTTCAAAGCATGCATTTTCATTGAATTTTACATGTATGGATTCACTTATTTTTGTAGATGCAGGATTATAACACCTATATGCTCTTGAGTTAGTTGAATACCCAACAAATATGCATTCAATAGACTTTTGTTCAAATTTATCTAGATTATCCTTAGTGTTTAGCACAAAACATTTACATCCAAATACTTTAAGATAATTTATTTTAGGTTCTCTATTGTTTAGCAATTCATAAGGCGTTTTATTTAATTTCTTTCTAATAGTAAGCCTATTTATAATATAGCATTCACAACTAACAACTTCAGCCCATAAATATTTAGGTAATTTATTTTCACAAAGCATTGTCCTAGCAACTTCTTGAATCGTTCTATTTTTACGTTCAGCAACTCCATTGAGTTGTGGTGTTCTAGGTGGTGAGAATTCATGTTTGATTCCATATAGTTCAGAAAATTTGATTAAATCTTTATTTTTAAATTCTCCACCTCTATCACTCCTAATTCTTTTGACATTTTCTTCGTAAATGTTTTCAAGTTGCTTGATAAGGGTTTCGATTGCTATAAAGCATCGTCTTTGTGTGTTAAGAATAATGTCCATGTGTAGCGTGAGTAATCATCTACTATGACACACACATAGTAGTGTCCACCTAGACTTCTTGTCCTACTTGGACCAAATACGTCTAAGTGAAGCAATTCTAGTACATGACTAGTACTCACTTCATGTTTTGGTTTTAAGGTTTCTTTAACGTGTTTTCCCTTAATACATGTTTCACACATTCGAAAATTATCTAAGTCTAACTTAGGCATTCCTCTAATTAAATTCTTCTTAGACAACTTCTTAATAGTTGAATTTCCTATATGGCCTAATCTTCTATGCCATAAATTTACATCCGAGTCATGTGATATTAGACACTTAACCTTAGCATCTAACATGTTATCTAAGGTAAGGGTATAAATATTTCCATCTCTATTCCCTTTTAAAACCATTTCTCCTTTTTCATTTATTGTATCACAAGAATTGGGAAGAAAGGAGACATTATAACCACAATCTATAAGTTGAGAAATACTAAGTAAATTATAAGATAGATTGCTTACTAATAACACATTTCGTATTTGAAATGTGTTAGGGTCCCCAATTGTTCCTTTTCCAACAACTTGTTCTTTGTTGTTGTCACCGAATGTCACCTTTCCACCATTAATATGTTCAAGTTCCATGAATAGTTTGGGGTTCCCCGTCATATGCCTCGAACATCCACTATCTAAAAACCATTTGGTCTTCAGATTCTTTGACTTTGCCTCCTTCTTGAATTCCTTGCATTTTTCCTACAATGGAGACAAAGTTTTAGGTACCCTTTATTTGGGTCCTTGAATATTAGTGGCATTATTCTTGTTTAGATAACCCTTAGGTATCCAAACTTGAATATACCTTCTAGGCACATTTTTGGCATTGTTATAATTTTGAAAATAAGAAGAATTAGCATATACATGATTATTCCACGTAAGTGAAGATGCATTGTTATATATGTTGTACCATGGTTGATAATCATTATAGGATGGCCGAGATTTATGATGTACATAAGGCATGCAATTTTGATCTTGAATGGCATAGTATAAGTTTGTTCATAGGCATTTCTATAAGACCTATAAGAGTGTTGCCTATACTTAGGTTCATAATATGTTGAATGCATTTTATTTTGTCTCTTGCATTTGTATACATATAGGCATAATTTCTAGGTTGTCTAGATGCAGAGTTTGGCCTAGCTGTATAGTTATACGTGTGCGCTTTTATAGGTGCATGCTGCATCTTTATCTTTGAATAAGATGAAGAAGAAGGAGTAGAAGAAGATTTAGCAGGCAAGTTTGTTTTTATAACTTTATAAGGTTGTTTCGTAGTTGATGATACAAACTTAGTCTTTTTATCTAATTTGTCATCTTCTTCTTTATATCCTAATCCAGTTTTATCATTTCCATACTTTTGTGATGATATAAGTGTATCTAACATATTTGCACCAGATTTAAATTGTTCTATCATTTTTTCTAAGGTAAATTTAGAAGACTTAAGTTGCGCTATTTCATTTTCACAACTTTCTAACTTGGATTTTAACATTTTATTTTTCATTTGTAACTTTTGTTCATCTTTCCTATATGATTCAATTTTATTCTCTAAAGAATCAAGAGTATTAGAAGACTCTTGTTTAAGAGATTCTAGTTGATCGGAAAATTCCAAGTTGGACGTCTTCAACTTGTCATTTTCTTCAACTAGTTTCTTCTTTTCTTTAGAGAGCCTCTTACAGTGAGCATGCATTCTTAGGAATTCTTCATACATTTCATCAAATGTCATGTCACTATCAGAATCACTATCAGAAAAAGAACATACATCGTTGGATACGAAGCAGACTTGAGCTTCCTCAGTTTCAGATTCTGAGTCGGATGAGTCGCACCATGTGCTCACCTTCATTGCTCGTTTCCCTTTTCTTGCTTAGACTCCTTTGTCTTTGTCGTTTGAGCCTCCTTGTCCTTGGCTTGTTTATTATTGTTGTTGTTATTATTATTTTTCTTCGTGGGACAGTCGTATGAAATATGTCCTTTTTGACCGCATTCATAACACTTTAATTCTTTATTATACCATTTGTTTGTGTTATTCTTCATACGTTGAGAAGAAGAAGAAGAATTAAGTTGTCTATTCCAATTTGGACGTTTGAAAAACTTTCTATGTTTTCTAGCGATCAATATCAAGTCATCGTCTAATTTAGTACTATTACTATCATCGTTGCTAGCATGTGTTTCGGTTGTTTTGAAAGCTATTGACTTACCGGATGACTTAGACGATTCAGACTTTCGTTGGTTTAATTTAACCTCGTAAACTTTAAGAGACCCGATCAATTCGCCCATCTTGGTGATTGACTTTGTCTCCTCGATTGCAGTCACCTTTGGATCCCATTCAGCAGGGAGGCTTCGTAGCACCTTTTGAACCTTTTCACTGTTCGAAAATGACTTCCCTAAAGCTTCAAGGGCATTAAAAATATTAGTAATCCTCAAATCCATAGATGTTATGGATTCGTTTGGCAACATTTAGAAAGTCTCTAATTCAGTCATAAGCATGTTTATTTTTGACTCTTTAACACCACTAGTACCTTCATGCTTTAATACAAGTGATTTTCACATGTCGTGTGCGCTTGTGCAATTAGACACATATCCTGCTTCAGAAGTTGTAAGTCCATTCAAAAGTAATTGCATAGCTTTAGCATTCATGGACATTTTCTTTTTATCATCCGATGACCATTCACTTTTATATTTTTCAACCTCTTGAGTTACTCCACTAACTTGTATAACTTTCATTGGAATGTACGGCCCATTTTCAACTATAGACGATAAATCGATGTCTATAGCCATTAAGAATGGCCTCGTTCTTAGTTTCCAATGAACAAAATTTTTGCCATCAAAAAGAGGAGGTCGTTGTGTAGACATACCTTCCAACTCACCTTTGTGAGAAACAATAGCCATAGTATGTACCTTGGATTTGAGACAAGCAGTATATAATGAATTGTTGTTTCTTGGCCTTGTATTGTTCGTACGATGTTGAATCTTGCTTCCTTTGAGTGGTGGTGGTCTGGCTCTGATACCAAATGTTGGACCGTGCACCTGCAATAAACACCACTAGAGGAGGGGTGAATAGTGGTTAGCGGAAATTACACTACAAACCTTTGTTAAAATCTCATTTAAAAACAGAATCTGAGACCACCTCAGATTTAGAACCCGTTTTTAAAAAATTCACAAATAATTGTACACAACTAAAAAAATTATGAAACTTTCCAGAATTGAACTTCAATGACTTAAGAAGACTCTGTCCAAAAATCATACAAAAATAAGATTGTTTGGCCCTTCAAACAAATAAAAAGATTTAGATGGTCAATCTGGACAGAATTGGACAGAATGTTGCCAATTTTGCAAAACGTGTTTATCTTTGAATACTCAACCAAAAAGGTTGATCTTTATATCAAAACACTCCTTCGGATGTGTAAATGAAGATTCCAAAAGTCCCTGACTTAAATAATTCTTGAAAAATACAGAATTTAAGTTTTCTCATAACTGGTCAGATTGCAGCAAGATTGGAGCAGTTATCTTGCAAAGACTGCAAGACTAACTTTCCCTTGCTCAAATCAAGTGATTCTTGTTGCAAATGAAAGCTAAAAGTCTGAAGTATAACTCCACCAAAAATCACGAATTTTGAAAATGTTTAGCTATTTTTTCAAATCGTGTGAAGTTGGGTGAAAAGTATAGTCAAAAACGGGAAGAAAACAGAAATAAAGAAACAAGAGAAGAACACCGAGAATTTATCCTGGTTCGGTCAATGTGACCTACTCCAGTCCCAAGGAACACCTTTTCTTGGATTTCACTATGAAATGAGCACCTTACAACAAGATTCAAGCTTGATTTGGGTTATACACCAACCCTACTCAAGACTTGGATAATCACCTTCTAAGCAACACTTAGTTGCAACTCCTCTAACACCTATTGATGTAGCCTTATAAAGATGGCAAATCAATCTTACAAATGAAGCTCAAGAGGCTTGTAGCACAACAAAAATATCAAGAACACCTTTGCTACAACAAAATACAATAACAAGAACAAGAAGATGAATATGAAAGCTATAGAATGCTTGTAAGCTTCAAGTGTGTTTCATCTTCTTCATCATTGCCTCTATTTATAGTGTGATTTGAGCCTTGAAGATAAGAATGCCAATGTATCACCATCTTCATCATCAACTCCAAATGTCTTCACATCATTCGTTGGCTTTGTACACTTGGCAAAATAATACACAATGATTGGTCCACCTTGACAACTTTATGTGGCCGAAAATTACACCTTGGATTTGTCTTGGAACTATCTTGAAACCAAGAAGATAATAAGGCCATAACCACTCCACCATCTTCTCAACTCTTTGGAAAGATAATAGGCATGTGAGCTTTTACCAATTCAAAAAAAACAACTCCAATTTTCAGCTCCAAAATTGAAGTAGCCGTTGGCTACATTTCAAAAGTGATTTTTTTCTTTTCTTTTTCTTAATTAAATAAGAAAGGATAATACCACCAAATTATCCTCAACTTCAAGCACCATAATAGGACATGTGAAGTCTTTATTTGACTTCAAAAAATCTGCTGAAAAACATCCAAGAACACCATATAGCCTTTGAGTATTTTTGAAAAAGTCCAAGTTGGCAATTTTGACAACTAGCTCCTTTTTGGTTGGTCCACTTGTCTCCAACTCACAAAATGAATACACCATCATATACAACTGAACATAAACGTCTTTCAACATATATATGTATAGCAACTCAGATTTTGGAAGAAGAAATAAATAGATAACAATTGACAAGATTATGTCAACGTGTAACACTGAAATTCTCCAATATTTCTTCTTATATGTTGAGACCATTTCCACACCTTTGACACCTTTAATATCTCTTAATAATGATGATAAATGTTCTCTTATAACATATATAAGTGGGTCTTCAAGAAAAAGTAGAATGTGACATCTCAAATCGTCACATATCGAGCTATAGTCAATAATATCATCGGTTGAGAGAATAAGATATAAGATCACCATATTATCTTCAAAATAATAATAACATAGCTCTAGAATGAAGATAATAATATGCTCAAGAGATTCCTTGAGTGAAAATACAAAAAATACCGTTGGGGGTAAAATGACCAAAATACCCCTGGTGTGAGAAAACTCCAGAAATGACCTGGATGGTCACAAATACTCATGATATCACCTTTGTCATGATAAATAGGATGAGAATACATCCTTGAAATATTTTCATCATGTGATGTTCCTACAAAACTCAAAATACCAATTTTGCCCTTTTTGGTAAGTTGTAGAAACTTCCGAGATACGTTAGTCACAAAACAATAATAATCACCAAAAACACATAATAATCATATAATGAACACGTATAATTCATATACAAATGAAAACAATCATTTTAACACATTTTAGAAAATTATTTCTAAACACACTAGACATTGATCGATCGAAGTGCCTCAGCTTCAGAGATCGATGTCTCACAGAAAGTTTCAGAGTTTGCCTCTGACCTACAACGATCGATCGAGGTGAAGGTTCGATGTACATCGATCGATCGATGTGTCTCAGGTTTAGAGATCGATGTCTCATAGAAAAGTCTTGAACTTTTCTGCCTTACATAGATCGATTGATGTGAAAGATCTATGTACATAGATCGATCGATGTGCAACAACCTGAGAGATCGATGTCAACTTTTTCAACTTTTAATCACATATAACGCCATGTGTGACATTCTTAAATGTTCACCACTTAAAATCATGACTTTGAAAATTATCCAAACATATTTCTCAACAAATAAGTCAATGCCATAAGCTTGGCCTGTAGCGGATAGGTAGATGGCAAAGAGAAAGTTACACCCGAAATGAAGTCCCCCATGTCATTTCTAAGTACGGCACCTGCTGTAGCACCCAATCGACCAATCGTAGCATCCACGTTTAGTTTAAACCTACCAGAGGGAGGTAGCACCCAGCGAACAATCCTAGGCCTCCTTTGAAGCATCGGCGGAGAGAAACGCCTGCGTACCAAATGTGACAATGATGATGCAAATTTCCGGCCCTTGGTGGACAAACACCAAACATAGATTTGTTCTCGAAGTCGCTCAAATAGATGTGTCTATGAAAAGGAATTATCACCAAAGCGGATAGAGGTATATTCCTTCCAAATTGTCCATATAGCAAGCGTGGGAACTGTGGCACAATGTTGACCAAGCATAGTTGTTGATGAGGATGTACGCCACCACCAAATTAAAAAGGCTTGAACTGTGGACTGCTGAAGAAACAGACCCTTGAACAAAATAGAAAGCTCCTGCCATAGAAGCCGTATGTGATGACAATGTAAAAATATGTGATTTGTATTGTCCGAATGTGCTTTACAGAAAACACACTGCGATGGGAAAATGTTTTGCCATGCGCATAAGTTATCCACTAGGGGCAACTCACACATCCAAAGTTGCCATAGGAAAATCTTTGCCCCTGAAGGCAGTGTCGACCACCAAATAAATTTGGAACTATTAAGCGGGGTCATAGTAGCACATAATTGGCTATAAGCTGATCGTGGAGAAAATTGGCCCATTGAGTCTGCAGTCCAGAATACCCCATCCTGCGTGCGCTGAACAGGATTGTCCATGTAATCGTGAACTCTACAAATTCACTTCCATGTGGGAGAATCATACAGAGTCACAGAGACTGTCTCCTTTCGTCCATATCGTATGCGACTATAAGTAGCCCATAAACTATTGGAAGTGGATAGCGCCACCACAGAAGGCAATCATAAGCACGTTGCAGCAAGAATAGGCTACGAATGCCCAAGCCCCCATATTGGATAGGTCTACAAATGGTATTATAAGATTTCCAATGATGACGACCATTCCAAAGAAAGTTTGCCATGCGTTTATGAATGTCATTGATCACACCTTTTGGCAGTTTTGAACTTGCTATAATATGTAAAGGCATAGATCCTAGAACATGTCGAATCAACACCACTCTGCCCGCAAATGATAGGAGCTTTGCAGCCCATGAATTTAACTTTGCATCTACATGAGCAATCAAGGATGTGCAATAAGTGGCACGATTAATACCTTTATATAAGTATGACCCCAAGTATTTCATTGGCAATTGTGATAATCGCATGCCCAGTATGTGCGAAGCGCGTGTTCTTGAAACACTTGAACTGACTACCACTTGACTTTTATGGAAATTTACTAACTGTCTTGATACCTTCTGATAATCATCCAAAAAAGAACGGAAGCGTTTCAAGTTTGCATCAGGGCCATTTAAGAAGATGACTAAATCATCAGCAAATCCCAAATGCGATATTTGAGGCACCCATCCAGCATTGAAGCCAATAATTGAGCCATCCTGCATCAATGATTTCATGCCCCGAGAAAAGCCCTCTGCTGCCAGTATAAATAGTAATGGAGATAATGGATCTCCGTGTTTAACCCCCTAGTGACTGGAAAGAATCCTGCTGGTTTCCGATTAATAAGCACTGAGCATTTTGTAGCAGATAGATTATTTATGATAATGTGAACAAATCTGGCATTAAATCCCATTTTCAACAAAATCTGACGAAGGTAAGACCAATTTACTCTGTCAAATGCTTTCGCCATATCAAGCTTAATAATGACATGTCCACCACGTACTGGCCTGTCCAAAACATGCACCATTTCCTGCACAAGTAATACTTGTTCCGTTATGTCTTTGCCCTTTTGGAACCCAGCCTGTTCTGGGGAGATTAGACAATGTAAGTGCTTCGCTAAGCGAGTAGCAATGAGCTGAGTAATTACCTTTGCCACAAAGTTTGTCAAGCAGATGGGGCAATAGTCAGAAAAAGTTTGAGGATTCAATACCTTTGGTATTAGAGTAATCAATGATGCGGCTACCTGTCGGGGTGGCGGAATGCCTAAGAAAAATTCCTGTACCGCCTTATGCACATCCGTTTGTATAAGAGACCAAAAACGACGATATAATGATCCTGGAAATCCATCTGGTCCAGCCGCACTTGTAGGGCTAAGTTCCCAAACCGCTGCTTTCACTTCTTGTATATCCGGTAGAGCCATTAAGTGAGCATTGTCTTCCGCTGATAATAAAGCCGGAATGTGAGTAATTATGGAATGACCAGAAGCAACTTCTTCCTCCATAAACAGTGTCTTGAAAAACCAGACTGCTTCCGTTTCTATGGATGCAACATCAACACATTCCCCCCCATCCGGTTTAAAGATCCTATGTATCATCTGTCGCCGCCGTTTCTCTTTGGCTGTTTGATGAAAAAATTTAGTGTTTCCATCACCCTCCTGAAGCCACTTTGCATTTGCTTTTTGCTTCCAAAATAACAAAACCCTAGACTGTGCTAAACGTAAATTGGCCATGCTTTGATTATATGCAGTCCGCGTGTCATCCGACGGAGATAAATCATATGCAGATTCACATCACAGCGTTGTAGCCTCCGCTTCAGCTACCGCATCGAACACATTCCTAAACACCTCCTTATTCCACCTACGTAACTGCTTTTTTAGTTGATTTAATTTAAGATAAAATTCCCTCATGCCTCCAACAGTAGAAAAAGAGTTCTAATGATGAGATACAAAACTATCAAACTCTGCATTTGTACCCCAGACATCTAAGTATCGAAATGAGGTAGGTGTAGAATGAGATTCTAATGAGCATTGAAGAAGTATAGGAGCATGATCTGACGTAGCCCTATTGAGATGTTGATAAGATACTGAAGAGAAAAGATCAAAAAATCCGTGGAACACAAAAAGCGATCTAGTCGTCGCCAAACTCTTCCCAGGCCACGACCATCACTCCATTAAATGGAGAGCCCTGAAAATCCACATGTTGTAGAGAACATGCATCGACGCAATCGTTAAAATCATTAAGGGAACGCAAAGTTTGCAGTGAACACCCCTTATGTTCATCCAATGATAGAAAAGTGTTGAAATCACCTCCAACCAACCATGGAGCGTCAATAGTACTGTGCATGCAAACTAAGTCGGACCATAGTGGCCTACGTGCTGTCAACGTATGTTGCCATAAACAAAAGTTGCCCAAAAAGAGTCACCCGAGGCCAACCATTTAAAACGCATGGAATGATTTTGTTCTCCTTGACGCTCTGATTCTAACTGAAGAAGGGCACCATGCCACGTAATCCATAATGATCATTACAAGATGAGATAGCATTCGAGAATCCAAATTTCAGGCGATATTGTGTGAGAAATGAAAAACGTAACTTTGGTTCAATAATCACAAGAATATGACATTGCTTGTGAAAGAAAATGTGCAACTTGATTGACCTCCCTTGGTGCATATATGAGCGAAAGAAACAGCTGATGAAGCAATGAGTGCAGGCGATGTATGTTCGGAGTTAGGGGTCCCAAAGTATTTACCAGTTGGACCAATTCCAAGCAATCAACCTCCACCAAATTTCCTCCAAAATTAGGCACATAATAAAGGATAGATAATAATGCTGCTTGTGCCTCTACATGTAGCGGGTAATCATGTCTAAGTGGGATGGACAATGCATGTACAAATCTACCCTCTTCATCACGAAGAATAGCCCTGCCTCCAGCTGTAGAACGCCCTACCGCCACATTAGTATTGAGTTTGAACCTTCCTGATGGAGGAAGACTCCACCGTACTATTCTTATGCGGTTTGATCTAAAAGGTGGCGATAACCCCATATTGATGAGCCGTTGAATGGAGCAAGCCGTCTTTGTGCCATTTGATGATTTTGTCCACATGTATATATCATTCTTAATAGCTCGAATGTGTGTATTTTGAGACCACCCAATATCATCATAAGTCACTGCAGCATATGATTTCCATATATTCCATAAAAGTATCCCCACAAAGTGTTGCTGTATTTCACCCAGGAAGGAGTTTGGAGCTGTCATCCATACCGACAAAATATAGGATCTCCATCTGGTTGATGATGATGCTGTGATGTCCATGAAAGAGTGGAAGTAGTCTCGTACAACGCGAATTGCATTGCATGAGAAGAAGAAGTGATTTGTCGAAGCAGAGTCTTGGCGGCAGAAAGGACATATGTGCAAAAAACATCGAAGCATATCTGGTAGAGGCAGTGCGTTATTAAACAATCTCCAAAGGAAAACTTAAACAGCTGGCCGTTGATGTTTAAGCCAAATATGTTTATGAGATATCAACTTTGTTCGAGATGGGCGAATAAGATCGTAGGCGTTAGACAGCAGAAAACGGCCAGATGCAGTTGGACATATTGGCATATCATTAACCCATTGCGTAATTGATATGCATCTATGATGAATTGAACATATGCGGTTCCAACCAGGTGAATCATATAATCGTGGAGTAAAGTCTTCTCTGCCATCATATCTTATGCGCATATACTGACCCCAAAGGTTTGGTGAATTATAAAACCATCACCACAGCTTGCAAGAGAAAGCATCTTGAACATCCTGTAGCGATCTAATGCCTAGTCTGCCCTCCAGCTTTGGGTAACAAAGTTTCTTCCAAGAAACCCAGTGATAGCGGTGAGACCCCCAGAGAAAGGTGGCAAACCGGCGTTGTAAAGAAGCTAATATACTCCGAGGAAGATTTGAGCCTTCCATGAGATGCAAAGGTAGAGATGATAAGATGGAACAAATTAAAACAATTCTACCTGCCATTCCCAGCAACTTGTGTTGCCATCCTTCCAATCGAATATCAACTTCATGAAGAAGATCTTGGCAGTGAATAGCCCGTGTAATTCCCTTATGTAAGTAAGATCCCTGATATTTCAGAGGCAAAGATGATTGACGCATATCAAGGAGATGCTAAAGTGCTTAACGTGGCCTGACGCCTATATGAGTCGAAAAACAAATCATATTCTTATGCCAGTTGACCGCTTGACCTGAGACTTTTTCATAAGATGTCAAAAATCTTTTAAATCGTATAAGATTGGTCCTGCCTGCTGTTAAAAACAACAACAAGTCATCTGCGTATGATAAGTGCAATATAACTAATGGCATGCGGCCTATATTATATGGATTGAGGAAAGAGGTTGATACCAAATATTTGAATCTTCTGCTGAAAGATTCTGCTGCAATAGTGAATAGGAGCGGGGAGAACAGGTCTCGCTACTTAACACCTCGGGTTGGTCTAAAAAAACCGTGGGATGCCATTAATAAGGAGGGAAATGTGCGTGCCCTCTAAGTGATTCATGATCAGCTTTGTAAAATGATTTGAAAAGCCAAACCTTTCCAAAACTTGGCGTAGAAAATGCCAATCTACCATGTCAAATGCCTTGGCCATGTCCAAATTTTTCAAAGTCTTACTTGGGCGTGGCCCTTTGTCAAACCAGTGTATAATCTCATTTGCTAATAATACTTGTTTTGCAGTACCTTGTCCTTTTTGGAAACCTGCTTGATCTGGGGAGATTATACGCAGAAGAATGGAGTTGAGCCTATTAGATAAGATTCTGGTTTGTATTTTGCTCATAAAAGTCGATAGTGGTATGGGACGAAACTCTGCAAATGTGCGCTGAGACTGTCCTTTAGGAAGTAGTATGATCATGGTGTGAGACATGGCTCATGGAAGAGGAAAGCCAAGGAAGTATTCCTGGACTGATTTATGGACATCTGAAGCTATTACATCCCAACATGTTCGAAAGAACCACCGTTATACCCATCTGGACCCGCTGTACTGTTTGGGTCTAATTCCCAAACCGTCTGCTTGACTTCACATATCAAAGGTATTTTAGTAAGCATTTGTTATCTTCAGCCGATACTAATCTGAGGATACTTTGAAGAAAATGAGGATCATCATAAATAGGTTGAGCTGTAAACATACCCGTGTAGTATTCAATGGCTGCTGCACTGATAGTCTCTTGCGTATCACAAACCGCTCCATCCTCTTTGTGGATGCTGTGTATTTTAGCTTGACGTCAACGTTTATGTATATTTATGTGTATATATACATATATATATACATAAACATATATATATATATATATATATTAAACGGAAGGAAATCTTCTGGTCTTTATTTATTCAATAAATATCCCGCGTTAAATGGCCGAGGGTAGCCTTTACTACAAACTAAAAAAGAAAAAATGTAATCAAATGATCATGATCATTCGCGGAACATGATGCATGCTAATCACAGTATAGTTCAAAAGAGCGATGACTTCCCCGTCTAATAACCATTGAGGACGGTGGAGGTGGTGGAAGGTTCTTCCGAGCTCTGCGCTTTTTCCGAGATAGTCCGCCAAGAAGAGTCTTGTCACCAGTCGATGTCATGCAACAATCCATATCATCCGCCGCAATGAGCAAACTCTCCCGTATATCATAATAGTCATTCCCTTTGTGCCGATTAGAAGAGCGAGATGCTTCATTGTCCGAACCTACTGCTAGATCAACATCATCTTCCTCCTCCCGAAAGTGGTCTTGATAAAATTGTTCAATTAAAGGATCATAATTAGGGAATGAAGGATGGTCACTAGCTGGTAGTATTGCCAGTGGCACTGGCAATTCAATTTGAACGGATTGAATTTGGACTTCCGAAGCCACTTCAGAAGTTGGGTTCACCTCTTGAACATGCTCTACGTTCGCGGCTGAAATCTCCAAGGGCGGAGGAGATATGCATACTGCTCCCTCTCCTATGTTAGATTCATCGGTATGAATAGATAGTGTAGCAGAGTAGGATGTATCCATCTGCTGCTCATCCTGCTGCTCTTGAACATCCAATGTTGGCGGCACAAATAGTACAGGACATAAATCTACAGTCAACCGAGAGAAAATCTGCAATGTAGACGTTTTCGCAGTAGTCGCAAGGTCCTGTGATTCCTTGTCAAGAATGGGTTGAACTGTTGCCTCCTGTAGTTCTTCCCTGTCATCACCGTCCCCCACCCCAGCATCTACCAATTCCTGCTGTAGAGTCTCTTTAGAATCTGCATGTAATTCTCCAGTTTGAACCAGATGTTAATTAGGAATAAAATCTCCAACCGGTTGTTCTCTAGCCTTTTTTTGAATATTTCCTTTAGGAATCCAAACCTCACTCTTTCCTGCATTCTTCATCGGATGCGCTGGGGTATGACCCCCCTTCTCCACATGAACCCATTGAAAGGCCAAACCGACGGCATTTGCTGCAGTACCTAGGGAGATCTTCATACACAACTACTTGAAAGAAAGAATGTTCTCCATAGTCTATAAATATCTTAGACGGTAAATCTATGGTGACATCCACTTCAACACAAAATAGCGCCACAGAGGGACGATGAAAACTTAAGGTAGCCGAGTCCATCTTTAACGGTGTACCAATCAACTTTGCAATCTCATATAATGTACGATAATCGTGGAGATGAATTGGAAGACCCTCAAGCGCCACCCACACCGGGACAATTGGGGTATCCAGACATGGATCAAAAGATGGAGTCTATTTCGTAACCTTCATATCGTATCCCTAGAAACGCCAGTGACGATGATAAAAGAATTGCGTATAATCATCTTTGTTAACAAAGTTTAGCAGCACATGTCCTTCATCAAGGAGACCAATGTTAATTGAACCTTTGGACCCAATTCTGTCAATCGAGGCGCGTAAGCCTGTCATAGATGGCCGGCCACGCCAAAAGGCTCCAACCAAGGCGTACTTGAAGCGATTTACAACAATGTCAATTTCAGCTTGCGTAAATGAAACAGCAGGGTATCCTTTTTAGCGTCCTGTCTCACGCGATGGGAATCTGCCAGCAACTGCAGACGATACCATAGCCGCAAATGACTTGGAGAGTGGCGGCGGTGAATGAACCTCCATCTCAGACCAAATATGAATTCCAGACCAGTAGAAAATGATGATGCAGCATTACAATTAAAAAAGGTTGAAACTTTTGTAATTACCCGAGATCACCGTCGACGGTGTCCGTCGTTGTTGTTGCCAGAAAAAATAGCCGAAGAAATACTGTTTTTGATGTGATCGCAATGGCGGCTATGGTAGAAAGTGTCGATGGGAGCCAGCAAAGCAGGATAGAGAGAGTTAGGGTAATTGGAACGCAGAAGAAGTCGAGAGCAATTGCGGAGGCAGTCGATCGCAATAAAACAACAAATATGATCTACTAAAATTGATATGAAAAAACAAGAAACCATATAACAAAGAAAATAGAATTGAAGATGCTGCGTGAAATCAACAGCGCCGCCATGTTGCTGCCGCCGCTAATCGCCAGAGCTCCATCGTGCCCAAAAGAAATTTTTCTCTCCCATAAATAAATATATATATATATATATATTAATTAAACATTTATTTGATTAAAAGAATGCCTCACTTATGGCGGAGGAAAACCATATTACATCAGTTCAGAGTAGGCAAATAAATGAAATAACGAACTAATAATAACATATCTCCAGTCGTATACGATATGCCGCATTAAAACCTTACTAGGAAAAACCACCCTTGTGGACAAAACCCTAGCGAAGGAAAAAGCGTACATATTTATACGACCATCATTGAAATGCATAGAGGCGAAATCTGAGTACAAATGTTTATATTCTGCAGGCTGGTGCGTATGTCGAATGTGGCACAATATTGTCACCTCCAGTAGTCCCTTCGAGTAAAACCAAGGTGTGGGCATGTCAATGATCGTTAAGTCCGCCAATGTGAAAAAAGAACCATCGCTTGCCAGCGCCGGATATAATCCAAGACATGAAAGAGCAGGCACAGAACGGTAGTTATGATACAGAAAGAAAAATATAAAATGCAGGCCAATATATAATCAGACATACCGAGCCTGCCTGGATCCCTTAGGAGACAGGCAGGATGTGTCAAAAAACGCCAATCCTTGTGGAAGACAAGCGGAGGCATAGGACTCCAACGTGCCATATTAGCGTCCATCAAGGCATAGTCGATTGCGCGAAATGAGAACCCAGCCAGATAGCAGCTCCAGAGAAAAGCGATCATCCAAGGTTGTAGACATTCAAATACCCATGCAGCAGCAAAATCAAAATATACATCATGTATGCATAGCAAATCCAGCCCAAGAAAATAGACCAACAAGATGTTTAGCTCACCAAGGCTGCCTGCACCGGGAAAAGCACAGGCAGCAACATTACACCTTTGCCAATCAATGCGAAAGACCTTGATATCTCTGACCGCGGCATGTACAAAAACAGATTGAGCGTCCTCGCCAAGTATAAACCATGTACATAGAAAAACAATATGTGTATAAGCAGTGCGAATGCCAATGATAAGTAATTGAAAAAGGACAGTCAACATACCCTGTCTGCCTGCACTCAATCGAGTACAGGCAGAGAAAACACGAGTGTGCCAATCCATTCGGAAGGCGTTATGTTGACCGCCTACGCAAGATAGCTGACGTGAGGTCCAACGAAACTGCAGCACGAACCATTGATGGCAGGCTGGAGGATGTAAAGAATGAAGTGCACGGCGACAGCATTGCATGTTGAGCCAAGTAATGTGCTGGCATATTTGCCTCTCTGTATACGTGCTTAATTTCCAAGTTATGTCAAATGATCAACAGCTTTAGTAAATTGAGATGGAAGTTTCCGAACACGGGTTGCTGTTGACGTAGACGTTGCAGTAGCTGTGCACAGTCAGTCTCTAGAATAAGAGACCTGTATAATGGCAGAAAATATAGCAAGCCAAACAAAGCTGCCTGAAATTCAGCCTGCAATGGTGGACACGGAGGGAGGCGGAATGCTACGGCACGCACACAAGCGCCACAAGAGTCACGTAAAATGATACCTCCTGCAGCATTGAGGCGTCCAACAGCTGCGTCAACATTGAGTTTAAATCGACCTGATGGAGGAGTAAGCCATTTAATCACTTGTAGACGCGGAGTGCGAAGCGATGGAAGCCATGATAATGACGGGGCAGGTCCGACTGCACGCTTGGAACCATGGAGTGTATGAACCCACATATGAATATCAAAATGGATTGTAGCCCGAAGTGTAGATATAGAAAAGGATGCCTGATCGCCATACACCATATTAGCATAGCAACGCCATATATTATGCACTAAAATGCCAGGGACAACAATTTTGAGCACCCCATCGATTGAAGAAGAGGAAGATCTGTACCACCAAGCCAATAAATACTGTCGGAAAGATAGAGTAGTTGGAGAAACGCCCTGCAATTCTGCTGCAAAAAACATCCACAAGCGTCGGATTGTCGAACAATACAACAATACATGATCAACTGAGGAGGAATGCTGCTTACAAAACGGGCACTGCATAGGACGTGCTGTCAAATAAGGACCTATATAGTCTTCAAACGGTAAAGCCGCATGGAACAAACGCCAGAGTAATAATTTGATGGATGGCGAATGGTGTTTAAACCAAATGAACTTAGCTGAGAGCAATGTGGGTCTAGATGATCGGCATATATTGTAAGCAGATTTTAAAGTGAATTCCCCCAAGGCCGAGGGCTGCCACGTGATAAAGCTATTCGTCCCTGCTCTGTGCGTTACACAAATATTATTAATGCGACAAATAAGCTTCCAAACTGGTGAATCCGGCAGACGTGGTCGAAAATCTCCCCTACGTCCATATTTTGCCTGTATATACCGACTCCATAATGTGTCTTGCTTATGATATAGCCACCATATTCTGCAATGATATGCCTGCTGTAACGAATTAAGATCCCGCAGCCCCAATCCGCCCTCCTCAATAGGCAATGTAATATTGGACCATGCAACCCAGTGGTGTCGATTTCCCCAATAAAAAGTAGCCATTTTTCGATTAATCTTTTTAATGACTGACTTTGGCAGCCCACCTGCCGCCATGACTTGAAGAGGAAGCGCAGAAATCACAGAACTCAATAAGACTAAACGACCCGCAGAAGATAAAAGCCTGGAATGCCACCCTTGCAATCTGTCATCGAAATGTTGTAAAAGAGTAGCACAATTGCGAGAACGGTTGATACCTTTGTGAAGATAAGAACCCAAATAACGGAAAGGCAATGTCGAAAGTCGCATCCCAAGTATCTCCTGCAAATTGCGAACCTGACGCATAGAAAGGCGAGCCGATGGAATAATACTACTCTTTTAAAAATTGACCTTTTGTCCAGACGCAGTTTCATAGTCCGTTAAGAACTTTTTAAACTGTCGGATATTACGCTGTGTACCTTGCAGGAAAACAAGGAGATCGTCGGCACACGTCAAATGAGATATGGCAAATGGGATACGACCAAGCCTGAATGGATGAATACTGCCTGCTGCCACTAAAGATGATAAGCCGCGGCTGAACCCCTCAGATGACAGAATGAAAAGCAGAGGAGATAAAGGATCCCCCTGTTTCACCCCCCGATGTGGGCGAAAAGCTGGAGATGGTTGACCATTGATCAAAACTGATAATGTAGTAGCTCGGAGATGATTGAGGATAATCCTAGTGAAAAAACCTGAAAAGCCAAAGCGCAACAAAAGACGTTCCAAATAATCCCAACTGACTCGTCAAAAGCTTTCATCATATCCAATTTCAGGCATAAATGTGAAATGCCATTATCCAATATATGAACCATTTCTCGTGCCAATAAAACTTGTGTGGAGATATCATACCCTGGAAGAAAACCTGTTTGTTCCGGAGAAATCAACTTAGGGAGAAGCAGGCCCAAACACGTGGCTATAATGCGGGTACATACCTTACTTAAGAAATTCGTCAAACAGATTGGTCGGAAATCACTGAAAGACTGCGGTGATGATGTTTTGGGTATCAAAGTAATAACAGCACTTGCCATAATCGATGGCTGCGGAATACCCAGGAAGAATTCCTGCACAGCTTTTTCCACATCAGAATGTATGACCGACCAACATGAACGATAGAACATACCGTGAAAACCATCCGGACCAGCAGCACTGTGAGGATCCAGATGCCATACAGCATCCTTGATTTCGGCTGCAGTAGGAAGCATGGTCAACCGTGTATTGTCCTCATCTGAGATCAGCCGAGGAATGTAAGATAATATAGCCAAATGATTCTGCGTAGAAGCTGGAGCAAACAAATCGGTGTAAAAAGAAACCGCAGCTGCCATGATGTCCGATGGCTCCGTTAGCAAATGGCCCTCAGCATCATGTATGTGCTGAATACTTAAGTGTGTCCGCCTCCCCTTAACAATAGAATGGAAGTATTGTGTATTAGCATCACCCTCCTTAAGCCATTTCACTCTAGCTTTTTGCTTCCAGAAACGTAATTCCGCGGCTGATGCTTGCAAATATTCGTCCTTAGAGTTATGATATGCGGCCCGTGTTTCCTCTGTAGGCTGAGCATCCAAGGCTGCCTCGGCATAATTTAATTGAGTCTCCGCATACTTAAGGTTATTAAAAATATTGCCAAAGATGTCAATATTCCACCGTTGAATATCTTTTTTGAATGAGCATAATTTTCTATAGAAACCATACATACCACCAGTAGTAGGATAAGATTGCCACGCCTGCTTCATATAAGTATGAAAGTCTGAATGATGCAACTATGCATCTAAAAATCTGAATGTGCGCCTGCTATTACCCCCATGTCGGCGACATAAGAACAATAATGACATGTGATCAGAAGCAACCCTCGGTAAATGTGACAACTGTAGCGCCTCAAAGCTGTCTTGAAATGTAGAATTAATAAACAGCCAATCTAATCTGCGACTTACACGACCAAGACCTCTCCCATCTGCCCAAGTAAATCTTGAGCCCTGGTGAGGAGGAGCCATAAGAGAGCATTGTTCAATACAGTCATTAAAGTCTTGTAATGCTGCTAATGATGGAGCTGACCGACCACGATGATCTTCTAATGAGCGAAATATGTTAAAATCACCATCAACCAGCCAAGGTAAATGACACGAAGCAGCAAAATCACCCAAGGCTTGCCAAAGAGGACGGCGCTGGATAGGCGTCGTGTTGGCATAGACAACCGAAAATACAAACGTCCATTGCAATGAAATGGATTGAAGTGTAAAATGCGCCACTTGACCCTGATCCTGAGTAGAAAGTAATCGAAACTCAGCATCACGCCAAAAAACACATACGATGTGACTGTGAAGCATAAGAGTGTGTAAAACCAAGCTGCAACATGAATCGACAGATGCTTGAAGGTGTGTGTTTGGGCTCTAGTAAAGCTAGTAAGTGCAATCCATGCTCTGAAATTAATTGTTTTAATCTAGGTAATGAGGCACGCATGCCCCGAATATTCCAAACTAGGCTATTCATTGAGTATGAGAGGTACTTCCCTGGACGACGTGAGATGCGCTCCGAGTTAAGATCGTGGAAGGCGGGAGAGGTGGCAAGTCCTTACGCGTGCGTCGCTTGCGTCTTGGCACTACCGGTATAAATTCTGTCGTAGTTTCAGTATCCGTTAAACGTGATATCAGAATATCTTCATCCGGCGATGGCGGTATAGATTGCAATCTACGGGCAATATCTTCTGGAACATCTAAAATCTCCTCTATCGACCCCTCTAAGGGTAAATCTGTGTCCGAATAGTGACCTGTTTCGACTAGCGTTGGCTCGACAGGCAGTTGTTGATCCGCAGTATCGCAAAATTCATCTTCAGGAAGATTAGCCGCGACGTGATGATGTGGTGAAGGCATTTGAGGATCGTCAACCTCGGTCTGCATGGCAGGGGCCAAATTCGGATGGGACGCCGACCTAGGAGAGGAATTATCAATAGCGGTAGTAGGCTCAACAAAGACGGGCTGAGGCACCTCCGACACCGTCGCACGCTTTTTGATTGGGGTCCATCGCTGGTGCAGAGGGCGGACCGACTTTGGAGGGGGTGGTGGCGGCGGAGGAGGTGGCGGTGGAGGAGCCGTACCACTTGCTGTTGATGGACATGCAGCTGTTGCATGACCTAATCGGCGGCATGATGTGCAAAAGAGTGGGAGATCCTCATATACTATGGATCGCAAGATCATTCGTCCTTTCGCTTGCAGATAAATTTTTTGAGGCAATTCTTGTGATACATCAACTTCGACACAAACGCGAGCCACTGATGGACGCAGACCATCCGAAGTGGTGACATCTAATTTCAAGGGGGTACCAATCGGCTTAACCACTTCAAATAGTGCTGCCCGATGATGAAGATGTATCGGCAAAGACGGCAGTGCAACCTAGATAAGAACAATAGGAACATCAGCGCTGGGTCAAAATCGACAGTCCACTTTGTAATCCGCATATGACAACCAGAGATCTTCCATGATCGGCGATAGAAGCAACGCAAATAATCCGCTTCATTGTGGAACGTTAAAAGGATATGCGATTTATCAAGCAATGTAATACGTAAATCTTGATGGAAACCGATTTTTTCGAACACCTCTCGTATAACTTTCAGAGGTGGCCTGCCATACCAAAAAGTGCCAACCAAAGAATACCTGTAGGGTTCAGCCAATGCGTCAATTTCATCATCGAGAAAGGAAACCAATGGAAGGCCTTTATGTCTAGAAACCGTTTTCGGCGCAATGTGGATGTTGCCAGATTGGGTGGCGCCGGTGACAACCGCAGCGAAAGACGGTGCCGCTGTCATGTGCGTTACGAAAGGGGTGGAAGCCAGACGCAGCAATGTGATCAGTGCAGGAAGAATCGGGAAAAAACAGAAAAGCGGATGTGAATAAGAAATGGAAGCGGAGTGACGAGAGAAAGAGGCTTCCGGCAGCAGCGGCATCCGCGACGGCTAGCGCCGCCGGGAGAGATCGCCAGAGAGAGAGATCACCATTTCACTATATATATATATATTTTTTTTAAGTAAAAGGGGATCTTTTTATTAAGAATGAAGCCTCACTTATGGCGGAGGTGACCATATTACAAAAAGTATATGAATCAAAACCGAATAGACAACAGCCGATAGAGGGTATGTGTGCCAATTATATATGATATGCCGCATTAAAACCTTGCCAAGTAAAACCACCCTTGTGGATAAAACCTTGGCGAAGGAAAAAGCGTACATATTTATATAATTGGTCCGTAAACAATGATACATAGTGAATGCGGATGGTAATGCAAATGTAGTTGATGGCGATGAATGTGTGGAGCGTTTGTGTAGGTCCAGCCAAAGATTCGTTGAATCTCCCCTTGGAAGCCACTGTTGATGCAGTAATTTGGATTCCCGTCTCCTTAACCGAGATAGCGTGAGCAGTGTTCCTCGGCACAAAACAGCAAGAAAAGTGTAAGTATATAACGAAGAAACAGCGCAAGTAAAAGTGAAGCAGTGTCTCCAAACACGCACCAAAGTTGCCCGCGGTTCATAGACTACGGGCAACTGATAACAATGCAAGGCAATGCTCCAATGAATCGTGAGAAAGGAAAACGTAACAGTAATGGCATCACATACCGGAGTTGCCTGCATAATAACAATGCAGGCAACGAGAGAGACTGTGTAGGCCCCTTTGTTATGTTCTGAGCACATGAATGACTCCATCAGTATAATAATGCCCACGAGCCGTGAATGGTAATTGATTTGCCGAATTGAAACGTTGAGGAAGTGGATGCGTGCGAGCATAGTGACTCAAATAATGGGCCACCATGTTCGTTTCGCGAGGCGTATATGAGATGGTGCTGTGTGTAAGAGCCAACAATTCCTGGAGACGTGTGTATTCTGGTAAGTGTCGTAAATGAGAACTGGATAGTAGCAGCAACTGGCTGCAGTCAGTTTCAATTAGCAAGTGTCTGTGAAGGAGGCCAAAGAACAATATGCTATAAACAACAGCATGCAACTCTGCCCGCAGTGGAGACAATAGCGGAAGTCTGAATGAGAGAGCAGCTATCATGCGTCCACTTGAGTCACGCAGGATAGAGCCAGCAGTGGCGAATGATTGCCCAGCTGAAGCATCAACATTCAGTTTCAGTTTGCCAGATGGAGGAAGCTGCCATTTTAAAGGCGTAATGTGCTTGGAGCGAAGTATTGGAGAGAAGCCAGCCTGTATGAGGGATGGAACATATTGAGCCAAAGTAGATCCCGAGAGTGACGAAGACCAATCATAGCATGACTGCCGTGTAAGCTGAGAAATTTTTGTGACAGGCAGATCACCATCACCATAGGTGTGATTGGTATATAGCTTCCATATGTTCCAGCAGAGCAGTATAGGCCCAACTACCCGAAAATTGCTTTTAAGAGTCTTTGTCGATGACGTTAACCACCACTGCAGGAGGTGTGGTCGAATATTCTGTTGCTGCATTGGAGGGCCATCCAGCACCCAAGAGAGATTCAGCCAAAACTGCTTTACGACGGAACAAGTGAGAAAAATATGATTTACTGTTGCCGATGCACTCCGACAGAATGGACAGATAGTTGGACAGTTGATAGAGAAATGGCGGAGATTGTCTTCAAACGGCAATGCAGAGTGTAATAATCGCCAGAGAAATATACTAATTGTATTTGGAATACCTCGCCACCAAATAAACTTGTGCGATAGCAACTGGGCGCGATGTGGCCGCACATCGTCATATGCTAGACGCAGGCGAAATGTACCAGAGGGACTAGAGCGCCACAACGGTGTAGGAAAGTCTATTGTGAGCTGTAGACATAATTCATGAACGGAGCATATTCTTTTCCAACTGGGGGAATCATAAATACGGGGAATATAATCAGAACGCAAGCCGTATCGAGAATGCATGTACTGTGACCAAATGGAATTCGTTGTGTGATATGACCACCATAGTTTGCAGTCATAAGCCCTCTAGATGTGTTCTAAACTGCGGATTCCCCAGCCTCCTTCGCTTTCTGGATAGCATAAATTATGTATAGCAGACCATGTATATTTTGCGCCCCATAAAAAGGTTGTCAGCTTTCTATTGATAGCAGATATGACACTTTTAGGTAGGCGGGCAGCAGCAAGATAGTGCAGCGGTATTGCAGTCAACACAGTTTGCAACAATAACAGACGGCTGCCAGGAGAGAGAAGTCGACTGGCCCAACCAGTTAGCTTAGCATCGAAATGCGGAAGCAAAGATACGCAATAATGTGCCCTATTAATTCCCCGATATAAGTAAGAGCCCAGGTATTTAATGGGCAATGTTGACGGCTGCATGGCTAAAACTCTGATTACATTCTGTTGTTGTGGTGAAGTGATGTAAGAACTCATAACAATCTGGCTTTTTGAGTAGTTGACTAGTTGTCCAGAAGATTGCTGATAAGCATGTAAGAAAGACTGAAACTTCTGAAGATTAGAGGTTGATGCATTTAAAAAGATCAGTAGATCATCCGCGTATGCCAAATGAGATACAGGGGGGACTCGGCCAAGCGCAAACCCGTGCAATTCATTCGCTGAAAATAATCTGTTTATGCCACGGCTGAAACCTTCTGAACAAATTATAAAAAGAAGAGGGGAGAGAGGGTCCCCTTATTTGACTCCGCGTGTGGGTGAGAAGAAACCATAAGATGTGCCATTAACATTGATTGATAACTTGGACAGCTGCATATTGTTCAGTATGATACGAGTGAACCTTGGCGCAAATCCAAAACGTGCTAGAATGGATTCTAAATAAGACCAATCAACACGATCGAATGCTTTAGCCATATCAAGCTTGATTATGACATTTCCACTATATATATATATATATATATATATATATATATAGACATGGCTATGTTGGCCGAATACCCATATATATACATATTCATGTTTTCCTTTTTATATAACATAATTCTTTATTCTATATTCTAATCATATGACCATCTATTTTCACATCCAACATATTTATATTTATTACATGTCATAAAACTTATTCTTTCTCTTCTTTTTTACATTATTGCCGAAAGTTTATATATATACATATATATATATATATATCAGCATATCATATACGATTGGAGATACATCATTATTTGTATTCTCTTTCATTTATTTTCTTATGTTGACGAATGTACTTGATGTAATATGGTTTTCCTCCGCCACAAGTGAGGTTTATCAATAATCATATATATGTTTGATAAGAAAAAATAATATATATATATATATATATTTTTTTTTTATGAAACAGAATATTTTATTGAGCTGAAACCTCACTTATGGTGGAGGAAAACCATATTACAAAAGTCTGAGAATGCGAATAATTGAATTAATTAACTAATAATCTCATATCTCCAGTCGTATATGATATGCCGCATTAAAACCTTGCCAAGTAAAACCACCCTTGTGGATAAAACCTTGGCGAAGGAAAAAGCGTACATAATAATATATATATATATATATGTGTATATGTATATATATATATATGTATATGTATATGTATATATATGTATATGTACATATATATGTATATGTATATGTATATATATATATATGTATTTATGTATGTATACGTCATATAATCATTTTCCTTTTCACCTCTTTTACTTATATTTTGGTTTGAATATTTATACAAACAATAAATAATTTAATTTCCATCCATATAAAGTCTCACAAAATCATCATTAAATATATAAGCATGTCAAAGAATGGAATCATGAAAATAAAGCAAGTAGGCTATAAAGACACACTTGGCCGTGCGTATACATATATGTATATGGAATGATGATCATCAAAAACAACACATATGACCAAGTACGTTAGTCATGCTTATGATTCATACATAAACATACTAAAAACATGATCATAAAACATATGAAACCAAAATATCATAGAAAATACATATTGATGATCATCATGGAAAAATACATGAATAAATACATCCAAGTCATCTTCTTAGTACATTGTTCTTAGCATGTCATAGATCTTCATTATCCTTCTTCATCTTTTATATATTTCACATAGGAGTGTTCATTTTATTTCATTTACAAATATAAGCTCATTTGTCCTCTACATGCCTTGAGTATGCATATGATATGTAACGCTTTATATGTCACTAGAGAACATAACTTTTACATATTCTTGATACTAAAACATTGAACATACATCATGATTGATCCAACTTTATACGAACACGTATAGATAGATCTTTGAAAATCATGAAGGATCTAATAAGAAAACTTACCTTTATCACTTAACCTTTAAATAAAAGTGAAGATTTCTTCACATGGCTTATAGAAAATCTTCTCCTCTACCCCCTTTGGTAGCCACGATTTTGAGCAAGAAAATGGAGAGTTAGTGTGCAACCATAGAAATGGAAAAATGGAAGAAGAATAACCTAACATAGATGGTATTCTTACCTTGTTTTCTCTGGTTTCTTAAGCCCCTTTAACCCATGGTTGTGATGCTACAAGAAGGAAGGATGTTGTAGCTGATGTTTTGAGTGAAGAAATGAGATGAAGAGAAAAAAAACTACACTTTGCTTTTGCATTGGGAAACTTTCGGCTAGAAGAAGAAAGAAAGAGGTTGGAAGACTTGTTTTCAATGGCTTGAAGGAAGAGAAATGTGTTGGTTGTTTGATGAAGTGTGAAGTGTGGAATAAAGAGAGAAATATCCAATATCTAAGCGGTGGATTTCGGCCAAGGCAAGAAAAGAGGGAAAGGAGGGAAAATGGATGAAGTGGAGTTATTGGGAGAAGGTAATGAATGGAAGACTTCTTTCATTTCTTTCATGAAACCAAATTATCTTCTCTTACACATTTGGAAGATTTCTTCCCACTTCAGTATGGCCTATGGCTATCTTCCTTTTCTTTTTCTTTTTTCTTTTCTTCTATAAATATCTTCTTATGTATCTAATTTCTTTTCCTTTTATTTAAGTATTGGTACATACTTGTGTCATGAGTTTTGTTTTGCTTTAATGAATTCTAGAATTTAAGTTGTTGCATATTCGTATTATTTTAGTTCTTTTGACGAAATTGTAACATTCGTTAAATAATTCCGTCGTATATCGATATTTCGTTTACCTTATCATTAGGTCACTTTTCGAGCGTTACTAACCCCGATATATATACTACCAATGTCTTATTAAACCCTAATTCAAAATTTCAATTCCACAAAAATTTTACCGACATCGCTCTTCCGTTCTATTTTCAATTATCTTATTTCTTTTTCCCACCAACCTGGAGATACGGGTCGTAACATTCCCCCTATCAAAATTTTTGTCCTCGAAACTTAAGGGTTGTATCGATCTTACCGTTATGAATTCAAATACTTAAATTGTATCGTCATTATCGAACCTGATGACCAAGTCGATCATGCCATAACATAAATAGCTTTGGATCATTGAACTTCAGGTTCATCACAATATTAGATTTTACTGGATATATAGTGGCATAATACAATCTATATGAGAAAATTGAGAATTTTTTTAACAGGGCTTTTACCTGAATCACTGTACGTAATACATACAAAATCTATATTCCCCTCATGCATGGTTTCAAGATGAAAACCATTGAGAAGTATATTCATGAAACCCCGTAGGTTTCTTTTCGACTTGGTAGAAAATAATGTCGTAGTAACCAAGATATGTGTACCATTTGGCAATGTAGCAGTTGCTCTTTCGGAGCCTTCAATCAATGTTGTAGTACCAAAAATCGTACTAACATTTGCTTTTGCCAATCGTAACGTCGAAAAATATTGTCGATCATGAAAAATTGCGTGTGTTGTTCCACTGTCACCAGACATATATCCCCACCATTCATCTTGAATAAAGGACTAGCATAACATATACAATTTTCATTATTAAATTCAATTCTAAATAATCATGTCAAAAATAGTGAATTCTATTTCTTGATAGAAAAAAACTCTTCACATGGCAATTAGAATTTATGAAATTTGTTTTTCAAGTCATGCTGTAAATGTGAATTAGAACCGTACAGGAAAATAGACAGAACAATTCTAAACAATTTTATTTGGGCAAGTATAATATTGCAAATTTTGTTCTTCACAAAAGTGCATGCTATCACATAATAAACAAAAATATGACTTATTTATAGCAACATGAAATTCATCGAAATAATTTTCTCAATCATTCTTGATTGTTCTCATTCACAAACTGAATCCTGTTGCCATCCATGTTTGGCTCTGTAAGAAAATCTTCAATATTGAAATGAGTAAAATCCCTTGAATCCATTTGACCATCATCTGCTATGTTACCCAAATCTGCAAAATGAACTTGTTTTCCCTTGCTTTTATTCTACGTGGAGAATAACCAAAATATGCAAAAAAAAATTTGGAGTGTATCAAGTACGAGACCAATGCTATTGGACTCCACATCGATAATAAGTTTCTTTGTGTTTCTTAGCTGGTGAACAATTTCTATGGCCTTTGTATTTTCTTATGGCTTTTTCTTGTTTTCCCACTTCAGGTGATATGTGTAGGACCTGTATGGCACCACTAGAAGGGAGGTTGAATAGTTAGTGCGGAAATTTTGGTTTTTTAAACTTTTTAGACCAAATAACTCACTTCTGAAAACAGTTTCTGTTTTCAGATCCTGATTTGAATTAATTGGTTGACCAGGTCGTAAACCTCTAAAAATTGTGAAATTTGATGACAATGTGCTCTCATATGTTATGAGTGTCTCAAAAAGATTTCAGATTAAAACTCAAAGTCTAACCCCTTAAAAAATGTTTTTCGACAAATTGCGTCAATATGCCAAAAACTGTGTTCCGAAATAAAAAATTTATTTCTATTAATTGACTACTTTAAATGATCTGAAACTTTTATGGTATGACCCTTTAAGATGTGTACTTTAATGGTTTAAAACTAGTTTTAAAAATTCTCTTGGTAAGTATGTCAATTATGTTGATGTTCTCAACCTCTGCAATCTGAGAATCATATTGCACTAGTCTCAGAAATTAACGTTTGACTGACTTATACTTATCCAAATATGATGAAACTTATGCCAAATGAAAGATAGGATGTGTGGCTATGTTTCTGCAAAAGTTTGTGATTTTTGGAAACTATTTTCTATTTTCCCGTCAGTATGAAAATGGTGCAGAAAACAGGAAACTTAAAAGTAAAAATGCTGAAAGTAAAAACACCCAAATTTTTATACTGGTTCGGTTCAAAACGACCTGCTCCAATCTTCGAGGACACCTTCCTTAGTATTCACTAATCAGAAATAGCATCTTGACACAAGGGTGACTGGAGTTAGCTACCAATTCACTCTTTTGCAAACAAACACAATAACACGAACACCACCACCGATCGAATGAAGATTTGATCACATCTTGATCAATCTTTTACAAGAGATGAACGTATGTGGGTGGTATGAACAAATCCTATATAGTATATGGAATATAAGATTGATAGTCTTGTGGCTAAGAGGAAGAGAAAAGAATAAGAGAATAAGAGAATAGTCATGCTTGAACTTGTAAGAATATGAACTTTGCATAGCCTTGCTTGAATCATCTTGCCCCCTTTTTATAGTTGGTTGGCCGCCCCCTACAGTTGTAGTCTTCCTTGAAAATTGTCTTGAATGCCTTGTATAAATGATAAAACAACCTTGCTTACTTTGCGCAATACGATCGGACGAATGACTTGTCTTTGCCTAGTTGTCACTTCTTGATAGATCATTGCTTATCCGCCTTGGCACTCCATAAATGAGCTGGGATTCCATCACAAAATCTGAAACACATGCTTAAAATAAAGGTGGTCAATTTCCAATTAATCATGGTATGATTCCTCCACAATTTTGGAAGAAAATTGGTGCAAGAATGAATGAAAAAATCGGCCAGCTTCACTTGTGCTGAATAATTTTCAGCATGCGTGTTATTTTGAAATGTTTCCTTGTATGTTGTCCTCTTCAATGTCACCAATCATATGTGGCTTATCCTCTACAAATTAAAGTGCCAAATAAGCTCTACCTAGGCTCCAAGAAGGATGAAATAGGCGTGTATACCACCTGCACATATGCTGAATTCTTTTTTCGTACACGTCGTTATGTAATGATGCACAATCTTCACTCACATGGTAAATTTCAATCAGACCTAAATTGATTTTTCTAGAACACTCTAATATATCTTGAATGTTTAAAAAGTGTCTAGATACATGTTACATATATACCAAAACCGTCCCATGTATGTGGAGGTGTAGAAAACCGAATTTTCGACTTTTGTCGATTATGCGATTTTTCTCCGATTAACCTCAAAATTCTTAGACATGTAATATATATTATGTCACACATAATATACATAAAGTAAGATGTATATTCAGCTCCAATGGCTGAGACAAACTCCATGTGCCCTTTTTTTAAAAAAAAGAGCTTTAGTTCTCCACAGATTTAGGGTAAATTATGTGTGATTGATGTGTATAAACATGGTATGAATTTGGGTCTGAATTTGACATGTGGAGCACGAAATATTTGAGTATTTGTAGTGCACATAGGCTGGTCATCTTTATATGGTAATTCGGTGAAGGTTTGATAGTCATCCAATACGACAATTTTCTATTTATGACCTCGTGACATGTTGTTATAATTTTGATGACAATATGACTTGTAATATATGATATGAGACCTGTATATACTCATAAATATGATGTGTATATAGTGGTGTGATGCCGACATACGTTTATGACGTGTCGATGGAACGTCGAAAAATAAGTATATAGTTTGTGGTAAAAAATTATGGATATATATATGTAATATGCATGCCGTATATATATATATATATCTGTGTGTGTGGGGGGGGGGA
>AP025042.1:15991269-16034668 GCA_036186865.1 Eustoma russellianum
CTGTTGGGTTTATGCTCCAACATCGGTTGTTCCAGCTCCTTTTGCATACAACATATCGGTTATTTCTAATTTTCAATAGCCCAAGTGTTTTCTACCGAAACATCGAATATTCACCTTGGCGTTCTCCTGTTGACTAGCTCAACCAGAATGCTTTGATACCAGCTGATAGGTAAACCGAGAACACACACAAGGAATAAACGAAACGACAAAGCAAAGAATGCAATAGGAAGAACACAATAATTTCTATTGAAAAACCGCTCGTAGGCCGGCTCAAAAACCACACAAAGCCGGCCCTTATGATTGTGTTCATAGGAGAACTTTACAATGCAACTATAAGAAAATTAGACATTGAGTACAAGTGGAAAACTTATACAAAGAGATAAAGATAAGAATCAAGATGTGATATCAAATACTTATTTTCTCTTGTATGACTTTTTCCTAATACTTATCTTCATCCTAACAGGGGGTTTTATTTTTATTTTTAGTTCAAGGTAAACGGTTATTTTGTTTTATGTTTTCTTTTAATAAAATTTTATATGACGATAAATAGCGCATGTCAGCCACTTTCCGTTAAATTTGACAGATTTTAACGGTCTTACCTTTTAGTCCAAATAATAAGAGATTTTTTTTGAATTAAAATAATAAGAGATTTAAGAGTACATTTTTAAGACAGAGTGTCCTATCGGGATTAACCCTAACATCATGGGGGTAAAGATAATTAACCCTGAATTATTTAACTTTTTCATATCTCCTGCTGATCTCTGATGAACCAAAAAATACCACATGTTAGTCAACAACAGTTAACGGTAGCATATAGGCATAAAAGTGTTAAAAGTCCCGCAGGTCAGCACAAAGCTCGGCAAGGTCATTTATTTACAAATGATTCATCTCAGCTCGGCCCAAAGGCCACATCTCGGCCTCAGCTCCATCTCGGCCACAGCGCACCTAGGCCAAACGGCCACAGCGCGCCTCGGCCCAAAGGCCACATCTCGGCCTCTGCTCCATCTCGGCCACAGTGCACCTCGGTCAAACGACCACAGCGCACCTCGTCCCAAAGGCCACATCTCGGCCTCAGCTCCATCTCGGCCGACGATCACAGGCCACGCTTGTGATGTCGACTGCGATCACCATGATAGGCCGACCTATGCTCTCTAAAGTCGGCCACTTACATCTTAGCAAGCCGACCCCATGGCCCAGGCCATCACGGGCACTTCTGATTGTCTATGGAAGGCTTAGCCTCGGCTCTAGAAGTTTACCCTGGGTAATTTTACCAGGTGAAACTCCTAGCCAGGTGTCCCAAGCTAGCTTACTCATCACAACACAGTGCCACTTGGCGAGCATGCAAGAGTAAGAGTCATCCTTGTGACCTCCTTGCATGTCACGATTTCTGGACTCTGCCCATGCATTGGCCCAGGAAGCCATATAAAAGGCAAAAAACAAAAGAGAGAAGGAAGAGAAAAAAATGATTAATTACAACTTTAATTCATCTTCCCCACGGTGAAAACAGCTAGGTTTACCAGAAAACCTTCTATATACAAACTATTACCAGTATATAAACCTCTCAATAAAATGTCCTCCACTGACTTGGGCGTCGGAGGGTATTACCCAGGGCCATAGATCCCGGGTCCTCTGACCTTGTTCCTTGTGTAGGTCGGCTGACATTTCATTGCGGACAACTGACGGAGAGTTGACGGCGTAACCCCCACATATTACTTGTTGATAGATCTGACATCATCTCTTCTGCATCAGCTCAGCTTTTTGTTTTTTCAGAAACTCATTCTCATTCAGAGTTTGAGTGGAGGTCAGCTCCAAGTCAGCCACTTTGTGCCCCAACTCATCGACCTTTTAGTTAGATGTGGCCAGCTTCATTTCAGTATCTTCAGCCATATGCTGGAGTTGGGAAACATTGGCCCGCATAGTTGTGTTTTCTTGAGCCAGTTCGGCTCTCTTCAGCTCGTTTTCCTCAAGTTCTTTATTTTTGACTTCGAGGTCTTCAAGAAATTCTTCACTTCGGGTCATAATTTCCAACTCCTGAGCTTGGACCTGCGAGAGAGGCAGAGTAAGAAGAAATTAAGTGGTAAAAAGCAAACAAGGCACTCAAGAAAAGTCTTTGCTTACCAAAGCAATGTTTGATTGAAAGGCGTTTTTCAGCTCGCCCCAGTTAGTCGCTCTAAACTTCTGATGATCTAAGGGCAAAACTGCCACCTTGTTTAATTTTCTTGCTATGGAGGGGTCCAGAGCTGAATCACCCTATGAAAACCCAATAAGAATTGGGTCATGAAATTCATTTGGCAGAGGCAGGTTTTCCCCAGTCGGCTCAGCAACAACCATCTCTGAAGGTTGAGATGGCCCTGGATCTCGGTTGCTGGAGCCTTCACCCCTTTGTCTCTTTCTGGGGCGAAGGTTTGAGCTTTCATCAGCCTCTGCCGAAGTCTCTGGCTCAGCAAAAGCCTGAGGCTGGATCTCGGCCTCAGGCTCATCATCCAAAATTTCGATTGGCAGAGCTGCAAAGAAGCAAAACGGGTCAAGATAAAAACAAATCTCAACACAGAAAATTTTTGAAGTTGAGGAAATTCTTACCTGATTTAGGCTCTGCTGTCTTGGGCTCAGCAGAAGAAGCAGTGGGATTTGGGGGTAGAGCTGAGGTAGAAGCTCCCCCATAACCAAGGGTGGCTATTCTTCTTTCCTTGCGGGCCCTCTTCCTGGCCGCTGCCTCAGCCATTTTGCTAGAACAGGAAGAAGATCCAGCCATTACACCTGCATTAGGGATCAGACAGTTAAACACAAAAAGAAGGGAAGGTTGTCAAAAAGAAAGACAACAATATCAACCTCGGACAATGATTAAGTTGTCTGGGGAGAGTGGCAAGTAGTTATCGCCAACAGCCGAATGGTCCAGGTCGGCCGCTATCCAGATCTCAGAATCTACCTTCTGCCAGTCAATGACTATGGGAAGTGTTCGAATTCTGTCTGCTTCATCGCAGTAGTCTTGGCCTGGCCTCGTGTTATCAGCTCTGCCAGACTTCCAGATGTTTCTGCTCGGCAGCTCAGATTTCTTGAAATAGAAAAATTTTCCTTTCCATCTCTTGTTGGAAGAGGGAATATTAAGGGCAAAAGGGAAATTTTTGTTAGACGCTCGCTTGCTGAAATAATACCATCTATGCGAGGTTCGACATGCAAAAATGGCTCAGAAAATGGTAGCATTAAAAGGGAGTTCAACTATTCTAAGGAAAAGAAGATAACAAAGAATGAGTTTAAGGCCGTTAGGCTAGATTTGAGGAAGCCTGAGTCCATAAGCCCGCATAATACGGACAAGTGGCTCAGGAAGAGGAAGGTTGAAACCTGACTTGAAGTATTCCTCGTAGACTGCTTCATAATCCCTAGGGGGATCATATGCAGTCTGACTAGGCAAGGGGAGGATCGGACTAAACCGGTTTTTATCAATTTTATGAAATTTCCAAATCCTGTCCGGGTCGGCCTCAGACAGGGTACAAAAAGACTCCTGGACAAGGGGAGAGGGTAGGCCTCTCTCAATTACCCCTGAAAACAGAGATGGGTCCCTCAGTGGGGCAAGGGGATCTAAAGATACCGGAGCAGGAGCAATCCCTGCTTGCTCCGGTGAAGAACTGACCACGGTGAGGGCTCTGCTAAACTGCATAGAGTCACCGGTAGTCTGACGCAAATTACCGATGGGAAGATCATTAGCAGAGGTTGACCTACCAGACAGAGCTGGAGAGCGGACGTTCTCTCCACCACTGGCGGCGTAAGAACCACCCTCAGAAAAATTTTGTGAATCATGGGAAGGTGAAGATATAATGAAGAATTGAAGAAGAAGACTTACAGAAGACTTCAGGGGAAGGAGGAGGAAGACTGGAGGAAGACTGAGCAAGATTTGAGCCGTCGGAGTTTGAAAAGGTTGCCGGAGGAATAAGCAGAACGCTGGAGCAGAAAGCAAGAGTGAATAAAAGGTTCAAATGACCTTGGAAGGATCTATTTATAAGGTTTCCTCTCGGTAGCCTAAGGATCATCTTGGTATGATCGTCCTCGATCACTGAAACGGCCGAATTTGGAAGGCTGCATAACTGATGCTTCATGCTCTGCGCAAACAGTAAATATGCAGAACAGACCAGTCATATATGGACACGTGCTAAAAAGACGGTGTAATTATGACTCTGATCAGTTCGGTTTGATCAGCTCAACCAAATACGTTATCAACGCTTCGTACTCTGTGCAGCCAGTAAATGTGCAGAACAGTCTAATCAGAGATTGACACGTCATCATTGAAAGGACGACTCGTTAAAGATACTTAATCGATTAGTTTGCCCTCTCAGGTCAGCCCGGCCAAACTAATCTGGAGGCAAGTGATGAAACAAAAAATATCACATGTTAGTCAACAACAGTCAACGGTAGGATATGTGCATAAAAGTGTTAAAAGTACCGCATGCCGGCACAAAGTTCGGCAAGGTCATGTATTTACAAATGATTATTCAACTCGACCCAAAGGCCAATCTCGGCCTCAGCTCCATCTCGGCCACAGCGCACATCGGCTAAACGGCCATAGCACACCTCGGCCCAAAGGCCACATCTCGGCCTCAGCTCCATCTCGACCACAACACACCTCGGCCAAACGACCACAACGCACCTCGGCCCAAAGGTCATATCTCGGCCTCAGCTCCATCTCGGCCGACGATCGCAGGCCACGCTTGTGATGTCAACTGCGATCATCATGATAGGCCGACCTATGCTCTCTAAAGTCGGCCACATACATCTCATCAAGCCGACCCCACGGCCCAGGCCATCACGGGCACTTCTGATTGTCTACGGAAGGCTTAGCCTCGGCTCTAGAAGTTTACCATGAGTAATTTTACCAGGTGAAGCTCCTAGCCAGGTGTCCCAAGCCAGCTTACTCAGCACAGCACAATGCCACTTGGCGAGCATGCAAGAGTAAGAGTCATCCTTGTGACCTCCTTGCATGTCACGATTTCTGGACTCTGCCCATGCATTGGCCCAGGCAGCCATATAAAAGGCAAAAAATAAGAGAGAGAAGGAGGAGAAAAAACTGACTAATTACAACTTTAATTCATCTTCTCCACGGTGAAAACAGACAGGTTTACCAGAAAACCTTCTATATACAAACTATTACCAGTATATAAACCTCTCGATAAAATGGTCTCCACTGACTTGGGCGTAGGAGGGTATTACCCGAGGCCATAGATCCCGGGTCCTCTGACCCTGTTCCTTGTGCAGGTCGGCTGACATTCTACTGCGGACAACTGACGGAGAGTTGACGGCGTAACCCCCACATATTACTTGGTGATAGATCTGACATCATCAATCTCTATCGGTCTTCTCCATCTGAAATTAAACAGTAATTGGGCAATCTTATTTTTCAATTTACCAACTGCGTTTATTGGATAACGTCTGCCAGCGTGCTACCATGCCAAATCACAAGCAAGGCGTGTTTAACATTCATTCAGTAAATTGTCAACAAGGGACTACTTTTTAAGGCTTTTTTACTTTCGTCAAAACACAATGTGTTTCGTTGGTATATTCTCACCATTTTTTTTCATCCGTGAATTTTTCTGGTATCCTACGTGGAGAATAACCTCTCCCCTTCTTCTTACGTCTTTCCTTTTGTTTGTATTGAGGACTTACAAAACAGAAAAGTAAACACACAAAAGGAAAAATAAAATCATCCGGCACATAGTGTTACACGATACCAAAGTAAACCAGCTATATCAAACACTAATAAATTAACAACTTTGCCGATGGTTGAAGAACTCAAACTATTAAGGACAGGAAATGCCAGTCTTTTCTTGCTGTAAGAAAACTGCCCATATAGACAAAAGTGGCTGTCCAGCAAATGTAATTTTGCCAGTGTTTGAAGAGACCAATTCTTATCTCAATTCAATTGCCTGTCCAAATAGATCATTCAGTTCTCGTCCAAAAGATCTAATTGCAACGGCCATCTCTAGGGATTCCTTTTTTTCTGCTTAAATTCGCCAATGAATTTCAAATATTTACGAGCATAAGTCTATGGCTTGTTCTTTTCCCCCTCTCTCTAGAGATCTGAATGTCTTTTCTATTCGGAGCCTGTAATGACCAATTGACTCAATGCATGTTCTTATCATGCTCTAAGAGAAACTGTCTTTTTGGACGATAGTGGTTGTCAGAAAACTTATAATTTTTTAGAGTTGGAAGAGACATCAACTGGTATCTCATTTCTTTTGACGATAATACCTGTCTAGAAAATTTATAATTTTTTCAGACTTGGAAGAGACGTCAGCTTGTATCTCATTTCGTTTGACCATTATAATTTTTTTTAGAGTTAGAAGAGACGTCAACTCGCATCTGATTTCGTTTGCCAGTCTCAATAAATAAATGAATTAGTCCTCGACCACAAAGTCTTTCATTCATAAAGGGCATCTCAGGTACAAACCTTCTTAGAAGAAAACAAAAATCTCAGGGGAATCACTTTTTGTTTGAAAGTCACCAGTGAAATTCAGTATTTGTTAGCAGGACTAGTTGAGGGTAATCTAGTCAAAACGAAATCTTTTTCTGAGATACCATTTTGTACTTGAGGTCCACTTCCTGTGAGTGGCAAGTTATTGATATTTTTAATTCTAACAAAAAACTTATTTGACATTACACCATATCATATTCATAATTATGATCAAAATATGGTTTCTAATAAAGTTTTAAGGCTCATACTTCTTCACCATATCAATAGAAATTAAATTAATTAGTTTGGTAGAAATAAAGGCAACTTTTGCAAAAACATAACAAGAGTAAAATTAGTATTATTGAATAAACTAGATTTCGTATATTAAAGTGTATTTCAATCATGATTGTAGTCGCTTTCCAAATGATATAAGGCAGTTATGTGTCTACGTGACAAAACACACTAGCTAATAGATAGCTTGTTCTGCAAGAATATCGACATTATGAATCCTATCCACCTGAACATCTTTGGCTGGAAATAGTTAGCATGTTGCTTCCAGAAGCATTCTTTGACGTCCTCAAGTTACTCCTTTGACTTGTATTTAATTACTAGAGATCTATGTTGGATTTAGATAATAAATTCTTAATAAAGATCGTTTAATTGAATTACTGGGTAAAGTAACAAAAGGCAGAATTTTACTTTGCTCCATGTTTAATGTTGATCTGTTCACCATGTACATCCTGCTGCTTGATGAATTTGGCGTGATTCAAGGATTCACGACCTCCCACCATTTGTTGATGCACCCTTTGAGCAGATTCAATAATTCATTGCTTTACCCAATGGAGAGGCTAGGCAATGTGTGGTGTATAGAAAATATTGGCACTCCCTCTCCTTTTCTCTGCAGTGACCGGCTGCCTTCAATGTGTGTATGGGGAGGTAAAGACCCTCCTCTTTTAAAAAGAGAGAGAATCCTGATGATGATAGGATTCAGAATTATGATGACAACCAAATCTTTTTCCTTTATAGATGAGAATTGTTTCTCATCTTTATCACCAAAGGAGGATATATTTGATGTTATCATCAAGTGATATTTAGCCAATATTAAATATTATTTAATATTTAATAATAAATATTTTTATTTAATATTAAATATTATTTAATATTTAATGATATGTACCAACATTTTTCTATTAACCACACGTGAGTTGTTGCTCCTTGGGGACCAGACGTCGTACAATTTATGGTCGTTACACTTTGAGCCCATCCATCGCAATCTCTGACCATATGACTTTCTACATATTCGGGGTTTCCATTTTAGACCACGCTATAAATCCATTAATACGCTGCGGTGATCACTTAACCTGTGTATGTTTTACGCAATAATTAATATTATTATGTGACACATGTGACATATAAAATTATCATACATAATGTCCACCTTATGATTAATTCGTGTTTACTTAATCAACGTGCTGCGCATTACACGTGTCGCGTATTAAGATTATATGTCACTCGTTTGAGCTCCCTTAATGAATGTCCCTTAGCGTGTCTTACGTTTTCCGGTCCATCAGCAAATGCTAGCAAAAGACTTAAGCCACACGCCATTGAATTAGTGACTTGTCCTTCTTAAATCATGATACTAATATTCCATTGAATGACATGGATGATGCAATGGATATGCAGTGTGGAATTAATATGCTAAGTGATCGTACATATCTAATTCCAACTTGGCCCTAACTTAGCAAGATTAATAGAATTGAGAATGTATGCTGTGATCGCTTAATGTACATTACTTTTGCAGAAAACTTTAACATAACTGAAATGTACATTATGTTGTTTGTTTGAAAAATTTAAAACGATGGACTTCTTTGAGCATAAGAAAACAAACACCCTCATACTCACACTAGGCAAAACATCCTTAATCGGACTAAGACCCATACGGCTAACATGCCTGTGAAACACTACAGGTTTTACGGCCTTAATCAAAGGATCGGCCACCACGGAGTCTGTACTAATATGTTCGATTCTGATCAGACCACTCTAAACTCCTTCTTTAACAGTCAGATACTTTATTTCTATATATTTCGCTTTTGATGAGCTTCAGTTGTTATTTAAATATAGCACCGCAACATTACTGTCACAGTTAATCTTTATTGGAGAGAAGATAGTCTCCACCACTCGCATCCTTGTGACAAAATTACGAAGCCATATTGCCTGGTTGGATACGTGGAAGCATGCCACGAATTCTGCCTCTATGGTGGAGGATTCCGATAGGGTATGTTTCATACTTTTCCACGAGATCGCTCCCTCGACTAGAGTAAATACATAGCCTGAGGTCGATTTCATTCTTTACTGGCATCCATTAAAATTGGAATCTGTGTATTCAATGATCTCTAACTCATCAGATCTCCGATACGTCAGCACATGTTGTAGGATCTGCAAGGCACCACTAGAAGGGGGGGTTGAATAGGTGGTGCGGAAAATATGGTTTTTAAAATTTCTTTAGACCTAACCAATTCAAGTTCTGAAAACAGATTCTGTTTTCAGTACCAGTTTTAGAACGGTTTAAAAACTAGGTTAGAGGTCTCCAAAAATTATGAAATTTTGAGAGAACTTAGCCTCAGATGTTGTGAGGGTCCCCTAAAAATTTCAAATCAAAATTCAACCTTTAACCCCTTCAAAAACCGTTGGCACTCAGATTGTGCAATTCTGCCAGAAACGGTAGATGGTTTTGAAAAATTAATTCCTAATTGTGTGAATGTCCAAATGATCTGAAAATTTGACCAATAACTCTTCACACACTATATTTCAATGGGTTAAAACAGTTTTTGAAAATTCTTTTGGAAAGTAGGTCAAATACACCCAAAGTCTCAACCTTTGCAAGTCTGAAAATCAGACTGCACTAGTCTCAGAACTTTTGATGTTTGGATGACTTATACTTGTCCAAAAGGGTTCAAACTTGTGCCAAATTAACCCTAGAACGTTTATGTATGTTTCTGGAAAATTTTATAATTTTTAGAAAACGTTTACTATTTTTGCGAACGTCAACAATATAAGTAAACAGCGCAGAAACTGAAACGTAAATGCAGAAAGTAAATTGCACCAAGAATTTTATACTGGTTCGGTTATAAACAACCTACTCCAGTCTTCAAGGAACACCTTCCTTGGTTCATACTAATTTCACACACGCAGTACACCTTACCGCAGGGTTGATAGAGTTACACCTTAACTCCAACCCTTTACAAACCTTGTACGTGAATACAATTGTCACGAACACCACCACCTCGCTAGAATGAAGATTGATCACACTTTGATCAATCTTGTACAAAGATATATGAATGGTGGTTTCTATGAAGCCTATTCAAGAATGAAAGAAGTAAAATACAATAGGCTTATTACAAGAGAAGAAAGAAAGAAGGTGTAGGAGAAGAAAGCTTTTGCACTTTGATCACTTTTGAATATGATTCTTGGTGTTCTTTTTGTTTGTTCTTCTCTTCTCCTCTTTATGAAATTGCAGCCGTCCCCTTAGCCTCTTTCCCCTCTTGAAACTTTCCTTTTAATTGCTTGAGAGAGTGTGAGACATCATGGTGACAACATTTTGCTTACTTGGCATCACTCCATTGGACCATCATTTAGTCATTGCTTACTTGGCACCTTTTGATTGGCTCATTGTTGTCATCATTTGATGACATGGATATTCTGAAAAAAAACACTAAATATATGCCAAATAATCAATTATCAAATCATGCCAAAATAGTCACAATATGTCATAAAGTTTGAGACACAAAAATCTCTCTTTCCAACCTAGTCAAAATCGGCCATATCAACATGTTAATGCTGAAATTTTCAGCATTTAACATGTGAGATTAAATTAATATTTCTTCCATTTTTCTTTGAATTTCTTCCATAAAAATACAACCAATATTTAAGGCAAGTCTTGCTACAAGATTGAGAATGAATTTGGACACCAAAAGAAGATGAAATTCGGCCACACCATTTTCACACATGCTGAAAAATTTCAGCATGTGTGATATAAAGAATATCACACTTAATACAATTCAAATCATTTCCATAACTTCTTTGATTTATTCCTTAATGAAAAACTAGCAAAATATCTTCCTTACTATTGAAGAAAACGTCCACAACTAGTGTGACATGCTGAAATTTTCAGCATGTGACATAAGAGAGGTGTATGTTGAAAACTTACCTTTTGTAGCTTCTCTCTTTGATTCATTAACATTGTATGATTGATTCTTGACCAATCAACATGCCAACAAGGCTCCACATGTGCTCCATATCAGCTGTAGGTGACGTTTAATGTGTATGTGCATGTGCTGAAATTTATTTTTGCTAACTTTGAAAAATAGTGCACATTTAATAATACACACATGCAATATTCCAATCAGCCCTTAATTTAATTTTCTAGGACACTTTAAGATGTATATTATATGTAAAAAGTGTCTAGATATGTGTCACATGATGTTCAAGAAAAACGTTCCATGTCAAGTGCGTAGAAAACCGAATTTTCGATATTTATCGATTACCCGATTTTTCTCTAATTTAAATTCTAACTTTTGCACATGCTATATATATTATGTTATACATAATATATATAATATATACTTTAATTTCCAGCACTTGGCTGACTTAAAGTGGTACCATAAACATGTGACAAAAATAAAATTGGAATCTTCACATTTTGGCCTAAATGTGGGATGATTTGTGTGTGCCAACATGGAAAGTATTTTTGTCTCAATATACAGCCATGTGCACGAAATTTTTAATAAATTTTGATGTATATGGGCTGGCCATTTATTTATGGAAAGTACGTGACACGTTGGCGAAGTTTCGGTATCGCCCGATACGACAAATTTCGGTTTAGAACCTTTTATCGTGTCGTATTTAATTTGTCATCACCATATCTTATATCATATGATATAAGACCTGAATGTACTCATAAATGTGAGTTAAGTATAGTGGTGTGACGTAAACGTACGTACGTAAGATATATAACGTGTCAGTAGTACGTTGGAATACATGTGTATGTGTCTTTTTAAAAAAAATCTGAAAATATATAGTTTATATATATAAATGGCGTGTGAGATTGATGTGGGGAGGAGGAGAGAACTTTCCTTCCATAGCCATGTTGCCTTCATGTCTTTTCCAAATGCATCTTCCTTTAATGAACTACTTAGTTTATTAAACTAAGTACTTCACTTAATGAACTACTTTAGTTCATTAATTGTGGCACCTGAAAATAGTATAAACTCAACAAATGTTCGCCATATGATGTAAGCTTTAAAGCTTCATGGCTCGTTAGTTCGGGAACATAATATATAAGCTAAATAAGGCAAGTTATCATGCATACATGTACACTTGTGTGTGTATATATATATCCAACGTTTATATATATATATTTATATTCAATTTCTTTATTTTGAAATCACTCAAACCCTCATATTTCTACAATCTCCCCCTTTTGATGATTTTCAAAATAACTAGTGTACATGATTTAAGTGTCAACTCTCCCCCTTGAATTATGCACAGATTTGAAATTTGAATTTCGAATTTCAAATTCGGCTCCCCCTTGATTCATGCAATTAGGATCAATCAGTGATCTCTCTCCCCCTTAAATCTCTCTCTCTCCCCCTTAAATCATGCTTCTCTCTCCCCCTTTATTTTGGAAAGTTAATCAAAAGATTCCTGTCAAAAAGGAAAGTAAATCAAATGATATCGCATTAAATCACATCAACAGGAAGCATGCCTAATTTAGAACGGAGAGATTCAAATGTGGCTTGATTTAAGGCCTTAGTAAATATATCCGCTACTTGTGATTCTGTGCGTACGTGATCTATGACAATATTTCCATTGTTAACGTGATCACGAAGAAAATGATAGCGAACTTCTATATGCTTAGCCTTAGAGTGTAATACGGGGTTCTTAGACAAATTTATTGCACTCATACTATCACAATATATAGGAATTTTATCTACGGTAATTCCAAAGTCCGAAAGTTGTTGTTTTATCCACAACAACTGTGTGCAACAAAGGCTAAGAGCCATATACTCAGCCTCAATAGTGGACAAAGCAACACTTGCTTGCTTTTTGGAAAACCATGAAATAAGGGAATTTCCTATAAATTGGCAAGTTCCGCTCGTGCTTTTTCTATCTATTTTGCAGCTACCATAATCTGCATCAGTGTAAGCATGTAAGTCGAATGTAGAATCCTTATCGTACGAAATACCTAAGGTGGGCGTGTGCTTAATATAACGGAATATTCTTTTTACCGCATTTAAGTGTGACACCTTAGGTTGACTTTGAAAACGAGCACACATGCATACGCTAAACATGATGTCAGGCCTACTAGCAGTTAAATATAGTAAAGAGCCTATCATAGATCTATATAATCCATTATCAACATCTTTACCATGTTCATCTTTGTCTAATTTAGTAGTGACACTCATAGGCGTGGGGGATGGTTTCAAATTTTCAAAATTAAACTTCTTGATCATGTCGTTTACGTACTTAGCTTGACTTATGTGAATTCCTTTACTCGTTTGCTTAATCTGCAAGCCAAGAAAATAATTAATTTCACCAACCATAGACATTTCAAATTCAGCTTTCATACAATTTTCAAAATCCTTACCGAGTCTATGTGAGGTAGAACCAAAAATAATATCATCTACGTAAATTTGAATAATAAGTAAATCTGATTTTTCTTGTTTCAAAAATAGTGTACTATCTATAGTACCACGTTTAAAATTACTTTCTAAAAGAAAAGTAGCAAAACGATCATACCATGCTCTAGGCGCTTGCTTTAGTCCATATAGTGCCTTCTTTAATTTGTACACGTGATCAGGATGTTTCAAATCTTCAAAACCGGGTGGTTGCTGCACGTATACTTCTTCTTGTATAAATCCGTTTAGAAAAGCACTTTTGACGTCCATTTGATATAATTTAAAATCTTTCATGCAAGCAATAGCAAGTAAAAGTCGTATAGCTTCTAAACGTGCTACGGGTGCAAATGTTTCATCGTAGTCTATTCCTTCTTCTTGATTATATCCTTGAGCTACGAGTCTTGCTTTATTTCTAACGACTTGATTAAGTTCGTCATGCATAGCATCAATCCAAAATGAATCACTCAAAGCATCATGCACGTTTTTAGGCTCAATTTCAGAAATCATAGCATGAAATTCATTTATTTCATCCGAAGTGATTCTTCTACGTGGTCGCACACCGTGAGTGATGTCGCCTATGATGAGATCATGTGGGTGATCTCTATGCCATCTTGGTTGATTATTTTCTAAGTTATCATGCATTTCTATATGATCATGCATTTCTAGTGTTTCATTCATCTCATGCATATCAAAAGACTCATTTTCTTCATCCAAAACGGGTTTCAAATCAAAGTCATCATCATATTCCTTTTCTTTATCAACCTCTCCAAATTCATTGAATTTAACATGAATAGATTCTATGATTTGTCTAGTGAGAGGATCATAACATCTATATGCTTTTGAATTTATGGAATACCCAATAAAAATGCACTCAATCGATTTGGATTCAAATTTATCTAAGTTATCTTTTGTATTCAAGACAAAACATTTGCATCCAAACACACGAAAATAATCTATCTTAGGCATGCGATCATTCAAAATTTCGTAAGGCGTCTTGTTTATTTTCTTTCTTATAGATAGGCGATTTACAATATAGCATGCACAATTTACGGCTTCCGCCCACAGAAATCTAGGTAATTTATTTTCGCAAAGCATAGTTCTAGCGATTTCTTGTAGTGTGCGATTCTTTCTTTCTACTACTCCATTTAATTGTGGAGTTCTAGGTGGCGAAAACTCATGTTTAATCCCTTTTTCTTCACAGAATGAAATCATCTCTTTATTTTTAAACTCACCGCCTCTATCGCTTCTTATTCTTTTCACATTTACACCGTATTGATTTTCAAGTTGTTTAATTAATTTAGCGATTTCTACGGCGCTATCATCCTTATGTGCAAGAAATAAAGTCCAAGCATAACGAGAAAAGTCATCAACAATTACACATGCATAGTGACGCCCACCAAGGCTTGTAGTACGACTAGGACCAAACAAATCGATATGCAATAGTTCTAGTATTCTAGTCGTGCTTATCTCATTTTTAGGCTTAAGTGACTCACGTGTTTGTTTGCCTTTTATGCAAGATTCACACAACTGAAAGTTGTCTAAATCAAGCTTAGGCAATCCCCGTACTAGGCTCTTTCGTTGCAATTTTTCTAGTGTAGAAATACCTATGTGTCCTAGACGTCTATGCCACAAATTCACATTGGGTTCATTTGACATAAAGCATTTAACTTTAGCGTCTACTACATCATCCATAGATAGTGTGAATATGTTTCCTTCACGTTTTCCTTTTAAAACGGTTTCTCCATTTTTATCTATTATATTACAATAAGGGTGAGTAAAACACACATTGAAACCATTGTCAACAAATTGAGAAATACTAAGAATATTGTAAGATAAGTTGCTTACCAAAAACACGTTGGAGATTTGGAGTGTATTCGGATTTCCAATCGTACCTTTACCAATGATCTTGCCTTCATTGTTGTCTCCAAAAGTCACAGATCCGCCTTTTGTGACTTTCTTTAATTTGGAGAAGAGGATCGGGTCACCTGTCATGTGCCTCGAGCAACCACTGTCAAGGAACCACTTTATTGATGTGTCTTTTGATGAGTGGTCTCCCTGCAATGTAAAAAGGTGATTTAGGTACCCTTTTAATTTTGGGTCCTTTCGAGTTAGTTAATCACCTTTTAGTAAAGGTACCTTTTGGTACCCATACTTGGGTGATCCTTCTCGGTCTATCATATGGCAAGAAAGTGGATGAAGGTGCGACATAGTATACATGTGGTGCATGTACTTTGGGTCTTTGCCCAAGGACTCCCCTATACTCATTGTATGAAGGACGTTTGTGATATGTCCTTGTGTGGTGCGTGGATGATATGTATTCCGTGTATGCATTGATCTCTTCTTCTCATATCTATATGGTACAACATTATATTTCACATGATATGAGGGAGTGGGGCGTGTGAAAGGGGGTGCTTTCTGCGTCATCTTAGACGCTACTTTAGGGGTGTCTACCTTTTTAGACACAACAAACTTGGTTGGTTTGGTTGATACTTCGTTAGTATCAACGTATCCCAATCCAGTTTTGTCACTGTCATGCTTTTGTGATAATATGATGCGATGCAACATGTTTGACCCTGTATCGAATTGTTTCATCATTTTCTCTAAGTCTGTATTCCTTGATTTCAAATTTGAAATCTCGGATTTCATTTCATTATTTTGAGAAGTCAATGATGAGATCTCGGTTTTTAATGCAGTGATGACACATGAAGACTCTTTCTTTGAATCGCTTAATTGAGCGACAAGATTCTCGTTAGAAGATTCTAACAGTTTCTTGTCTTCAATTAAACGTTTCTTTTCTTTTGCGAGAGTCTTAGTAAATTTGTGTAATTCAAGATACTGACTAAAAAGATCATCATAAGAAGGTTCAGAGTCAGAGTCAGAATCGGATGATACCTCATTAGACGCCTTTGAAGCGAAGCAAACTTGAGCGGTCTCCTCTTCGGTCTAAGTTTCAGAGTCTGATGAGTCACTCCATGTGGAGGCCTTTAGTGCACGTTTCCTTTGTTTAGGATCTGAGACGGGTCTATTTTTGTTCCGCTCCTTGTCAGGGTACTTATTAGTTTGCTTTTCTTTGTTTGGGCAGTCATATGATAAGTGTCCGAGTTTGCCGCATTCATAACATTTAATGTCCTTATCATTTGACTTGTTTTTATTTCTCTTAGATGTAGTGCCCTTGTTTTTATTTCTAAATGATTTTCTCATGAATCTTCTTAGTCCTTTTGCCAATAGAATTAAGTCATCATTATCCGATTCGGAATCACTATCATCTATGTGATCGGAGGGAGGGGAGACGTATTCATTTGATTTAAAAGCAATTGTCTTACCTTGTTTGGTTGATTCCGATTTCCGAATAATGTGTTTGTTTTCATACACTTTTAGTGAACCAATGAGTTCTTCCATTTTTATTGACTTAGTCTCCTTGCTTTCTTCTATGGCAGTCACTTTAGGATCCCATTCTGAAGGGAGGCTCCGTAGGACTTTCTGTACTTTTTCCTGCGTTGTAAAAGCCTTACCAAGAGACTCAAGAGAGTTATAGATGTTAGTCAAACGAAGATCCATATCAAAAATTGACTCATTAGGCAACAACTTGAAAGACTCAAGCGTAGACATAAGCATATTGATTTTAGACTCTTTTACTTGACTCGTGCCTTCGTGTTTCATCTCTAAGATTCTCCACATTTCTTGTGCACTCGAACAATTAGACACATAACTAGACTCACTCTTACTTAAACCATTTAAGAGTAACTGCATGGCCTTAGCATTCATACTCAGTTTCTTTTTGTCTTCACTAGTATAGTCTTGTCTCGTTTTAATCACTTCTAGTGTGACTCCATCTACAGTGGACAGTTTAGACGGGACATATGGGCCATCTTCAATTATTGACCAAAGGTCTATGTCTATAGCCATAAGAAATAGTTTCATCCTAAGTTTCCATTGAATAAAAGACTCACCGTCAAAGAGTGGAGGCCTTTGGCTTGACATACCTTCTTGTTCGGTTTTCAGATTTGTGGATGCCATCTCACTGAATCGTTGGATTCCTTGTAGTGAGTATTCCTGCGCTCTGATACCACTTGTAGGATCTGCAAGGCACCACTAGAAGGGGGGGGGGTTGAATAGGTGGTGCGGAAAATATGGTTTTTAAAATTTCTTTAGACCTAACCAATTCAAGTTCTGAAAACAGATTCTGTTTTCAGTACCAGTTTTAGAACGATTTAAAAACTAGGTTAGAGGTCTCCAAAAATTATGAAATTTTTAGAGAACTTAGCCTCAGATGTTGTGAGGGTCCCCTAAAAATTTCAAATCAAAATTCAATCTTTAACCCCTTCAAAAACCGTTGGCACTCAGATTGTGCAATTCTGCCAGAAACGGTAGATGGTTTTGAAAAATTAATTCCTAATTGTGTGAATGTCCAAATGATCTGAAAATTTGACCAATAACTCTTCACACACTATATTTCAATGGGTTAAAACAGTTTTTGAAAATTCTTTTGGGAAGTAGGTCAAATACACCCAAAGTCTCAACCTTTGCAAGTCTGAAAATCAGACTGCACTAGTCTCAGAACTTTTGATGTTTGGATGACTTATACTTGTCCAAAAGGGTTCAAACTTGTGCCAAATTAACCCTAGAACGTTTATGTATGTTTCTGGAAAATTTTATAATTTTTAGAAAACGTTTACTATTTTTGCGAACGTCAACAATATAAGTAAACAGCGCAGAAACTGAAACGTAAATGCAGAAAGTAAATTGCACCAAGAATTTTATACTGGTTCGGTTATAAACAACCTACTCCAGTCTTCAAGGAACACCTTCCTTGGTTCACACTAATTTCACACACGCAGTACACCTTACCGCAGGGTTGATAGAGTTACACCTTAACTCCAACCCTTTACAAACCTTGTACGTGAATACAATTGTCACGAACACCACCACCTCGCTAGAATGAAGATTGATCACACCTTGATCAATCTTGTACAAAGATATATGAATGGTGGTTTCTATGAAGCCTATTCAAGAATGAAAGAAGTAAAATACAATAGGCTTATTACAAGAGAAGAAAGAAAGAAGGTGTAGGAGAAGAAAGCTTTTGCACTTTGATCACTTTTGAATATGATTCTTGGTGTTCTTTTTGTTTGTTCTTCTCTTCTCCTCTTTATGAAATTGCAGCCGTCCCCTTAGCCTCTTTCCCCTCTTGAAACTTTCCTTTTAATTGCTTGAGAGAGTGTGAGACATCATGGTGACAACATTTTGCTTACTTGGCATCACTCCATTGGACCATCATTTAGTCATTGCTTACTTGGCACCTTTTGATTGGCTCATTGTTGTCATCATTTGATGACATGGATATTCTGAAAAAAAACACTAAATATATGCCAAATAATCAATTATCAAATCATGCCAAAATAGTCACAATATGTCATAAAGTTTGAGACACAAAAATCTCTCTTTCCAACCTAGTCAAAATCGGCCATATCAACATGTTAATGCTGAAATTTTCAGCATTTAACATGTGAGATTAAATTAATATTTCTTCCATTTTTCTTTGAATTTATTCCATAAAAATACAACCAATATTTAAGGCAAGTCTTGCTACAAGATTGAGAATGAATTTGGACACCAAAAGAAGATGAAATTCGGCCACACCATTTTCACACATGCTGAAAAATTTCAGCATGTGTGATATAAAGAATATCACACTTAATACAATTCAAATCATTTCCATAACTTCTTTGATTTATTCCTTAATGAAAAACTAGCAAAATATCTTCCTTACTATTGAAGAAAACGTCCACAACTAGTGTGACATGCTGAAATTTTCAGCATGTGACATAAGAGAGGTGTATGTTGAAAACTTACCTTTTGTAGCTTCTCTCTTTGATTCATTAACATTGTATGATTGATTCTTGACCAATCAACATGCCAACAAGGCTCCACATGTGCTCCATATCAGCTGTAGGTGACGTTTAATGTGTATGTGCATGTGCTGAAATTTATTTTTGCTAACTTTGAAAAATAGTGCACATTTAATAATACAAACATGTAATATTCCAATCCGCCCTTAATTTAATTTTCTAGGACACTTTAAGATGTATATTATATGTAAAAAGTGTCTAGATATGTGTCACATGATGTTCAAGAAAAACGTTCCATGTCAAGTGCGTAGAAAACCGAATTTTCGATATTTATCGATTACCCGATTTTTCTCTAATTTAAATTCCAACTTTTGCACATGCTATATATATTATGTTATACATAATATATATAATATATACTTTAATTTCCAGCACTTGGCTGATTTAAAGTGGTACCATAAACATGTGACAAAAATAAAATTGGAATCTTCACATTTTGGCCTAAATGTGGGATGATTTGTGTGTGCCAACATGGAAAGTATTTTTGTCTCAATATACAGCCATGTGCACGAAATTTTTAATAAATTTTGATGTATATGGGCTGGCCATTTATTTATGGCAAGTACGTGACACGTTGGCGAAGTTTCGGTATCGCCCGATACGACAAATTTCGGTTTAGAACATTTTATCGTGTCGTATTTAATTTGTCATCACCATATCTTATATCATATGATATAAGACCTGAATGTACTCATAAATGTGAGTTAAGTATAGTGGTGTGACGTAAACGTACGTACGTAAGATATATAACGTGTCAGTAGTACGTTGGAATACATGTGTATGTGCCTTTTTAAAAAAAATCTGAAAATATATAGTTTATATATATAAATGGCGTGTGAGATTGATGTGGGGAGGAGGAGAGAACTTTCCTTCCATAGCCATGTTGCCTTCATGTCTTTTCCAAATGCATCTTCCTTTAATGAACTACTTAGTTTATTAAACTAAGTACTTCACTTAATGAACTACTTTAGTTCATTAATTGTGGCACCTGAAAATAGTATAAACTCAACAAATGTTCGCCATATGATGTAAGCTTTAAAGCTTCATGGCTCGTTAGTTCGGCAACATAATATATAAGCTAAATAAGGCAAGTTATCATGCATACATGTACACTTGTGTGTGTATATATATATCCAACGTTTATATATATATATTTATATTCAATTTCTTTATTTTGAAATCACTCAAACCCTCATATTTCTACACATGTTGCTTTATTCCTTTTAAGTATCTCAGCACCCTCTTTGCTGTGGTCTAGTGATCGTTACCGGAATCAAAGAGGTATCTGCCTAGCATTCCAGTAATGTATGCCAAAGATAGTAGTGTGCATACTTATGCATACATTATGCTCCCTACCTCTGAAGCATAGGGTGTGTTCATCTCTGAATGTTCAAACTCAGTTTTGGGACATTGCTTTATGCTGAAATTGTCTCCTCTAGCCACATGGGTATTCAATGGTTTACACTTATCCATGCTATACCGATTCACCTTTTCAATGTACACTTGTTGTGAGAGACATAGGATACCTTGCCTACGATTCCTTCGTATCTCAAGTCACAACACAAATGAGGCTTCACCAAGGTCTTTCATTTCGAAGTGTTTTCTTAGAAAGACCTTGACGTTGCTCAACATGTTTACATCGTTTGTTGCAAACAGTATATCATCTATGTACAAGATCAAGAATATGAACTTGCTCCCACTAAACTTGTGATACACGCATTCATCAATTTGGTTTCGCTCAAAATTGAAAGAGGCAACCACTTTGGCGAATTTGAAGTACCACTGTAGAGACGTTTGCTTGAGTCCATAGATGGATGTCTTTAGTCGACAAACCATGTCTTTTGGATCTCTCACTTCGAATTGAGGTGGTTGAACCATATAAATGGTCTCACCGAGTTCTCCGTTTTAATAACGCAGTCTTGACATCTATCTGATGTAGCTCAATGTCTAAGTGCGCCAATAAAGCCATGCTTATCTTAAAGGAATCCTTCGTTGATACTAGAGAGAAGGTTTCTGTGTAGTCTATGGCTTCCTTTTGGGTAAACCCTTTAGCAACAAGTCGGGCCTTATACCATTCTATGTTGCCTTGTGAATCTCGTTTTGTTTTAAATATCCATTTACAACCAATAGGTTTCGAATCTTTAGGCAACAAGACAACCTTCCATACTTTGTAGATGTGCATATACTTAATTTCTTCTTCAATGGTTTTGATCCATTTTTCTGAATTTCGACATTTTAATGCTTGTTGGACATTTTGGGGTCATCGTCCCTCATGCCAACATCAAATTTTGTTCTTGGAGATACAACACATAATCTCTAGGTATGCGGTTTTCTCATTTCGCGAGTGGACCGCCTTAGAGGCCCTTGTTCTTGGGATACTGCAGGTTCCTGAACTGTATCAGTAAGAAATTTTTCTTGTTCTTGAGTGACTTCCTCAGGATCTTGTCCATGTGGTGCGACACTACTGGGATGAGGTACCTCAGGTGCAGGTAACGCTAGTGCTATCTCCCTAAAAGTTGGTTCGTTTCACGTTTCTGTCGCATTTGAGCGACCCTCATCTAACTCAATGATCTGCTGATGCAAATCATTTCCCTCCTGAACCATAGTATCCTCAAAGAACTTTGCTGAATTTGTCTCGAAAAAAATTTTACTTGTGGGATCATAGAATTTGTACCCTTGTGATCTTTCGCATAACCAACAAAATAGCAACTAACTGTTTTTGTGTCCACTTTTCTTTTATTTGGTTTGTAAGGGTTTTCCTCTGCTAGACAACCCTAAACCTTAATGTGGTTAAGGCTAGGCTTGCACTTAGTCCGTAACTCTTAAGGGGTCTTGATTGTTGCTTTAGTTAGTACTCAGTTGAGGATGTAAGATGTGGTTGTAAGCGCTTCTCCCGAGAGGAATAATGGTAGCATAGTTTGCCTTATCATACTACGTACCATGTCCATAAGCGTGCAGTTTCATCTTTCAGCTACACCATTCGTGCTTGGTGATCCAGGCATGGTGTACTGAGGGACGATTCCAACTTCCTCTAGGCATTTAGCAAATGGTCCCAGACATTGCTCCCCTGACCCATCATATCGACCATAGTATTCTCCTCCACGGTCTGATCTAGCGGCTTTAGTCCTTTTGTTGAGTTGTAACTCAATTTCAGCTTTAAAAGATTTGAACATGTCCAGTGTTTGTTCTTTTTCTTTAAGTAAGAATATGTAGCCAAATCTTGAATAGTCGTCAATAAAAGTGATAAAATAAGAGTGGTCATTTCGGATGGCCGGATAAAATGGGCCAGTATATATATGCATGAATCAACTCTAATAGACTACTTGCACGATTTGCTTCATATCTTCAGACTTTAGTTTGTTTTTCTTTCGCACAAAAGGCACACGAATCAAATTCAGCTATGTTGAAAGGTTCGAGAATTTAATTTTTGAAACGACATTCCTTTTTGCCTTTGGACATGTGTCCTAAACGTTGATGCTATAATGATCCTGAATTCTCACGAGTTCATTTTGTTTTAATGTTTCATGTAACAACATGCAAGGTCTCTTGGTTTGAAGCAACATTGATCAAGTAAAGTTTGTCGATTTCAGACATTTTACGTGACCAATTAATCTCGACGCATGATAAAGATGGAAATTTCTATTTCCAAGAAAACCATGGACACTTTTATCCAATTGATAAAACGAAATAAGTTTTTGTCTAAACGACATAAACACAAAAGTATCATGCAAGTATAGATAAAACCGAAAGTCAACAGAAATATGAAATGTCCTATGGCTTCAACCTTCGTGCCACTGTCATTTTCCCAATAAACTTATCTCTCATCATCCCTTGGTTTTCTATGGCTGAGGCAACCCTGCATAGTCATAGATAAGTGAGTCGTGACTTCCTTATCGACCCACCAAGTGGCTATATTAGAAACAAAATTAACTTCAGAACAAACTAAGAACGTACCTTTCTTCTTTAGCCAAAAATGATTACTGGTATAGTTTTTCTTTAGATGTCCCTCTTTCTTGCAAAAGAAACAAGACATGCTTTCGGGTGCGTCGGCATTAGCCGCCCCCTTATGCCTTTTGCTTGCCTTTTCCTCCTGATTTTCTCTACAACTTTACATTTCTTGCCATCGGACTTGGTGGTCACAACAATCACAATCTCGCACCCTCATTCTTAAGCCTTTCCTCCTCTTGTACGCAGTGCGAGATAAGTTCCTTCATTGTCCACTTTTTCTTTTGGCAGTTGTAACTAACCAGAAAGTGTTTGAACTTAGGAGGTAAGGAGTTGAAAATCATGACCATTAGCATGTCATCTGAGACATCAAGTTTTATGTTTCTCAATTGAGAAACCATGTGAGTCATCTCTAGGATGTACTCCCTTATGCTGCAATTACCACAATACTATTTCGAGCAGAATTTCTTTAAGAGATTGCCTGTTTCGGCTTTCTCATTCTTAACAAACCTTTGCTCGAGATCGGCCAAAAATTCTCTAGCCGCCGTGGTCTCATAAACGTCTCCCCTAAAGCATTCAGGGATAGTCTTTTGCATGACCATAAGACATATGCAATTTGACCGAATCCACCATGCCATGTGAGCTTTCTCCTCACTTGTGTTTTTTTATGTCAGCGCAACTTGTCGGCCTAGCTGTAACGTAGTGTCAAGGTCAGTAATCTCTAGAAAAGTCTCGAGCTGATCTTTCCATTGCTTATAGTTTGAACCGTCCAATGAAGAATGTCCTTAATGTTAGACATAATTGCTGAAAAGTAAACAAGAAATGGAAGTAAATACGCAACACATGTTATCTTTAAACTGCCATAAATTGAAAACCAAAATAGAACCTTAATTCCATCAACCGATTGTCTTCAAGCATTAAGGCTCTTTGGAGTAATCCCAATGTCTCCCAACAACTGGGTGTAGTGGTCAATGTAATGGCTCTCCAAGCATGGGTTAACCACCTTCCTTTGGGCAGATGAGTGAACCTATGCATTCAAAGCTTCGTCGTTGGGCCTAGTTGGGTACACTACCCTACTCATATATGCTTTCAACAATCAAACCTTCCTTTGGGCAGGTCAATGATTGCACCCAACAAATACGTGCCCCTCACGATCATAACAAATGCAATTGAGATGACATGATTGCCGCACTTTTAGGGGATCATATTAAAGCCACATATTTTCTAAGTCGCTTAAATTTATGGTTCTAAGTGATCCCGCAGTTTCCTGGCTGACCTTCTTGCTCATATCGTGCATGCTTGACCTCAACATACATTGTGGTGTATGTCTTTGTTTTGCTTTAAGTAATTTGAACTAGCCTGATTACATTTATGATTCAATAAGAACCACCTTGAACCAAGTTGATTCTCTTTACGGTTTAAGAAAACAATATCCTAATCAATAAATTCAACAAATGATATAACCTTATAATGATGAGTCATATTACGTGTGAATTGAACTGATTCGGTAATACCCACTTGCCATAAGTGTGTATAGCCATTCCATATGATTCTCAGGCCACCGATGGAGTCACAAATGGTCTTGTTTAAGAACTGGTTTTCTTAGACAGAATTATGTGTATGGTATTTTTATCACAACTCAATGAGTCATCTATCACGAGTACTTCAATTCACGTTAATCGATAAACCCAGATAATACGGGATACATGTTGGTCAAGATGGTCAACATGGTCAACATAACCCATCGAATCAACTTGGTTGAACTTGGTCAAACCGGGTCAAAAATTCGGGTCCTGATTGAGTTAGTTTCAGGTCCAGGTCATGACCAGTTTAACGATCCCCTTCTTTAATTTTTTACTTTAAGGGGTAGCATTAAATCCTTTTGGTTTGAGTCAAAGCTCATACCATGCAACTTGAAACAGAGTCATTTTCAAAAGAATCACAGAACATAACTTGTTTTACTTGCATTTATTTATTTATTAACATGAACGAATAATATAAATAAATAAATGAACAGATAAATACATAAATAAACAAATATCTAATAACCAGAAATTAAACTTAATACTTAATTATCGTTATTCTGCGTTTCTTTAAAAAAATAATAATAATTTATCATTATTTCTATTTCCTTCATATTTCTTAAATAATGACAATAATAGTTGAATTATTATCATTATTATTTACTTTGTTTTCATTTAACAAAAAATTAAAATAATAGTAATAAAAATTATTATTATTCATTTTATCCAAAATTATAACAATAAATGAAGAGAAAAAAATATACTTTAAAGGGGCGGGACACATAGTGGGTCGGGCCAGACCGGCTCCATAAACCCTTTTTTCTATTGACATAGGGCCGGGTCGGGTCAGAACCCCCTCGATCGAATCTAAAACCATTTTTTTAAACTGTTTGGGCCGAAGCCCATAATCCTGGGTAGGGCCGGGTTGGGTCAGACCCGCATGCCCATTTTGATATCTAGAGTTTTTGTTTTTATTCATTACCGCTATTGGGCCGGCGCCCAATTTAGAACCAGGTCAGACCGGTTTGAAACCCAGATCGAACCTAGGCCCACGAGGAGACAAAAGGAACCAAAAATCGCCCTCCCATAATCGAACTGCAGGCCTCTCAACGGAAGTCCCAAGCTCTGGCAACTGGACCAGCTGCTCATTTTTGTTAAAGAAGGGGTACTTTTGTTTTATATTAAAAAAGGTACCTTTTTTCCACCAGAATTTTATTCCCTTTAAAAAAAACTTTTGACCAAAAAAAACTTTTAACCATGAACAAATTAATAAAAGTGATTCGGATTAAACCTGCTCTGACACTTCTATTGGATTTGTTTAATAAATTTCTAAATAAAGACGTTTAATCAAATCACTAGGCAACATAACAAAAGGCAGAATTTTACCTTGCTCCATGTTTGATGTTGATCTGCTCACCACGTACGTCCTGTTGCTTGATGAATCTGGCGTGATCCAAAGATTCACGGCCTCCCACCATTTGTTGATGCAACCTTTGAACGGATTCAACAATTCATTGCTTTACCTGATGGAGAGGTTAGACAATGCAGGCTGTATAGAAAAGGTTGGCACTCTCTCTCCTTTTCTCTATAGTGGCCGGCTGCATTTAATGTGTGTATGAGGAGGTGACGACCCTCCTCCTTTTAATAGATGGAGAATACTGATGCTAATAGGATTCAGAGTTATGATGACAACGAAATCCTTTTTCTTTGTAGATGAGTTTCTTATCTTTATCACCAAGGGAGGATATACTTGATGTTATCATCAAGTGATCTTTATCCAATATTAAATATTATTTAATGTTTAATACTAAATATTATTATTTAATATTTAATAATATGTGCCAACATTTTTCTACTAACCACATGTGAGTTGTCGCTCCTTGGAGACCAGACGTCATACACTTTATGGTCGTTGCATTTTGAGTCCATCCATCGTGGTCTTTGACCATATGAATTTTTACATATTTGGAGTTTCCATTTTAGACCATACTATATATCCACGATCATGCCCCCGTGATCACTTAACGAGTCGATGTTTTACGCAATAATTAATATTATTACTTGACATATGTGACATGTAAAGTTATCATACATAATGTCCACCTTATATTTAATTCGTTTTAATTAATCAAAGTGCTGCGCATTGTTAATAAAATTCTGAGGAAGATGACAAACAAACACGAAGCAAACACCGAGACTTGATGTGAATCACTGTCCTTAAAAGCAATTTCGCCTCCACCGGTGAGCAAGGTGAACTACAAGCGAATGCTTCCCAGGATTTAACGGCTTCCCTTTTTCCTTTGCTCTAGGAGAAAGAGAATAAACTTGCAAATTGAAGTGTCTAAAAGTACAGGAGAAGAAGAAGAAAACTGCTGAAGAATTTCTGCACTTAAGAAAATCACAAGAGAAAACTTCTATATTTGCAACATAGTTAAGCCTTGTATATATAGGCTTTATGGTAGTAGAAAACAACATTTTAAACTTGTTTCAGCAGTTTTCAGACCTCTCAAACCCGTTGAATAACGTTCACAATCGAAGGGAGATGAACCTTGGATCAAAAGTTGCACCACACAGTGAAAAGTTCTTTTTGTTGGCACAACGATCGATCACATCGATCGATCGAAGTCTGACAGAGACTTCACTTTCTTTACTGTCCTACATCGATCGATCACATCGATCGATCGATGTCACTTCGATCGATCGATGTGATAGATCGAAGTTGGACAGTAAACTTCAGTAAGCCTCAGATCCATGTCGATCGCTAACGTCGATCGATCGACGTACATCGATCGATCGAAGTGAGAGATCGATATCCAACAGAGGCTTTTCCAGCTTTATCCACTTCACATCAATCTCCCGAACGACCTCATACATGTTCTATATAAGTTTGGAGCACACGAAAAGGTACCTTAACGTCCTTTTTCCAACAATCCCCCACATGATCCAAACTTATATACAAACTCTCTTGAACGTTAAACAACTAACCTCTCTACTTTTTAACGAAGACAAAGACACTTAATGGATAATGACTTTCGTCTTGAATTTCCACTTAGTGCAAGAAAAAGCATACAAACGGAAATAAGATGACAAAAGTCTTGTATCTTATTTCGCTATTGTTTATATAAACTTACAACTGACATGTCATTGACTAGCTTCAGGCAAGTTCATGGTTTGGTGCGATATCGGCCATGCACCCAGTCCCAGGTTTTCATAAGAGCTCTAGTGAGTTGTTCCAAACTCTCATAGGAAGCGGCACCACCTTCACTCTTATATAGGTGACGTTCATCAAGCGTGTACTGCGCACACCATCATACAACATGACTATGAACTTCATTAAGAGATTCTAAAAATCTCACCCTCCACAATCTGCAATAAGTACTACCTTTAACAACACCATAGGAAGGGACAAATGCTAGTACTTGTAGAACTTTTATATGACTTGTTGGGTTGCCGTCATACAAAGTTCACAACAATGGAACCAGTCTCATTCCCCTCGATGCTTGTTGGACTAACTTCTTATTTAGTCCTTTAGTCAAGGGATCTGCCAGATTTAACTCGGTTCTTACAAACTCCAAGTTAATCACCTCTGAACTAATTAAATCCCGCACAATATTGTGTCTCAATCTGATATGCCGGCTCTTTCCATTATAGATCTTATTCTTTGCTCGAGCGATCGCTACCTGAGAATCACAACGTATAGAAACAGAAGGCATTGGGTTATGCCACAAAGGAATATCAAGCAATAAATTCCTTAACCATTCAGCTTCAGATGCAGCAAGTTCTAAAGCTATAAATTCTGATTCCATAGTTGATTTTGCTATACATGTTTGTTTAGAAGATTTCCATGATATGGCTCCACCACCTAAAGTGAACACATAGCCATTTGTTGAATTAATCTCATCATTATCAGACACCCAATTAGCATCACAGAAACCTTCTAAAACTGCTGGAAAACCGTTAAACACAAGACAAAGATACATTGTTCCTTTGATATATCTCATTAACCTTTCTAAAGCCATCCAATGTTCACTACTTGGATTATGAGTATATCTTGCTAGCCTATTCACTGCATAGGCTATATCAGGTCTTGTGCAATTCATTAAATACATAACACTTCCAATGATTGTAGCATAATCAACTTGTGAAACACTATCACTTCTATTCTTCTTTAACTGAACTGCTGAATCATACGGCGTACTTACGAGCTTAACATCAAATAAATTAAATCGTTTCAACATTTTCTCAACATAATGAGATTGTGACAAAGCATAACCCCCATAATTCTCGACTAACTTTAAACCAAGTATTAAATCAGCCTTACCCATATCTTTCATATCAAAGACGGAGGATAAGAATGATTTAGTACTATTCACAACGTCCATGTTATTCCCAAAAATCAACATGTCATCAACATATAAGCATACAATGACACAACCAGAATTTTCTACTTTGCTATAAATACAACGATCACTTTCATTCACAACATAACCGTTGGAAATCATAGCATTATCAAACTTTTCATGCCACTGCTTAGGGGCTTGTTTAAGGCCATACAAAGACTTTTTAAGTCTACATACCTTATGCTCTTGACCTTGAACAATCATACCCTCCGGTTGATGCATATATATCTCTTCATCTAGATCACCATTCAAAAAGGCTGTTTTAACATCCATTTGGTGTATCACTAACTTGTTAATGGAAGCTAAAGCCACTAACACTCTAATAGATGTTATCCTCGCTACCGGTGAATATGTATCGAAATAGTCTATACCCTCTTGTTGGGTAAATCCCTTGGCAACTAGCCTCGCCTTGAATTTGTCTATAGACCCATCAGCTTTTAGTTTCTTTCTAAACACCCATTTACAACTAATAGGCTTACAACCTCTTGGCAACTCTACTAGTTCCCAAGTGTTGTTACTTAGAATTGACTCAAGTTCACTATTAATGGCTTCCTTCCAAAACTTAACATCTATGGAACACATAGCCTCTTTATACGTCTTCGAATCTTCTTCCAAAATAAAGGCAGAAATAAAGTCATCTCCAAAAGACTTTTCAACCCTTTGCCTTTTGCTTCTTCTAGGTGTAGAAACAATTTCATCCCTAGCCTTACTGCTAGACTCACCAAGATCACAACTAGATCTAGTTTCCTTGTCTTTTTTCATTGGAAACTCGTGTTCAAAAAATTCTGCATGCTTAGATTCCAAAATCACACCATTATCTAAGGTCATAAATCTATATGCAGCACTATTCAATGCGTATCCTACAAAAACACAATCTCTAGTTTTAGAACCAATTTTATTCCTTTTGAACTCAGGAATTTCAACTTTGGCCAAGCACCCCACACTTTCAAATAATTCAAGTTGGGTGCATAGCCTTTCCAGAGTTCATATGGAGTCAAACTGGTTTTCTTATGAGGAATTCTATTAAGAATATAGCATGCTAAAAGAATAGCCCCACCCCACATGTTACTAGGCAATCCGGAACTTAAGAGCATCGTATTCATCATATCCTTAAGTGTCCTATTCTTTCTTTCAGCAATGCCATTGGATTGAGGAGTATATGGAGGTGTAAACTCATGTATAATACCATTATCTTCGCAAAACTTTTGTAAAGATAAGGTACTATACTCACCTCCTCTATCCGATCTTACATTTTTAATCCTCTTGTCTAGTTGGTTCTCAACTTCATTTTTATATTTGACAAACATACTTTCCGCCTCATCCTTGTTACTAAGCAAGTAAACCTTAGTAAGCCTGGAAAAATCATCTATGAAGTTAATGTAGTACCGTTTACCACCTTTACTCATCACACTCTTAAAATCTCCTAAATCACTGTGAATCAATTCTAATTTCTCGGTTGTTCTATTTACCGACTTGAAGGGTTTCTTATGATGTTTCCCTTCAACACAATAATGACACTTGGTTAAACTATTCTCATTATTTAACTCAATTAAATTGGTATTCTTCAACCTTCTAATCGCATCGGCATTAACGTGACCTAGTCTAGCATGCCATAAATCAAAGGAATCAACTATATACACAAAATTAGATGCAATCTTATTACTCAAACATATAGCATCAAGAACAAATAAACCACCCGAACAAAAACCTTTCCCTATAAACTCCCCACTCCTAGATAACACCAGTTTATCGGAATAAAAAACAAGCTTAATATTAGCCTTGTTCAGAAGTGCTCCAGAAACCAGATTCCTCCGAATGGTAGGAACATGTAGCACATTGCTCAACTCCAGCCTTTTACCCGAAGTCAACTTGAGGAGCACTTTCCCTTTCTCGATAACTCGGGTCGCTCGTGCATCCCCAAGAAAAACTTGGTCTCCACTGTCTATATCTTGATATTCAAGAAATAGATCTCTGCTGGTTGCAATATGTCTGGTGGCTCCAGTGTCCACCACCCATTCTGTTGCACCTCCGACAAGGTTTACCTCGTCGACAACGACTGCAGTGATTGTTTCATTCTGAGTGACTGAACATCCTTCAACAAGGTTAGCTTGTCCGCTTGACTGTCCTTTTCGCTTGTTGCAGAAGAACGTCTTGTGACATAGCTTTCCACAAACCCAACATGCACCCTTTGGCTTTGCTTTGAATTGTCTCTGTGACTTCACTTTACCTATAGCCTTGTTAAACTGGAACTTTGGTTTCTTCGCAACATGTTCGACGACGTTGGCTTTGACTTGACCTTCATCTCCGCTCGCATCTTCAAGCCTGTTGTTTTCCTCTATACGGATATGCTTGATTACACTATCCATAGAGAGTTTGGTGTCGTCATGCTTGCCCCTCTTCTTGTAATTGTTCCACGAGGAAGGAAGCTTTTCGATTAAAGTAGCAGCTTGGAAGGTTTCATCAATCTTGATCCCTTCCTGTTCAATATTATCCACCAGTTGTTGAAACTGATGAATCTGATCGTTGATAGATATGTGGTCAACCATTTGAAACTTGAGAAACTCGCTGACCACATATTTCCTTTTTCCTGCATCTTCAGAACCATACTTTTTCTGAAGAGCTTTCCAAATTTCTTTCGCTGACTGAAATTTGACATTAATATCAAACAGCGAATTAGAAAGAAAGTGAAGAATACGTCCTCTGCATGTAACATTGTCTGCATCAAACTTGAGTGCTTCTCCATCTTCAGTAGGTCTCTCCTTTGTCAGAACGTAGGAGACAGACAACATCTCAAGGAAGAAGAGAACCTTTGCAGACCATCTTTTAAAGAACTTTCCATCAAAAGGCTCCAGTTTTGACATATTGGGAACAACAGATTGTTTGGATGCCATCGCAGAAAATTGCTTTTAAGATTGTTAATAAAATTCTGAGGAAGATGACAAACAAACACGAAACAAACGCCGAGACGTGATGTGAATCACTGTCCTTAAAAGCAATTTTGCCTCCACCGGCGAGCAAGGTGAACTACAAGCGAATGCTTCCCAGGATTTAACGGCTTCCCTTTTTCCTTTGCTCTAGGAGAAAGAGAATAAACTTGCAAATTGAAGTGTCTAAAAGTACAGGAGAAGAAGAAGAAAACTGCTGAAGAATTTCTGCACTTAAGAAAATCACAAGAGAAAACTTCTATATTTGCAACATAGTTAAGCCTTGTATATATAGGCTTTAGGGTAGTAGAAAACAACATTTTAAACTTGTTTCAGCAGTTTTCAGACCTCTCAAACCCGTTGAATAACGTTCACAATCGAAGGGAGATGAACCTTGGATCAAAAGTTGCACCACACAGTGAAAAGTTCTGCCTGTTGGCACATCGATCAATCGATGTCACTTCGATCGATCGATGTGATCGATCGAAGTCTGACAGAGACTTCACTTTCTTTACTGTCCTACATCGATCGATCACATCGATCGATCGATGTCACTTCGATCGATCGATGTGATAGATCGAAGTTGGACAGTAAACTTCAGTAAGCCTCAGATCTATGTCGATCTCTAACGTCGATCGATCGACGTACATCGATCGATCGAAGTGAGAGATCGATGTCCAACAGAGGCTTTTCCAGCTTTATCCACTTCACATCAATCTCCCGAACGGTCTCATACGTGTTCTATATAAGTTTTGAGCACACGAAAAGGTACTTTAACGTCCTTTTTCCAACACGCATTACACGTGTCACGAATTAATTCCAACAAACTAAGTTTTGCTTTTCAATTAGCAGGTTACAATGACCAACTGTCGCAATGGTTGGCTTAATAATTGAAAGCAATGGTTTCTTGTGAAACTATCCTAGCATACCAAGTGAACTGCCGCAGCAGACTGCGTAAACTGCCACATCATGAAGTTTTTCCTTTGACCTGTATTTTTTTTCTAGTGATCTAAGTTTTGCTTTATTCGGAAGTTACTAGAGAATTTATTTCTCAAGTGCTCCCAAGTCCCAGCGTTCTGTAGCAAATGAAAGATACAGTGATGGCCAAAATCATTTACGCTGCATTTTTCTTCACGCTAATCCTCATGGGTAAGTAATTTCTTTTTTAAATCTATGCGTGCAAGAGTTTAATGCTAATATAGCATTATAGTACCTGTGTTTCCATTTTCTTATCCATCATCTGTTTGTTGCCCAAATGTTCCCTTTCTACCTTTTTTAAGCATTCTGTTTTGTGATAGATGATTAACTTAACAGTCTTTTATAGCTGATGCAGACACATCGCAAGGTCTGACCAAAAAGCCTCAGCCCCAAGAAATTTCTCTCCCTATGGTGCGAAGACTAGAATTTCTGTTCCGCAAGATGGATGAAGAAGATGAGAGATGTAAAAAGGTTAAGTGCAGCGTTTACGACCAGTGGGATACATGCTACACATATCACTGTGACTATTGTGGGGGTGAACACTGCATTGCCAAACCCACATTGGTTTAGCATCTCAGCAAGATATGCTTCTCATTTGGAAAGAAGAGCATTTCCTTTAAAAATCTCGGAAGGAAGCACAATAGTGCATAGCTGTTCTAAACTGGTCTGAAGGGCTTCCAGGACCTTTTTTTTTTAAACGTACTGCTGTTTCGTATGCCTTCATAAGAATTTCCTTTTTTTTTTTAAATGAAAGAGGATGATACATCTCGATCTTATTGATATACACTCACTATTAGCAGAGCAATACCATCATACAAACCATCTATCAGAGGAAATAGCAAATTTGAAACATAACATGTGTTCTATCCAATCAATAGTAAAATCAAATTGCACTTTAAGGAATGCAACTCCACTGTTTTCACATTTTAAAACTTGTAAGGTCATCAGACAACTGATCCAGTCCAAATTCAAGCCTTCCATTTTGGCCGCAACTATAATTTGCTAATCGATCCGCATCTTGAAATCCACTTCCTGGACTGAGTCGCAAGTTATTGATATTTTTAATTCTAACAAAAAACTTATTGATAGTTTCTTACACCATGTCATAATCATAATTATAATCAAAATATAGATTGGAGTTTAAATAAGAAAGAATAGTTTGACACATGCCATGGATCGATGCACGTTTCTGTTGGATCAATCCATGTGTCAGAAAAAATGAAGCTAAGCATTCTGCAAGACTTTGATCGATCACACCAATCGATCGAAGTTACATAGATCGATCACTTCGATTGATCGATGTATACTGGGTGCAAAGTTGGAGTACATTGTCCAACATAGATCAGTCACATGGATCGATCGATGTGGCTTTCATCATTATTGTCTAACAATACATGGGTTCTCACTGATTTGCCTCCGAGTTCTAAAGAAATTAGATGTAAATGGGTATTTAGAAGAAAATATAATACGGATGGTTCAATTCGAACTTTCAAGCTTAGATTGGTTGACAAGGGTTTCAGACAAAGAGAAGGGGTAAACTATTTTGATACATATGCTCCAGTAGCAAGAATAACTTCTGTTAGAGTGTTGATAGGTTTAGCATCCTTCAATAATCTTTTTATTCATCGAATGGATGTTAAAACTGCATTTCTCAATGGTAATTTACATGGAGAAGTCAATATGGAATACCAGAAGGTTTTGTTCTATCGGATAATGAGCACAAAGTGTGTAAATTGATAAGGTCATTGTACGGATTGAAACAAGAACCGAAACAATGGCATGAAAAGTTTGACACTACCATTTTGAAAAATTGTTTCAAGCATAATAATGCTGATAAGTGTGTATATCACAAGTTTACGGGCAAATATGGTGTCATTATTTGTTTGTATGTGGATGACATGTTGATTGTTTGTAATAATATGGAAGGAGTAAATGAAACTAAGACATATTTAACTTCATAATTCCAAATGAAATGTTTCAGTGAGGTAGATACTATATTTTAGATTAAAGTGTTCAAACATAATGGGGTTTTGCTCTTTGTCAATCTCATTATATAAGCAAAGTGTTGAATAAGTTCAAATATTTGAAGATTAAAGAAGTAAACACACCATATGATGCATCTTACAAATTGACTGGACATACCGGTAGAGCGCTCAACTTGCATATGCTAGTGCAATTAGTAGTTTAATGTATGTTACATATTGCACTAGATCAGATATTGCCTTTGTGTTGTGCAAATTATCAAGGTATACTAGTAATCATAGTATGGACCAATGGAAGGAAATTAGATGAGTACTTGGGTACTTGAAAGGAACTATGAATTATGGATTGTATTATAATAATTTTTCCTCCATGTTAGAAGGTTATACTGACGCTAGTTGGATAACTAGTGTTGGAGATAACAAATCTACTACGAGTTGGGTGTTTACATTAGGTGATGGTGTGGTTTCTTGGGCTACAAAGACACATACATGTATAGCACACTCCACTTTAGAATCCGAATTCATAGCGTTGGGATCTGCCGGTAAAGAAACGGAATGGCTGAGAAATTTACTATTGGATATAGAGTTTTGGCCACAACCAATGCAGTCATTTCCTTACACAATGATAGCCAAGCAACGATGTCTAGAGTTGATGGTAAAATCTATAACGGAAAATATGGACATGTCGGCCTTAAACATGATTATGTAAGACAACTGCTAATGGATGGTGCAATAGCGATTGCATATGTCAAATCCTGCTATAACCTAGCGGACCCGTTACAAAAAGTCTTCCAAAAGACTTGGTATAAAGTACATATTTAGGGATGTGATTAAGACATATGGTATAAGTTCACTTGTGATATAGACCCAACTTTTCCTAGCATACCAATAGCCAAAGCTTCAACGGGTAACAACAAGTCACAAAGTGAGGGATTAAAGCACTAATATTGATCTTTAAAGAATCAAACCGCACTATATTGATCTTTAAAGAATTAGAATATTAGTGTTAAAGGAGGGTGAGTGTTACAACACTCTTAATGAAGGATTAAGAGGAACTATCTTAATCTTCATCTATATGAACATGGAAAGTGGCGGCGCTTCGACAAGCAAAGATCTTAAAATAATCATGAATACTAGGGGAAGCACAAAGCCATAAAGTGCGGATTAAGATGAACTTCTAGGGAGAATGTAGTTTCATGTATATAATATTTCCTGTTCTAACACATAGGAATTTGATTCAAGGCATCCATGCTATCTAGATTTTGTTAGAACTTTGAAGTATTATACTAATAAAAAGGTTCAAATCGAAGCATACTTTGTAGATGCATGAAACATCATAAATTTCCTTACAAACTACGTGAGTGATTGTTACATTAGTTTGTAAAGGCAATGGAAAGAAGAATGAGGGTGGATTGGAGTTTAAATAAGCAAGAATAGCTTGACACAAGACATGGATTGATCCATGTCTCAGTTGAATCGATCCATGTGACTGGAAAATGAAGTTGAATATTCTGTCAGACATCAAACGATCACATCAATCAATCAAAGTGACATAAATTGATCACTTCGATCGATCGATGTATCCTGGACTCAACTCAGATTATCTGCTCGGCTAAACAACTGAGTTGCTATTAGCCCAGCACTATCGTGCTGAGCTATTGCCGAGCTCTGCTGTGTGCTGAGCTTGGCTGATCTGTTGGTTGCGTATCACAGTTATTCTATAATGTTGACGAGTTGAGCTCTCCGTGTGCTGAGCTTGGTTGTTCGGTAGAGAGCATCTGCTATTCTATAGTGCTGTCGTGCTGAGCTCAGATAGACGGCTGATAGCACAGCACGGCTGTTCTGTATAACTGCTGTGCTGAGGTCAGTTGGTCGGCCATCTGTTCTGGACTCAAACTCGATTGCGCTACTTGGATTGATCTAACTGATCGGCTCGTCCTGCCCTGAGCTCGTCAGGTTGGATGTTGCAGTATTTTGCAAGCACACACTGTATAGAATCTAATTTAACTTGATTTATTTCCAACAAGCGTACGACGTATTTCATATTGATTCTATATTGATTTTCAATTGTTTGTTTCTGACACTTTACAGAAATCGAAATGGAGAATGCAAGTTCAAGCTCTATTCATGACGTCGACGTACAAAGTGCTGTTCCCGTGGCACCAAACACTAGGGTGCATGTGACTGCTGCACGGCGTCCTTCCGTGGCCCAAGTGGAGAAACCAGAGAAGTTAAATGGCAGCTTTTTCAAAAGATGGCAGCAGAAGATGCTGTTTTTCCTGATTGCCCTAGGGCTTGCCAAGTTACTAACCGAGGATCCACCTGAGGTGGACCTAGTGGATGACAGACTCAGAACATGCAAAAACAATCTTTTTGTTGAAACAAAGAACTTCAACAATTATGTTTGTTTGAGTCATATTCTGAGTTGTTTGGACAATTCGTTGTATGGATTGTACTGCATGTGAAAAACTACAAAGTTTTTTTGGCAGGATTCAGAGAAGAAATATCATACAGAAGATGTCATCACTAAGAAATTTATTATTGGGAAATTCCTGGATTTTAAAATGTCAGATTGTCGAACTATTGTTTCTCAAGTTGAGGAACTATAGACATTGGTAGCTGAGAGGAAAGAGGAGGGCATGTATCTCAGTGAATCTTTCGTAGTGGCTGCAGTGATTGAGAAGCTACCTCTTTTGTGGAGGGAATTCAAAAGCTATCTCAAGCACTAGAAAAAGGAGATGACATTGGAAGATCTAATTGTCCGACTCTGCATAAAGGAGGATAATCGAAGATCAGAAAAAAAGCTAGATGTCAGTTTTGGTCAGGCTAAGGCCCATGTTGCAGAGGTCAAGAAAAAGAAATGCCACCTCGGAGTGAACAACAAAGGCAAGCAGGTAGCTAAGAATTTCACAGGAAAAATCTATAACTGTGGCATTCAGGGGCATGTCAGCAATGAATACCACAAGCCTAAGAAGAAGCAAAACAAGGCAAAGGCGAAGCTCATTGACACAATGGATGATCTGAACCTCTGTGCCACAGTCTCAGAGTGCAATGCTATGGGGAACATACATGAATGGTGGTTGAATATTGGCACCACAAGAGATGTCTGCTCCAGTAGGGAAATGTTCTCTGAGTACCAGCCTGGGAATAATGAACAACTTTACATGAGAAACTCTGCCCCGTCAAAGATCGAAGGCGAGGGGAAAGTTGTTCTGAAGATGACCTCGGGGAATCATTTGACTCTACAGAATGTGCTACACGTCCCCGACATTCGAAAGAATTTGGTTTTTAGGGCTCTTCTAGTCATGCATGGCTTTAGACTAGTGTTAGAGTCAAATAAAGTTATTCTTTCAAAAACTGGCATGTATTTGGACAAGAGGTACTTGTCGAATAAAATATTTAAATTAAATGTCATCACTACTGTACCCAAGAAAGAATTGCCAGCGGAGGCTAATAATATTGCTTCTTTTTCTATTACATTCTTGTGTTTTGTTGTTTATAGCATTTTTGGTTGGAACATGTAAATTATAAGTCAATAGAACGAATGGTTAATCCTGACTTATTACCCAAATTAAATTTTGAGAAGGAAAAATGTCGAATATGTGTTGAAGCAAAAATGGCAAAGGCACCGTTTTTTTCAATACAAAAGAACACTAAGCCTTTGAATTTAATTCATACAGATGTGTTTGATTTAAAGTTTGTGCAAACAAGAGGTGGTAAAAAGTACTTTGTTGCTTTTATCGATAATTGCACAAGATACTATTATGTTTATTTGCTAAATAGCAAATGTGAGGCCATTAATACTTTCAAAGACTATAAAAATGAAGTTGAGAATCAACTTAACAAACGAAATAAAGAAATTTGTAGTGATAGAGATGGCAAATAAGATACATTGTTAAATGAATTCTGTTTAGAACATGAGATTATTCATCGAACGACTGCATCATATTTACTTCAATCGACTGGTATTGTTGAACGCAACAACCAAACTCTAAAAGAGATGATAAATGCTATGTTGATAAGTTCATGCTTACCTTATAACTTGTGGGTGGAAGCAATTCTCTTAGCTAACGTCATTTTGAATAGAATTCCATCTAAGAAGATGGATGAAACCCCATATGAGCTTTGGAAAGGTCATAAGCTTAGCTACAAATACTTGAAAGTGTGGGGGTGTCTGGAAAGGTTGTTGTACCTGAACCAAGACAAGTAAAAATTGGCCTAAAACGATTGACTGTATATTCATAGGATATGCGATGAACAGTAGTGCATATAGATTTTTGGTGCACAAATCGGACATTACTGACATATATGAAAACGTTGTCATGGAATCAAGGAACACAATGTTCTTTGAAGATGTTTTTCCAAAGAAAGACAAAAACAGAGAAGAAACGAATAATGGTAAGCGAATGCATGAGACGACTCCTCAAGGCACTGAGGAACTTCGTCAAATCAAGTGAGCCAGAATTCCAAGGTCATTTTGACTGGATTTTCTAACCTATATGGTAGAGAACGAGCCGAAAACTTTTTCTAAGGCGATGTCAACTCCAGAAGCTCCCTTCTGGAAATAGGCAATAAAAAGTGAGATAGACTATATTCTTTTGAATCACGCTCAAAAGCTGGTTGACCTTCCATCGAAAAGTAAACCAGTCGAGTGTAAGTAGATTTTCAATAAGAAATTGAAAGATGATGGGTCTATCGAAAAGTACAAAACATGGTTGGTAGCTAAAGGCTATCGACAGAAGGAAGGCTTTGACTTTTTTTGACACCCACTCACCAGTGATTAGAATCACTTCTATAAGGGTGCTAGTTGCTATTGCTGTAGTCTACAACTTGGAAATCCATCAGATGGATGTGAAAGTTGCCTTTCTGAATGGTAATTTGGAGGAAGAAATATATATGGAACTACCCGAAGGGTTCTTTGTTATAGGACAAGAGTCGAAAGTCTGTGACTTGTTAAGGCATTGTACAGACTTAAGCAAGAGCCTAAAAAGTGGCACTTGAAATTTGATCAAGCAATTTTAGCTACTACTTTCAATATCAATGAGTGTGACAAGTGTGTCTACATTAAGAACATACATAATGCTAGTCATGGGCAGTAGTCATGATATCATCTTAGAAACAAAGAAGATGTTGACGAAAAACTTCGATATGAAAGATATAGGAGTTGCCAACGCTATTCTAAGAATTAAAATACCTAGGATAGCCGAAGGACTTGTGTTGTCACAAACTTGCTATATTGAATTTGTTCTAAAACGTTTCGATATGCTTGATGTGAAACCAGTGAAGACTCCATTTGACTTAAGTATATACTTAAGGAGGAATCGAAAGGAGCCAGTAGCTCAATATGAGTACTCGCGAGTAATTGGAAGTCTGATGTACATAACAAAATAAAAAAAGATCAAACTTAGTATGTTCAGTAAACAAACTGAACAGGTTTACTAGTAATCCAAGTGTTGATCATTGGAAAGCTCTTAAAAGTGTAATGAGATACTTAATGTATACAATGAACCTTGGGTTACATTACTTAAGATATCCAGCAGTATTGGAAGGCTATTGTGATGCAACCTGTATATCTGATAATAAAGCTGTGGATATTTATTCAAGGTGGGTGGAGGTTATGTGTCGTGAAAATCCGTAAAGCAAACATGCATAGCTCGTTCCACTATGTAACTTGAGTTTACAGCACTAGATAAAGCCGGTGAAGAGACTGAATAACTTCAGAATTTCCTAGAAGGTGTGTCATGCTGGCCTAAGCCAATCACTCCGATCAGCATAAACTGTGATAGTCAGTCAGCTATAAGGCGAGCTCAAAGCAGCATCTATAATGGTATGTCTTGACATATATGTCGGAGACACAACACTATTAAAAAGTTGATCTCTAATGGCGTGATTTCCATTGATTATATAAAATCAAAGGAGAATCTTCGGATCCGCTCGCAAAAGGTTTGCATAGAGATCAGATGTCAAATTTGACACACAGAATGAGACTAAAGCCTATAATGCATTAACATTTCTAATGGAAACCCAACCTTGTTAACTGGAGATCCCATAATCTTGGTTCAATGAGACAATTACGTTATGAGGTTTCAGTAAGCACTTACTCATTCTGTTAAATAAAAGTGCTATATGTAGAAAGAGTTAGGGTAAACTGATGCTTTTAATGCTTCTTATATCTTGGTATATCAAGTGGAGTATGGTAGAATACTATTTATAGGAAACACCTATGTAAATGTTAAGTTGAGCCGCTTTTATGAGGATTTTGTGAGGCTAGAATTCTCTAAAACACTTTCTGAAACCAGGCGGTTCATGTGTAAAACGAACACAATCATGAGAACCAAAAAGGTGTTAGAGGAAATACTGTGTGAGTGTCGTAGTCTAGGTTCATAAGAAAGGCAGACTAGTTCAAGACATCAGGTCACTAATTAGCCAAGTAGATCCGACAGTATATCACTAGAGAAAATTCAAAGCCGGAAGCTACCTCTCCAAATGTAATTTCTTTTCAGACTTCTCGATAGAGTCTGCATATGCATTTGCATCAATTGTCATTCATGTGGGGGATTCTTAGAGAAATTGAAAGAAATGGGCCAAGTTCCAAACTGTGCTTAGAAACGTAATTTGAGCATAACTTTGGTTAGTTTTCATTAACGATAAGTAGAAACTAATGAGTCTTTAATTATCTACGTAACGATTAGATAATTTAAGGCTTTTGAATCACTCAATTAGGATATTGGGTCAATGAGAAATCAATGCTCAAAGTAGAGGGAAATGTGAAAATCAACTCAACTCGGCAAATGGGCTTAGGCGCAGGCTGCGAGCCTGATGGTCACTTGCTTGGGCTCGGGATACAAGCTACATGATGCAGGCCGGGTCCTGCAGGAAGCGGGTTGCATCCTATTAGCTAGAAAGAAAGTTTGTTTAAATTTAAACTTCTTCATGTAGTTAGGATCTGCTAAGGTTTAGTATTGAAAAATGTTGAGCTTAAACCATGCTGAGCTGACAGAAAGTTGTTATGATCTTAAGGCTCAGATTGAATAGTTATTTAATCCAACGGCTGTGGGCAGATCTGATGCGGTTATCTGATCCAAGGGTTCAGGCCGAGCAGGTATCTGAACTTACGTCTGTGGTTGAACTGACTGTAAAAAAACTGACTTTAGTTTTTCCCTATAAATAGTAGGCCGAGATGATCTCTACGGTCTTTCAGGAGAAAACATCCATTCACTGCACGAAATCATCTCTGCATTTTCAAGTACTCTAAGAAGCTAGGACACTTTATAGGTTTGTTGAGTTCACACGCTATAGTGCCGCTTGTCTGAACTGATCCGTTGTATCCTGGGAGACAGTTGCTTCGTTTGGTTGGATACAGTATACTGAAGCAATACATCTTAAGGACATAGTCTTTGACTCACCTCGGATTGTATGCTCGGCTGAAATGCTAAGTTGTTATTAGCCTAGCACTCTCATGCTGAGCTATTGCCGAGCTCTACTGTATGTTGAGTTTGGTTGATCGATTGGTAGCGCAACACTTTTATTCTGCAGTGTTGACGAGCTGAACTATGCTGTTTGGCTGACAACATCTGTTGTTTTGTAGAGCTGCCGTGCTGAGCTCTACTGCTGTGCTGAGCTCGGCTGGATGGCTGTTCTACAGTGTTTCTCTGCTGAGGTCTGCAGATCAGCCATCTGTTCAGGATGCAAACTCAATCTCACTACTTGGACTGATCGGCCCGTCCTGTCCTGAGCTCGACAGGTCAGTTGTTGATGTATTTCACGAGCACACACTGTATAGATCTTTTTTAACTTGATTTATTCCCAAGAATTATTGTGCTGGTCACACCGTGGGGCATACTTAAATTAGTAAAAACAGCCAAAACAACACTCACAAAATCAGGATCATATCCCAACATTGTTGATAACATAACTTGCCAAATCCATTGACTGTTGGCGCGCTATCGACCTCCGTAGACTACACCACATTCTTCAGCTCATCAACAGCAGGCAAAGCCGTGAAAGAATTATTATCTTGCATACAAATCAGTGAGGGAATATGCTGAAGATGTCAACAATGATATGCTGAACTGAGGTAATGAAGTGAAAGGACACAAGTTGAATGTTGAAGTTTCCAGAAAAAATGTGTGAAACCGAGAAGATGAGCTAAAAGAACACAGCGGTGTGTTCCAGAGAAGAATAGCAATGTCAAGCCGAGATGCTGAGGTGAGCAAACACAGTCAGTCAGGCTCACAGAGGCACAATGTTGAAGTCATCTAAAATTGCAATCAAAAGAAGCACACAAAGACACCTAAGGAACATGATATATAAAATCAAAGACATGAAAAAGTAGTCAAAGGCTACATTATAGACCGTTGGGTCAAAAGGCAAATTAGTCCAAGAAGATGGAAGAAACATGCAGCTATGTGTTGGAGAAGAAAGCGGTTACACATGATATTTTAAGCCACCGCTAATTAGACTTGTGCATCAGCTTATTTATCAAGTATAGATAGCTATGCATTGTATTATATATAAGTGATCAAGCGCATGTGATATACAGAATAGTATTTGCAGTTGACTGAATGCGAAAGTCTCTTTTCTCAGTTCTCTTGCTTCTCTTTCTGTTTTTTCTGATCATTG
>AP025042.1:16034678-16084878 GCA_036186865.1 Eustoma russellianum
CTGATCATTGTTTTTGCGTATTCTTTCTCTCCATCTTTCTTCTTCTTCTTCATCAAGTTTTGCTTCTAGGTAATGAATTTCATCATTGGATCAGAGCTCTGGCTGCTCATTGTTTGATTTCTTCCTTGTCTTTTTTCCTTCTATGTACAATTGACCCTATACACTTTATCACGATCTATAAATTACTGTTATTAATAGCTTCTACTACTAATACATCAATTGAAATTCCCTCATTAGAGTTTCATGAAAGCGTACGTGTTGAAATTCCTCCTACCAGCCCACGTTTATAAGTAGATGCTATAAGTTGCATGGATATTCTCCAGAATACAAACCAAGGTTGTTAGTTTATAAAATGTTTTGATGATACAAAAAGATGTTTTTAAAAAGAATAAGATGAAATTTCATATCTTAAGTTCAAAGCAAAATTGAAGTAAACATGTGCGAGATGAAAAATCTCTCATGAACCGGATGAAGGTTACATCAGCTCCTCAAGAGATCCATGTGAAGTTTGGTAAAAATTTAAGCACTCAGAATAACGTCATACTCTCAGCTAAGAGACGTAGATCGATTGACGTGTATCTGAGAGACGTCGATCTCTCAGTTAAGCATACGTCGATCGATCGACGTATAACTGAGAGACGTCGATCTCTCAGCTTCAGGTATGTCGATCGATCGACATACATCTGAGAGACGTCGATCTCTCAGCCTAATGACGTCGATCGATCGACGTCATTCTGAGAGACGTCGATCTCTCAGTCCAGGCTGACGTCGATCGATCGACGTCCGACTGAAAGACGTCGATCTCTCAGCTCTGGCACGTAGATCGATCGACGTCTCCAGAGTTCAAAATTTTCAAATGTTGGAACAAAATCCAAGGGAGATCTATGATATTTTCTCTCTCCAATCTTGCTCAAATTTCTTGTGGACTTTAACCCAACATACTACATGCTTCCTTGACTATTTTAAACATGTCTAAGATTCTCTAGGGTGGCTATCCAAGATCAAATCACTCCATAGGGTGGCTAAAGACTATTTGGGCACTATCTTGACATTTTTTGAAGATGAAGACTTGGTGGAGAGCCTCAAAAATGTGGTCAACTTTATTTATAAATAGAAGAGGCTTGGATGAAGCAAAAACAGACTTTCAACATCATCTAGCTTCATTTACCATTGTTGTATATTTCTCTCATACTTGTAAATTTGTTTAAAGCTTGTCTAGCTTTTCTTTGATCTTCATCATTGTATATTGAGAGAAAAAGAGTCAAGCACAAGAGGAACTATAAATATTTGATCTCTTGCTTGTTCTTAGACTTGTGAGAAAGTGTGATCCTTACCATATTTCTTCAACCCACTGTGAGAAGTTCTTGAGGGAACTTTTGTTGTGAGGAAGCAAGAAGTTGTTCTTGCTAATAGCTGTAGTTGCTGTGGTTGCACAAGTGTGTTGTGCAAGAAGTTATTGTTGTTGTGGCTTACACTAAAGTGTTAGTGTAAGTGTTGCTGTGGTTGTTCTTATTGTTCATAATAAGAAGAGTAGTTGTTGAAAATCCACTTTGGAAACAAAGTGATAGTGGAGTAGAATCATTTACTATTCGAACCACTTTATATCGGTGTACTCATTCACTACTTCTCATCTCCATTCTTGCTCTGATTTTGAATATCCTTTTTGAGTTGAGACAAACGAGAAAATTCCGCAAAAAGAGCCAAACACTCTATTCACCCCCCTCTAGAGTGTATTTCGGACCTAACAATTGGTATCAGAGCCTAACCTTGATTGCTTGGCCTATCTTTGCAAGTTGCAAGGTTAAAGATCATGACAACCTCAACCTCAACCTCTTCATCTCCCAAGCCTACTGCACTATTTTCCGGATCAAACTACTAAAGCTCCTATGTTTGATGCCCAAAACTATTCTTTATGGAAATTTCGAATGATCAATCATTTGAAAGGCTGTGGATTTGCTATATGGAGAGCTGTTGTCAAAGGAATTGAAGTTCCTATGATTACCAACTCGAAAGGAGAATCAATGTTCAAAGATGAGGATGACTACACCGACGAAGAGAAGGTAAATTTCTCCATCAATGGCAAAGCATTTGACATTCTCTCAAGTGCTCTTACCACCACTGAGCTCATTAGACTCCAAGGTCTTGAAACAGACCATGAGGCATGGAAAAGGCTTGAAATGATACATGAAGGAACTGAGCAAGTAAGAATGGCCAAAAGACTCATGCTCATGAAGGAGTATGAGATGTTCGGAATGAAAAGCGGTGAGAAGATTGAGGAGACAATCGATCGATTCACACGAATAGTGAATCAACTCTCCATGGTTGACAAGAAAATCTCAAATGAAGATCTTGTCTCGAAACTCCTCAACTCTTTGCCAAGAGAATGGACACCCAAAGTCACCGCCATCACCGAATCAAAGAATCTCAAGACTCTTACCCTTGATGAGCTATCCGGTAATCTTCTTACTCATGAAATTCTTATTGATGAACAAAATAGGATGAATCCCATCAAGTCTACACAAATATCACACAAAGGATTGGTGGTAGAGTCCGATGAATCGGATGAGGAAGTTGCCCTTCTAGTAAGAAAATTTAGAAGAATGGCAAATAGAAACAAAGCTCAAGCAAGAAAGTTTTTCAAGAAACCATCTAAAGAAAAGGAAGCAAGTGAAAATTCCTGTAGATGTGGTCGACCCGGTCACTTCATTGCCGATTGCCACGTAAAAGAGCCGCAAAAACAAGAGAATAAGGTTTTTCCTCAAAAGAAGAAAGCCCTCAATGCGGAGGTAACCACGTGGGATGATCTTCTTTCGGAATCGGAAGGAGAAGAGAGTGAAGATCAAGGTGTTGGACTTGTGGCAATGGTTGACAATCCAAAGTTTCAACATACTTGTCTTATGGCAATTGAAGATGACCTTGAGGTAAATTCTAACCCTTCAAATTTGCATGATGAAATAGGAGATTTGCAAGATGACTTTGAGAAATTAAATTTGAAATATAAGCATTTAAAGAAAGAATTCAAGAAATGCATTTTAGAAAATAAGAGCTTGCATGACAAAAATATTTTGATGTTTCAAGAGCATGATATCATACTTACCATGCATAAAACCGTAGCTCTTGAAAATGAAGAAATTAGAAAGGAATGTGAGAAACTAAAGTTAGACTTACAAAGACTAACAAATGGCAAAAACAACTTAGACATACTACTTGGAAATCAAAGAATTGGAAATGATAAATCCGGTTTAGGATTTAACTCATCATCTTCCTCTATTAAACCTAAGTCCTTAAAGAAAAAGGCAAACAATAGAAAAACACAACAAAATTTATCAACTTCTAAACCAAAGCTTGTACCTACTTGTTTTTATTGCAACAAACTAGGACATGTAAAGAAAGCATGTAGAGCTCGATTTGAGAGCACATATGTTTGGAAGCCTAAGGGTCGAAAAACTAACCCTAAAGGACCCAACCATCAAAGGGTACCAATGCATACATCTTTTGGTTTTGTAGGCTCTCAAGATAAATGGAGTAGCCAAAGAAGAAGGAACCAAATGGCTTATGGACAGCGGATGCTCAACTCACATGACCGGAGACAAGACGTTATTCACCAAGCTCAAGCTCCAAGATGGTGGAACGGTGCATTTTGGCAATGGGAGAGCCAAAATCCTTGGACATGGAGAAATTGGTAATTCTTCCTTTACTATTAATAATGTACTATATGTAGAAGGGCTTAAGTACAATTTGATAAGTGTTAGCCAACTATGTGATGCTAATTTTCAAATTGAGTTTGTGAAAAGAAAATGTGTTGTGAAAAAGAACGATAAGATTGTTTTCGAAGCTATTCGTAAAAATGATGTTTACAAATTTAGCACACATGATTTGATATCACAAAATGTTTCTTGCCTAGTTGCCAAAAATGATTTGACTCAACTATGGCATAGACGACTTGGACATATTAGTTTTAAGAATTTCAAAGAGATTTGCAAAAATGAAAAAGTCCAAGGTCTTCCAAAATTAAATTTCGAAAACCATGGCTTATGTGACACTTGTCAGAAGGCAAAGCTTGTTAAAACAAGTTTCAAACCCAAAAGTGAAATCTCCACCACCAAACCTCTATAATTGCTTCATATGGATTTGTATGGGGATATTGGTACAGCAAGTCTAAGTGGAAAACATTACACCTTTGTGGTGGTAGATGACTATTCTAGGTACACTTGGGTAATGTTCTTAGCTAAAAAGAATGATGCATGCCAAGAATTTATAAAGCTTTGTAAAAGATTAGAAAATCAAAGAGAGGACACAATTAAGGAAATTAGAAGTGATAGAGGTGGTGAGTTTGATGGAGAATTTCAAGAATTTTGTGTATCCAAGGGGTATGGACACAATTTCTCAGCTCCAAGAACTCCTCAACAAAATGGTGTTGCGGAAAGGAAGAATAGAACACTTCAAGAAATGAGTAGAGCCATGCTAAACGAATTTGAGTTACCCAAATATTTTTGGGCAGAAGCGGTAAATACCGCTTGTCATGTGATCAATAGAGTTTATTTGAGACCATTTCTCAAAAAGACTCCTTATGAGCTTTGGAAAGGTAGAGTACCAAATATTGGTTATTTCAAGGTTTTTGGTTGTAAGTGCTTTATACTTAACACCAAAGATAACTTGGATAAACTTGACTTCAAAGCGGATGAAGGAATCTTTATGGGCTATGCTCAAAATAGCAAGGCATTTAGAGTATATAATAAAAGAAGCATGAAAGTTGAAGAATCAATTCATGTCAAATTTAGTGAACTCAATGAGGACAAATCAAACATTAATGATGATGATGATGATGAAATAATTGAAGCAAGCCATATAGAGAAATTTGAGAATCCAAAAGGTAATATTGTTATTGACCTTAGGATTGATCCACTTGAACCTAAGGTTGAAAATGAAGAAGTAGGAGGAGATACCTCAAATTTACCGGATTCATACAAGTATAGGAAAGATCACCCTAAAGAGTTGATATTAGGTGAAACTAGCCAAGGCATAATGACTAGGAGAAAATTCAATGAAAATGCCTTCATTTCACAAGTTGAGCCTAAAAACATAAAGGAGGCAATAAATGATGAAGATTGGGTATTGGCTATGCAAGAAGAATTAAATCAATTTGAAAGAAGTGATGTTTGGGAATTAGTTGCTAAACCTAGTGATCATCCCGTAATTGGTACTAAATGGGTATTTAGAAATAAAATGGATGATAAAGGAAACATCACTAGAAACAAAGCTAGGTTAGTAGCACAAGGTTATAGGCAAGAGGAAGGCATAGACTATGATGAAACGTTTGCCCCCGTAGCTAGGTTAGAAGCTATTAGGATGCTATTAGCATATGCATGCTATAAGGATTTCAAACTATATCAAATGGATGTGAAATCCGCATTCTTGAATGGAATAATTCAAGAAGAGGTCTATGTAGCTCAACCTCCGGGGTTTGAAAATCATGATTATCCAAATCATGTTTTTAAACTCAAAAAGGCCCTTTATGGACTTAAACAAGCTCCTAGGGCTTGGTATGATAGGTTAAGTAACTTCCTACTTGAGAACGAGTTTTCAAGAGGAAAAGTCGACACTACTCTTTTTATTAAAGAACAAGGAAACCATCAATTGCTTTTTCAAATTTATGTGGATGATATTATATTTGGTGCTACTAACAATTCTCTTTGTGAGCATTTTGCAAAATTGATGGAAGGAGAAATTGAAATGAGCATGATGGGTGAACTCAAATACTTCCTTGGTCTACAAATCAAGCAAACTCAAGATGGAATGTACATATCTCAAAAAAAGTACACAAATGATTTGCTCAAGAAGTACAAATTTGAGGATGGAAGAAGTGTGAGCACTCCGATGAGCACAAGTACAAAGCTTGACAAAGACGAAAAAGGAAAGCCGGTTGAGGTAACCAAATATAGGGGTATGATTGGTAGTTTACTTTATTTAACAGCTAGTAGACCGGATATTTTGCATGCTGTGTGCTTATGTGCTAGATTTCAAAGTATGCCTAAGGAATCACATTTAGTTGCTGTTAAACGTATCTTTAGGTATTTAAAAGGAACTTTGAATTTTGGATTGTTTTATCCCAAAAATGGATGTTTTGATTTAAGAGGGTATAGTGACTCCGACTATGCCGGAAATCTTGTTGATAGGAAAAGCACCTCCGGGACGTGTCAATTCCTTGGAGATTGCTTGGTTTCTTGGTTCTCTAAGAAACAAAATAGTGTGTCACTATCAACGGCGGAATCCGAATATATATCGGCCGCTTCATGTTGTGCACAACTACGTTGGATGACAAACACATTGAATGATTACAATGTTAAGTTTGATAAAGTTCCCATCCTATGTGACAATACCTCAGCCATAAGTATAGCACAAAACCCGGTTCATCATAGTAGAACAAAACACATTGAAGTGAGACATCACTTCATAAGAGATTGCATTCAAAAAGGATTGGTATGCATTGAGTTTGTTCCAACAAATGACCAACTGGCGGACATCTTTACCAAATCCCTCCCCATTGAGACATTCGAATCAATTAGAACGAGACTAGGAATGATAAACATAAGTTAAAGAGATGAAAACTGAAAATTTCAAAATCAGGGACACGTCGAACGATCGACGTATCAAAACAAGAGATCGACGTACGTCGATCTGACTCGATCGATCGACGTACGTCGAACTCAGACGTCTATCGATCGACGTTCGTCGAATTCTACAGCTATAAAACCTGTCAAAAACGCGAATCCTCTTCATTTCTCAACCTGTTCCATCAGCAAAACCCTAAGAAAGCAGGCGCCTCCCCTTTCCAAAATCACTTCTCTCTTCAATTTCATCTCTAAATCAAGATCTAACTCATTTCTGCTCTTAAATCTTGAGTTCCTGTCTTGAAATCTTCCATTTCAACCTAAAATCCTAAATTTCTCTAGCCCTAAAAATCTCAAAAATGTCTTCAAAGAGCAAAAATACAACCAAGAGGCCAAGATCTTCTAGGGGTGGAGGAGAAGGCTCTAGTTCCTCTCAAGGACAATCTTCTCAACCTAGGATGAAGCAATCTATGGACATGAGTCAAGGGCGTGTCCTTGCCGGGATTAGAAGTGGGCTAACTCTCTCCAACTTTCCTTGGATCAAAGCCAAAGATGCCAAGGATGCGCTAACGGAACCTTTGCCCCGGGGCAAATAAGGTATATAACTAGACATTCTCAAATTTTATATGATAAATGGGACGATGATGAAAGAGCAACCATCCCACTCAAGTTTCTTAGAATAAATGATATTCTAAGCAATAATGAACTGAGCTCAATCATTGAGTGGTTAGATGTTCAAGAGTGGAGGAGTATATGGAATGAGAATGAGATGTCAAAAATGTCAACTAGGTATACTCGACTATTTTATGCAAATTTGTGGGTTGAATACATAAATAACCTTCCCTTAGCTCTACACTCTGTTATTGATGGACACCATATCAAATGGAAAGTTGAAAAAATTTGTGACCTGATTGGTGTACCCAACGAAGGGTATTTTGAGTTTGATGCGTGGAAATGGGATGCAGCCAAATGAAAAGTATCTGAAGATGAAGTTAAGACTTTCCTAGGCTTCCATCCTAGTAAAAACACAAATGATATGCCTTTAGTCTACCGCACTCTTCTGGCCATTGTTATATTCTGTATCAATGGTAAACCCGCAAAACTACCAAGTAACCTTGACTTCTACATAGCATACCGAATAGCTAACCAGGAGAAGGTTAACTTTGGGGAGCTTTTCATGACAAATGTTGTCGAAGCAGCAACCAAACAAAACAAGGCCCTACCCTATAGTAACCTTATTTATCGGATGCTTGTGAAGTCGGGTATTCAGGTTGATGACATGGATATTGACAGTATTACGCACAAAGACTTCTACGATAAAGTCAATATCCAACAAATACTAAAGTCTGGAAAAGAAGCGATGAGAAGAGAACAGGAGGAGGAGGCAAGGGAAGAAGAGGAAGACTTTCCGCATGAGACATCTATTCCTGAACGACGCTCAACCAGCACCAAGTAGCTTGAGCACCAATGTTCCAGAACTTCAAGCTCAAGTTACTAGTCTTCAGCAGGAAGTCGGTGAGCTAAAGAGCAAAGTAACCGTGCACGAATCAAGATTTGCGAAGCTCAAGGCAAAAATGAAAGCGTGTATTCCTGGAATCACGTTTTGTTCAGATGAAGACTAGAGTGTTGTATTTTAGCTTGCTTCTAGTTCTAGCTTAGTGTTTGTTTTTTGTTTTAAAACTTGAATGTGTCTTTGAATTTAATGAAGTATTGTTGCTTATTTTTTTGATGCTTTCAAAAAGGGGGAGAAAATGGTTGTTGTTGCTTAAGTGGCTTAGTGGCTCATTGGTTGATTAAGTGTCTTATTTGACCTATTTGTTGCTTTATTGGCATGTTGCTTAAGTGGTTGGCATGCTTTATTGGCATGGTCTATTGGAATGATTTATTGGCATGTTTCTTTTCTTTGACAAAATGAGGTAAGCTTGAAAATTGGAATCTTTGACAATTGTTGGTGAAATGAAAATGAGCATGAAAAGTTATTTGGTTGAGGGGGAGCAACTTTAAGGATGATTGGATTTGCAGAATCTTGTTCACATTGATTATTGTGGAAGGTATAGATTGCATATACTTAGGGGGAGATTGATATTTTTCAAATGTAAAATATTCAAAAATAAAGCAAAAACATCTTTTAGAATTTCAGTTTTGAAATCATCAAAAAGGGGGAGATTGTTAGTTTATAAAATGTTTTGATGATACAAAAAGATGTTTTTAAAAAGAATAAGATGAAATTTCATATCTTAAGTTCAAAGCAAAATTGAAGTAAACATGTGCGAGATGAAAAATCTCTCATGAATCGGATGAAGGTTACATCAGCTCCTCAAGAGATCCATGTGAAGTTTGGTAAAAGTTTAAGCACTCAGAATAACGTCATACTCTCAGCTAAGAGACGTAGATCGATTGACGTGTATCTGAGAGACGTCGATCTCTCAGTTAAGCATACGTCGATCGATCGACGTATAACTGAGAGACGTCGATCTCTCAGCTTCAGGTATGTCGATCAATCGACATACATCTGAGAGATGTCGATCTCTCAGCCTAATGACGTCGATCGATTGACGTCATTCTGAGAGACATCGATCTCTCAGCCAGGCTGACGTCGATCGATCGACATCCGACTGAGAGACGTCGATCTCTCAGCTCTGGCACGTAGATCGATCGACGTCTCCAGAGTTCAAAAATTTTCAAACATTGGAACAAAATCCAAGGGAGATCTATGATATTTTCTCTCTCCAATCTTGCTCAAATTTCTTGTGGACTTTAACCCAACATACTACATGCTTCCTTGACTATTTTAAACATGTCTAAGATTCTCTAGGGTGGCTATCCAAGATCAAATCACTCCATAGGGTCGCTAAAGACTATTTGGGCACTATCTTGACATTTTTTGAAGATGAAGACTTGGTGGAGAGCCTCAAAAACGTGGTCAACTTTATTTATAAATAGAAGAGGCTTGGATGAAGCAAAAACAGACTTTCAACATCATCTAGCTTCATTTACCATTGTTGTATATTTCTCTCATACTTGTAAATTTGTTTAAAGCTTGTCTAGCTTTTCTTTGATCTTCATCATTGTATATTGAGAGAAAAAGAGTCAAGCACAAGAGGAACTATAAATATTTGATCTCTTGCTTGTGCTTAGACTTGTGAGAAAGTGTGATCCTTACCATATTTCTTCAACCCACTGTGAGAAGTTCTTGAGGGAACTTTTGTTGTGAGGAAGCAAGAAGTTGTTCTTGCTAATAGCTGTAGTTGCTATGGTTGCACAAGTGTGTTGTGCAAGAAGTTGCTGTTGTTGTGGCTTACACTAAAGTGTTAGTGTAAGTGTTGCTGTGGTTGTTCTTATTATTCATAATAAGAAGAGTAGTTGTTGAAAATCCACTTTGCAAATAAAGTGGTAGTGGAGTAGAATCATTTACGATTCGAACCACTTTATATCGATGTACTCATTCACTACTCCTCATCTCCATTCTTGCTCTGATTTTGAATATCCTTTTTGAGTTGAGACAAACAAGAAAATTCCGCAAAAAGAGCCAAACACTCTATTCACCCTCCCTCTAGAGTGTATTTCGGACCTAACAAAGGTGACAGATGGATCTGGTGTCTAACCACGATTCACTGAATGGTGAAATGTCTGCGGCCATTAATCCACCAACAGATGTCAACAGTGGTCATATGTTGATATCTGAGCATTATCATCAGTTCCTCAGTAAGCTAATAGAAAGGTAGATTTAGAATTTTTCAGGTGGACATGATGTTGTTAATGCATAGCAACAGGTAGCAGTCCTCTTAGCTCAGAGTTCTGGTGCACCTCATAAGACTTTTGGTAAATGACTGGCTTAATGTTTAATTACATGGATATTGAATTTTAGTGCAACTAATCATATGTCTAATTCTTTGTCCTTTCACTCTTTATATATTAAAGTGAAAAACATGTTTGTGACTATGCTAAATGGTAAGTCAGCGTCAGTCTTATATATTGATAATGTAATTGTTAAATGGTAAGAGTCTGCTTCGGTCTCATATATTGGTAATGTAATCGTTAATCATAGTCTCACACTCCACAATGTCATGTATGTCCCTTCTTTCACTTTGAATTTGCTTTCTATTAGCATGTTAATGTAGGACCTGTATAGCACCACTAGAAGGGAGGGGGTTGAATAGTGAGTGCAGAAAATTAGGTTTTTAAAAACTTTTTGGACCAAAAACTCACTTTCTGTTTTCAGACCCTAATTTGGTTAATCCAGATGACCTTGTTGTAGAACTCCAAAAATTATGAAATTTGGTGAGGATGCGCTCTCAGTTGTTGTTAGTGTGTTACAAAAATTTCAAATTAAAATTCCAAGTCTAAGCCCATTTGTACAGAAAATTTTATGGTTTGACCCTATTAATTGGAAACTCTAAATGACTAGAAAATTTTATGGTTTGACACTCAAGATGTTTATTTGAACGGGTTAAAAAAGTTTTTGAAAATTCCCTTGGGAAGTATGTTAACCACATTGATGTTTTCAACCTTTGCAAATCTGAGAACCAAACTGCACTAGTCTCAGAACTATTAACATTTGGCTGACTTATACTTATCCAAATGAGATCAAACTTGTGCCAAATGAAAGCTAGGACGTGCTGCTATGCTTTTGTAAATTTTGTGATTTTTGAAAATCGTTTGCTATTTTTAACGTTGCAATGAAAACGATGCAAAAAACAGAAACTCAAAGTAAAAGTGCTGAAAGTTAAGAACACCGAGATTTTATACTGGTTCGATTAAAACAACCTACTCCTTTCTTTGAGGACTCCTTCCTTGGTTTTCACTAAACACAAAAACACCTTAACACAAGGGTGACTGTAGTTGTGAACCAACTCTGCCCTCTTACAATCAAACAATCAACCACACCAATCACGAGCACCACGACCGATCGAATGAAGGTTTGATCATACCTTGATCAACCTTTTACAAGAAATGAACGAGTGTAGGTTGTATAATCAAAACCTATACAATATCTAACATATAATAATGATAGTCTTGAGGTTAAGAGCAAGAGAAAATAAAGGAAGAAGAAGAGAGTAGTCTTGCTTTTGAACTTGTAAGAATATCAACTTTTCTTAGCCTTATCTTGCACCATCTAGCTCCTTTTTATAATATTGTGGCCACCCCTCCAAGGGTTAATTTCTTCCTTGAGAATTGTCTTGAATACCCTTGGAAGATTTCCTTGTGTAAATAACGACACAACCTTGCTTACTTGGCGTAACACGATTGGACGAGTGACTTGTCTTTGCCTAGTTGTCACTTTTCTATTGGCCATCTTTAATCCACCTTGGCACACTTTAAATGAGCTGGAATTTCTTCAAAAAAAATCTAAAACATGTGCTCGGAAACAATTTAATTAACTTCCAAATAATCATGATTCAATCACCTTAAATTTTGGAAGACAATTGAATACAATCAATAGGCAAAAATTGGCCGGCTCTCAACATGTGCTGAAATTTTCAGCATGTGTTTTTCTTTGAATTATTTCCTTATGTGTTGCCCTCTTCAATGTCACCAGTCATGTGTGGCATGTCCTCCACCAATTGAAGTGCCAAATAAGCTCCACTTAGGCTCCAAAAATGCTGAAAATGGCGTGTGAAATAGGCTGTATGTGCTGAAACTCTTTTTATGTCAATTTTGTTAAATAATGCACAATATTCACACATATATGGTAAATTGCAATCAGCCCTATTCTGAATTTTCTAGAACTAGAAAACCGAATTTTCGACTCTCCGATTACTTGATTTTTCCCTGATTAATTTCAAACTTCTTGCACATGTAATATATATTATGTCGCACATGATATACATAAAACAAGATGTATATTCAGCTCCAATTGCTGAGCATAAGACACCCATGTGCCAAAATATGCTTGAGTTTGAATTCTCCACAAATCAAGCCAAAATATGGATGATTGATGTTTGTAAACTTGGTATGACTTTTGGATTGAATTTGACATGTGTACCACGAAACTTCTGAACATTTTAAGTGTATGTGGACTGGCCATCTTTATATGGTAAGTACGTGACATGTCGGTGAAGGTTCGTTAGTCACCCGATACGAGAATTTTCGGTTCATAACCTTGTGACATGTCGTTATAATTTTGATATCACCATGACTTGTAATATATGATATAAGACGTGTATATACTCATAAATATAAGGTGTATATAGTGATGTGACGTCAATGTACGTGTATAATATATATGACATGTCGGTGGAATGTCGGAATATAAGTATATAGTTTGTCGTATAAAAAAATATAGATATAAAAAATATATATGTGTAAGTGGCGTGTGATTTGAGGTGTGGAGAGGAGGAGACTTTCCATTTCAATTTTGTTGCCACATAGCTCTCTCCAAATGTGTCTTCATTTAATGAACTAGTTAGTTCATTAACTTAAGCACTTTACTTAATGAACTAGTTTAGTTCATTAATCATGGCACCTAAAAATAGTATAAAGACTACAAATGTTTGCCATATGATGTAAGCTTTAACGCTTCATGGCTTGTTAGTACGACAACGTTATATATAAAAATGTAGAGCATTTTTATCACATAAACATGTCAAGTGAAAATTATTCATGCATTTCGTAAGCACATAACATTTAAATAATGCATTTTCAAATCATTCAAACCTCTTTTTCTCAATAGTTGACTAATTTAGGATCCATCTCTTTCTTATTTCACATCAATGTTTGTCATATCCAAGAAGTTTTCGCTAAGAGGATGATTGGTAGGAATAAAGCAGAGAAAGGCTTGTATCACCTCGCTAGATTAGCTTCATTATCTGCACTCTGTACTTCTGTTCCTTACTCATCTTCTTCATATTTACCTTCTGATCTCCTCTAGCATGCAAGATCCGGACACGCCTCAAGAATATAAGAAAATGGTCAAGAAATTTGAATATTCTTTTTCAGTTTCAGAACATACTCAGTGTAATGTCTATAGACAAAGAAGAATCCATTTACTAATGTCACTGGTTTGTCATCTGGTTGGAATTCAATTTCATATTCAGTTTGAGTTTTTTATGGAGAATCTTCATCTTCTGTAGTGAGTTGTGTTTGTTCAGGTTGTCGGCTACCACATCCTAAGTCTTCCTGATCGTTGGAGACCATAGGAAGAGCATTGTGCAGATTTTATACTGCTATTATAGATCGGGAATAGAGCAGTTTGTATCATAGGTAATTTTATAGCCATTCTAGTTGCTTCAGTAATTTTCTTTCTAGCACACTTCTGCAAGTTTTTTTTAAGCTTGTATTTTTCATGTAAAAGCTTTAGTGATTGAAATAGAGCGAATGTGTTTCCATAGACCGTGTCTAGAACACGGGTTTGGACAATACATATACGAAAAACACGGTATTAAATATGACTTGATCGCTAGAAAAGCTGTCAATAAAATAAGAAAATCTCCGTGTTTATATGATTTCATCAACTGGATGCATCACTCTGATCCTGGTTTATTTCTCAAATTTACTCTTTTGTACTTATTTTCTTTCTATTAATAATAAATTTTGGTTTATTAAGTTTTAAACCAAAGAAAAAAACTAATTATTTAAAAATTGTAAAAGGAATTATATCCTTGATAGACAGTAATTATTCTTTGTGTATATTAAAGTATTCTTTGTGTATATTAAAGTAAAGAAATGGGAAAAAGTTTGGGGATAAATAATTTTGATCAAGTTGTGCATGCACGTTTGATATGTGCAAATGAAACTGAATTATCCCACGTTTATATGAAAATCAATAGAGGTAATACATGCATCACACTATTGGTTTTTCTAATTCAATATAGGATGACTTTATATATATCTTACTAGAAATAAATGAACATTCGTCCTATGTTTAGATGAATGATCATTGACACAATCTCTTAAATTTATCATGCTTCAAATCATTTATCATAATATTTCCATGAATTCACGTTTCCGTAAATATTGTTGAAGAAACGCAGAGTAATGGTGAGTAGGAGCACATTGAGGTCTTACGTATGGCAATGGATGTCTTCCGTCCAATCAAAGCGTGCTATTGATAACTGAAAGGTTTAAGTGCCACGTGATGGTGAGGATGTGTGCAGAGGAAGAAGCAGTTGTGGGGCGCGTCTAAGTTGCGGAGGAGGCGAGTCACTTGCAGGGGAGGAAGGCGAAGCTGAAGGAAGAAGACGAGCAAACACACCAACATTTAAAACAAGTGAAATTGCAATTTTACCCTCATTTTAATAACTGGTAGAAGGTGTTAGTTAGAGCCATTTTTGTAATCTCATACGCTATGTAAACCGTTTAAATAAGCTGCCTTCGCAGCTGGAACAAAGTAGTCGAGTTCTGCAGATTTGCAGATTTTGATTGCAAAATTATCTCCATTCGTTGGCTAATCCTTCTTTTTTTTTGATCCTTGTTCTTCTCATATTCTTGTTCATCACAGAATTGTTCATTCGTACTGATTTCTGTGAATGTTTGTGAAATTTCACATGGTATCAGAGCAAAATAGATGAATTTTGGTACATTCACGAGTAATAATAGCGAAACATCCTCTCCCTTGAATCATGCTTCCATGGCTGATCCCTCAGAGGATCCATGCTACATACATCCAGGTGATAATCCTTCCATGATCTTAGTTCAACCTTTAATGGATGGGGACAACTACCATGGCTGGAGCAGGTTCGTTAAGAGAGCACTTGAATCCAAGAATAAAATTGGATTTGTGGATGGAAGTATTGCGAGGCCAATTCAAGGAGTAAGAAGATATAATGCTTGGACTAAAGCCAACAATATGGTGGCTTCCTTGTTAGTTAACTCTATCATTGCTAGCATAGCATATAGTGTAGTATGGATAGATAATACCGTAGACATATGGAATGATTTGAAGTTCAGGTATGAAAATGTGGATTCGTTCAGATTGTCTGACTTACAGGAAGAATTCTATAGAATGAACAGGGACAAGTCACTGTTACTGAATATTATACTAAATTGAAAGGCATTTGGGAGGAATTGTCCGTATTGAAGTGTGTTCCTACTTGTACATGTAATAGATGTGTTTGTAATTCGAGTGGTTCAATAAGTAAGTTCATTGAAGATGATTGTGTGATCAAGTTTCTTAAAGGACTGAATGATGACTATGAAGCAGTTAAATCTCAAGTCCTATTAACTAGTCCACAGCCAGATTTGAAGACAACATTTGCTATGGCAGTAAAGCTTGAGAGGAAGCTGTTATATTCCAGTGGTCATGATCATTTTGTAAATAATCCATCTTTTGCTATTAATGTTGGTGAAGGGCCTAGGTCCAACCTATATATGGGTAAGGCTCCTGCTGGATCATCTGGACTTAGAATGGCAGGTAGAGTCTTCAGGCCTAAGTTTTGTCAGAACAGTGCTAGGACTCCATTTTGTACATACTATAATATGGCAGGTCACATGGTGGACAGGTGCTATAAGAAACATGGTTATCAACCATGGTTCAAACCTAGATCACAGGTGAACATGGTTGGCAGTGCTGAATCCAATATTTCAGTATTGTGAACATACCAATTCTGAGATTGGCCCGTCGATTAACCAAATGGTACTTACTATTACCCAGGAGCAGTATTTATGGCTCATGAACCTTTTAAATCAACACAATGATAAAGATGGAAGAGGTGTGGCTGATCAGACGGGGAGTAGTCCTAGCACTCATCATCATGCTGTAATGTCAGCTCAGGTAGCTGCTGACTCAAGAAAGCTGCTAGGTAACATTACTTGCCAAAACTCAAATATATGGATTTTAGATTATGGAGCTAGTGATCATGTGTGTTCCTCCTATCATCTCTTTGATTCTTTACATTCTGTTACCTCAACTCATGTTCAGCTTACTGATAAATCCTTGGCAATAGCCACTCATACTGGGAAAATAAAGATAAATGATGATCTGTTGTTGGATGATGTGTTTTATGTGCCTTCATTTGCCTACAATCGCTTGTCCTTGATCAAGTTGACTCATAATGGTGCCATTCAAGTTTCTTTTCTTTCAAATCTTTGTTTGATTCAGGATTTCCAAGACCAAGAGGACAATTGGTTCAGCTAAAGTCTCTCAAGGTCTGTATCACCTTCATGAACTGCCCAAAAATCCAGCTGTCTCTATCCCCTAGTCAGTTTTACGATCCAAAGCCTTGAGTATTCAGTCATCAGAGGCTTTACTGTGGCACTCCAGGCTTGGCCATATGTCAGTTGCAAGAGTCAAGGAAATTCATGAAAATCATCCCAGTGTACTAGTTTCTGATGCCTAGCATATGCAACAAACGCTCAGCCTCATAAAGATAAATTTGCTCCAAGGGTCAGGAGAAGCCTGTTCTTAGGTGTATCTCATACCACAAATGGGTATGTTTTACAAGATCTTGAAACAAAAGAAGTGTATATATCCAGGGATGTAGTTTTCCATGAAAGTATGTTTCCCTTCTCTAAACAACCATCTACACCTTCTTCCTGCCAACACCGTCCTTCAAGCAAGTCATTGCCTATTAATGATCCCTACATCTGTTCTGAACATTCATCATCTTGATTAAATCCTCAACCTGCATTGATACCAGATCCTATGGTGACCAATTCACCTTTCAACCTCTCATCAACCCCAGCCTCAGTTTCCTCATCTGACCATCAACCTATCGAGCTGTCACCAACTGCACCTTCACCTCCAATGCTACCTGGTACTCTCATTATTGATTTACCCATCTGCTAATGACATTAATTTACTAACCTCACCATCTGATGTCATTGTCCCTATACGTGCAAAACGCTCAACACAGCACCTGCATACCTAAAAGACTATCGCTGCAACTTCACCTCAACTCACTCACATTACACCAGTCCTCATTCAATTCATAATGTTCTAACTTATGCATCATTAGCTCCAAAATTTAAGGCATATACATTGAGATTTGACAAGTACTTGGAGCCTAACACTTATGTGCAGGCAGAAAGTTCAGTTTCGTGGCAGGAGGCAATGGCAAAGGAATTAGCAGCATTGGAAGCAAATCATACTTGGGATCTTGTTCCTTTACCATCTGGAAAGAAAGCCATATGCTGTAGATGGATCAACAAGATCAAGTACAAATCAGATGGAACTGTTGAGAGGTACAAGGCAAGATTAGTTGCCAAAGGACATACACAACAGTATGACATTGATTATCAAGATGCTTTCTCTCCTGTGGCAAAGATGACTATGGTAAGAGTGTTTCTTGCAGTGGCACCAAGGAATAATTGGCTTATTCATCAATTGGATGTCAACAATGTCTTCCTACATGGTGATCTCCATGAGGAGATATACATGACACCCCCTCCTAGACTGTGTATGTCCAAGCCTGGCTTGGTCTGTGGACTCCACAAGATTCAAGCCAGCAGAGAATAGAATGCCACTCTTACTGGATTCCTGATACGTGAGGGCTTTATACAATCCAAGAGTGATTATACCCTATTTACTAAAACTGTTGGTTCTGCTTTGCTTATTTTTGTTAGTCTATGTTGATGACATCATTATCACTTGTGCCAATGAGGGGGCCATTCATGACATAAAAAAGGCTTTGCACTCAGAGTTTCAGATTAAGGACTTGGGCAATCTAAAATTCTTTCTTGGGATTGAGGTAGCCAGAGCAGCAACAAGCATCTATGTAAGCCTAAGGAAGTACATCCTGGAGCTTTTGGAAGAGACAGGTTTCCTGAAGTCTAAGCTAGCTAAAAGCCCTATGGAGACACAAGCAGCCTGGATGCATAATGATTCAACTTTATTACCTGATGCATCACCCTATAGGAGACTGATAGGCAAGCTTATATGCTTGACAATTACTAGACCAGATATTGCGTTTGTTGTACAATAGCTTAGTCAGTTTTCAGATTGCCCAACTGAATGTCATTTGAGAGCAGCACACAGAGTTCTTAGATATATTAAAGGAACGGTTCGACAGGGGTTGCTGTTTCCTAACAGTAGAGATTTGAAATTGAAAGGATTTGTAGATGCGGATTAGGGAGGATATAATGAAACTAGAAGGTCAGTAACTGGGTACTGCACGTTTCTTGGAGAACCTCTGGTGTCCTAGAAGGCCAAGAAGAAAAGTACAGTGGCTAGATCCTCAGTTGAAGCTGAGTATAGGGCAATGGCCATAGTGACATGTGAGATACAGTGATTGATTTATTTGTTGAAGGACCTTGGAGTTGTTGACCAGAAACAAGTAGAATTGTTTTGTGACTACAAAAGTGCAATTTACATAGCAGAGAATCCGGTGTTCCATGAAAAAACGAAGCACATTAAGATTGATTGTCATGTGGTGAGGGACAAAGTGCAGGATGGGACACTGAAATTGATACCTATCAGGACTGAGCTTCAACTTGCTGACATTTTAACAAAACATGTGGATGTTAAGAGGCTAACATAGATAATTGCACTACTTGGAGTTAAAAACATCTACATCAAGTCTAGATTGAGGGGGGGTGTTGAAGAAACGCAGCAGTTACAACAGTAACGGTGAGAAGGAGCACATTGAGGTGTTACGTATGGCAATGGATGTCTTCCGTCCACTCAAAGCGTGCTATTGATAACTGAAAGGTTTAAGTGCCACGTGATGGTGAGGATGTGTGCAGAGGAAGAAGCAGTTGCGGGGCGCGTCTAAGTTGCAGAGGAGGCGAGTCACTTGCAGGGGAGGAAGGCGAAGCTGAAGGAAGAAGACGAGCAAACGCGCCAACATTTAAAACAAGTGAAATTACAATTTTACCCTCATTTTAATAACTGGTATGAGGCGTTAGTTAGGGTCATTTTTGTAATCTCGTACGCTATGTAAACCGTTTAAATAAGCTGTCTTCGCAGCTGGATCAAAGTAGTTGGAGTTCTGCAGATTTGCAGATTTTGATTCCAAAATTCTCTGCATTCGTTGGCTAATCATTCTTGTTTTTTTCTTGATCCTTGTTCTCCTCATATTCTTGTTCATCACAGAATTGTTCATTCGTACTGATTTCTGTGAATGTTTGCGAAATTTCACAAATATAAGGTATTAAATACAACTTGAGCTATGGAAAACAAGTAATTCAAATGAGGAAGTCCTGGTGTCAATATGAATTGATCAGTTGGATCTATTACCGCGATCCTAGTAGACCAATAAGCATGCCAAATTTAATCTTTCATTCTTTATTTCATTTCTATTAATATATATTTTATCAAGTTTCAAATGAAAAAAAGTGAAATAGTTAAAAATTAGAATAGAAAAATATCATGACATACAATAATAATGCTTTGTCTTTACTAAAATACTAAAATACAAAGAAAGGAGACAAGCGCTGGAGATAAATACTTTTTGATCAAGTTGTAAATACACGTTTCAAGTTTAAAAATGAATGTGGATTATCGCATGTTTAAGAGAAAATCGATAAAAGTTTTGTGGAAATCCATGTTTATACTGTATTTTAATACTTGTAAGACTTCTTCCTAAAACTCGTATGCATCCTAACAATCTCCTGTTTGAAGACAAGTTTCCGACACTTGCTACTTAACAATCATCCTCCTTATTGCATTTTATGCATTGTAAACAAACAAGACCAGCAAAACTCGGCTAACACCATCCGAGTCTAATCGAGGCTTTGCATAGCCTCAAATTTTCTGTGCTGACCACTTCCGTAAACATAACTGGGGGATTTATGGCACCCGCAATTTTCTTCAATAATAAAGTCCCATCGTCCACTAACTCATGTATGTTGTGATACTTTAACACTTCCATTATCGATATAAAGCAGTTTTTACTTTGATCCCTTCCACTTTCTTTTAGAAAATTATGTAACCATGCCATCTCTTTGCGGCCTTCAAGATTGCAACATATACAGCCTCTGTCGTAGAAAGTACTACGTCATTTTTGCAATATCGACACTGTTTCAACCCACATTTCTGTATCAGTGGAAAATAAAATAAGATAATAAAAAAATGCAAATGTGTTGTCGAAAAAATTTCGGTAGAGTTTAAATTTTATTTAGGATTAATAAGGACATCGGCATTATATATCAGGGTTAGAAACACTAGGAAAGTAACCGAACAATAAGTTAATGGATATAGCAAGACTCGACGGGATTAGATAACGATCGTTCGAACATACGATAGGATTTAAATAAATTAGTCGGTAGCAATCCAAGTCGATAGACATAAATTAAACCAATAATAAATTCCCAACACGATAATTTTCACCACGGAAACAAAGAGAAAAACACGATAGAACATAAATCAATGCCCTAGAAGGAAGAAAATAAAAATGTATATGTATAAAGGATATATATACATATAGCGCCATTTATGGTAGAAAAAGAAAGAAGAAATTATGGTTAGAAAAATACCCCAACAAAATACCAAGTGAAAAAAATTGTGTAGAAACCAAATGATGGCATTTTATCCTATTCTACCCACCAAAACCCCCACATGGCCGCCCCTCCCATAAAAAGTGGAAGAAAAGTTTTCTTTCCTTTGTTTTCCACTACATAACAAAATCCCACACACTTTTATTCTAGTTATTACATTTGCCACCACCTTATCCTACATGGCAAATAAAACAAAAACACTCTTCCCTATTCATCTACAATAGGCCGGCCACCCTACCCCCAACAAGTCAACATCTCATTTTCTTTTCTTACACACTTTTTTCCACACATCATATCCCACCATCATACCCTATACCTAATACAACCAAAACCCATCAAATTTTTTTTCTTTTTCCCCCTCCCTTTTACTCCTTTCGGCTGACAATTCCACCAAAAAGAGGAAACCCTTTTTCCTCACTTTCACTCATTCTACACTCCACCTTTCTCACAATATCTTATCTCCTTCCACCTTCTCTCATCATTTCCCCCAACAAAAATCTTCTTCCTCCTCTTTCCTCAACTTACGGCCTAGCAATGAGAAAGAAAATAACATTCTTCTCTTTTCATTTTACCATAACACAATCTTCCATTTTCAACCAAAATATATCTTCTTTTTCCTTCAAGGAAAACTCAAGCATTATAACTCTATCTCTTCCTCCCTAACCGAGAGTTCATGTCAAAAAGAACCAAGAAAACCCTTCTTTCTTCTCATTTCACATTCCATAAACCTCCAACTTCTTGCACTCCTTTCATTCTCAAACAAGAACAAGACTTTCAAACTCAATTCTTCCCCATTTGGTGGAGGTTTTCAGGAAGACAAGGACCAAGAAGAACTTTCTTCCTCTTCTCATTTTATAGTTAGTAAACTTCCATCTCTAAGACACCCTTCTTCGCTCTTCAAGAAAATGAAACACAAGTATTCAACCCCACTCTATTTTGGCCGAGAATAGCAAGGCAGAAGGAGAGAAAACTCTTCTCTTCTCTTCACTCCCTCTCTTCAAGGCAATAGCTAGAATACCTTTCTTCATCAAAGTGTAGTGACAAAATATGTGTAGAAATAAGAAACAAAAGAAAACAAGGTAAGAGTTTCTTTTGGAATGAGTTTGATATTTTCCATTTCTCATCTCTCATAAATAACTCACTAATGTGCTCTTTTCTCCTCCAAACTGTGGCATGTTCAACAAAGAAGGAGAATGATTTCTTCAAGCCAAATGAAGAAACCTTCACCTTGAACTAGGTGATGAAAGACAAATACTCTTCCTAGATCTAACATGGATTTTCAAAGGCTAAGTATATGTGTTGATATTAAAGTTGCATCATCCATGTAGCATGTTCAAGTTTTAAAAACAAGGATAAGTGAAATCTATGATTGTAGGTGATGTATACATGTAGTATATTTGATAATATATATATATATATATATATATATATATATATATATGCACACACACACATACATACATGAATCCACGACGATAGGGCCAAATTTTGAGATTTTGATAACAATGGTATATTAAAATACATATATGCATAATGTGGAAAAATAGTCAATATATATATATATATATAAGAAACGGCCAAAAGGCCTTTGTATGACAAAAATAATCTATTGTGTATTATAACTCCAGGTGAGTATATTGTATAAAATATATCTTCAAAAATGTGTTACATCCCATCTCCTGTTACGTATGTAGAATGGAATGCATTGTAATACCATAGCTTGTTAGGATATGTTTGTGTATCTTAATTGAAAATTTCAGGAGCTGCTAAGAGAACCCAATAAAATATAAGGTTAATTAAATATACCTATAAGAATGGTACAAAACTTATTTGGGAATTAGATAAAGGAAAAAGAAAATAACACATAAGGGAGGCTAAAACACACCCCACTTGCACCCTCACCCCACCCATATGGCCACCCTCCTTTTTTTTACTCAAAATTTTCTGTTTTGCTCGTTTTATTTCTTTTCCCCTCCATCATTCCATTTCTTACACAATGTAAGACATCCATCCACTCAAATTTCATGCAACCAAAAACTCCCTTCCATTAACTTCATTAACCAAGAAACATCAATCATTTCCTCCCCATTATACCAATCTCGGGAAAGGGGAGAATAGAAGGCATAAGAACCTTCCAAATGCACAAGCCTTACTCCATTTTCATCCTACATTCACTCTCTCTTCAGGTTCTTCCACTTTCACTCCCTCTCTTATTAACCAAGTCTTCTTCTCCCATTTTCTACTCCCTCCACCTGTGAGACTCCAAGGTAAGGAGAAAGAATTTCCTTCAACATTCAAGTGAAGACTAAGTGCTCAACTCCTATAAACATCAAGGCAAAGCACCCTTTTGTTCTTTCTTTACATATTCTTACAATCTATCACCTCAAAAGCTTCATCACTCCTCCATCTTAGTCTCCAACCCGTGAGCTTAAACAAGGAGGTAGGAGGAGTTTCTTTAGCTGAACAAGTGAGAAACCTCAAGCCATTCAAGGTAAGAATCACTTTGATTAAGTATTAGAGCATCCATAACCTTGTTATATTTCAAAAATGACTAACTTTTCCCTTTTTTTGCCCATCAAGGCCGTGTACACCTTCAAACCAAAACAAAGAAGCAATCTTATTCTTCTTAGGAGTAAGATTCAAGAATCAATGCAAGTATTCTTCTTATCTTCTTCATGAATGTTTAAAAATGAGTCTCTTATATTATTACCACCAAATGGGTCATGCATGAATAGATTAAAATGAAGTCTTCATCACAATAATGTGAAAAGTATACTTGCATGCCTAAACTATGTATAAATATGTGCTAGTCTTGTATGAATGTATTAATGTAATCAAGATGACACTTAGAAGTGACATGCATGGAAAACTCTTGGTGTAAATAGCCCATTAAGGCCGTTCATGGCATAAAAAAGAGGGTCATGCATGCATTCATCAACTCCATGTAGATTTTAGGAAGAATAGTACACTTTCTTAAAAAGGTGTACTAAGATGCTTACTTAGCATCATCTCCATATATGCACGTAAGATGATCATCACCCTTTGTATTTTCATATGCATTAGAGTTTTTTTACATGATTATGGCCATGATTTAGTATGTTTATGATACATCATACTCCGTACTATAATGCATGCGATAAAATTTATCATCTTTGATGATCACCAGCTCATCATCACATTTATCCTTCTAAGATAGGGCTGCTTTGAGTCTCCATCATGATGTGTATCTTGATTATCATGGCCTAAGAAGGTGTATTTTCATGGGGTTCATTCTCTTATCTATTTACATGTAACTAGCATCATGATCATCACTATGATCGTGGTTTTTATGATCATGATTATGGTGGATGTGATCATACTTGAGGCTTAGCATGTTAAGATCATAAGATCAATGCATTATCATGTACCGTCATGATAGACGTTCATGGTAGCTTAAAGGACAAGATGATGTCACCATTTTAGCATATTTGTCATATTGAACAAGTTGAAAAACCAATACATGGGTGTATGATAATTCTCGGCCAAGAGGCCAAATTGGTACCATTATGTTGTTCAATAGTTAATTGAGTGTACCTACTTAAATAAATATATATATGTATAAAGTATATCATATATGTGGAAATTAATGGTTGAGTAAACAAAGAAATATGGAAAAGTGGGCTGTTTTGGAACACATAAAATAAAATAAGTAATGGACATATTAAGAGAATAAAATTAATGATTTGAAGCCCAAAAAAGGGGTTGTTTTGGACAATAAACTGAGCCACCCTAGTAAGGGGAAAATAGTCATTATGCATAATCACATGACATGACAACTGAGCTATGTAAAGGACTTAGGGACTGAAATAATTAGAAACCTTTAACCAATCCAGAAACCGAGCATTCACTTATGCATATGTCAACATGATTTTCAAAGACAACGATTTTTATTTACGATTATGTTTATGAAAGGATTTTGAAAAAGATGTTTTACAGGATTTTATGGATAAAGAATTGTACCGCGAGACGAATGATTTCGTACGTCTTATATATGTTTCTGTTAGCTGAGTGTAACACCTTGTCCGCGACAAGTGATCTCTTCCTTTCTGTTACGTCTAAGACATTATGTATGAAGAGCTGCCTGACATCTGGTGCTCAGGAGGATGTCAGGGGTAAAATACATTATGGCCAAGTGTAACACCACGTCCGGGACTAGGGATCTCGGTCATAACACGTCACTATTAGTCCTAGGTACGTATGATGTAACACTGTGCTTAGACTATCGGGATTCATACACGTTACTAAAGCTATTCGGTGAATCATTCGGCATGTCGTTGGTACCGTTCTCACAAAAAAAAGTGTTATAGCCAATTCATGTTCTGTCACGTTTATGGAAGTACGAAATGATATGTTTCAGAAAGTTTTACAATGCATGTGTTACATCCCAACTCCCGTTACGTGCTCATAATAAATTTCGCTGTGATGCTGCGACATAGTATAAACGTCTAAATGTTACTCGAATAAATTTTAAAACTACTAAATTACCTAATAAGTGTAGGATAAATAATATAGAACTAAAGAGAGATGGTACAAGTTTTATCTAGAAATTTAAATAAAGGGAAAAGAAAATTACACATAAGGAAAACAAAGTAAGGTTAGAATGGTAATTTCAACACCCACTTGCACCCCACCCCCACCCATCCGTCCACCCTTCTTCTTATTCTCAAAAAACAAATTTCATTTCTTTTCTTTTATTTCTTTCCCTTCAATCATTTCCGTTTCTTACACAATGTAAGACATGCACCCACTAGAATTTCATGCAAACCCTTTTTCTATTCCACTAACTTATTAATCCAAGAATTACTCATCATTGCCCTCCATTATCAATTTCGGCCAAGCATAAATGGAAGACTTAAAAATAAACCCCTTCACAACTTCACTTCATTCCATTTCATTTTCATCCAATTCACTCCCTCTCATCAAACTACCATCACACATCCCTTCCTCCCTCTAAAAAGAATCCTCTCATTCTTCTAATTTTATCTTCAAACCGAGAGTGCCCTTCAAGACGGAGATAACCTTCTTCCATCTTCAAGTGAAGAAACACGTTACCCAACTACAAAATCATCAAGGTAAAACATTCTTCCACTCTCCCTACACATCCTTCTATCATTCATCTCTTCAAAAGATTCATCACCTCTTCCATTTTAGGCCTTAAACAGAGATCTCCTTCAAGGAGGTAGAAGGAATTGTCTTAGTTGAGCAACTAGGAAATTTCAAGCCACTCAAGGTGAGAATCATTTAGAATTGATTTTAGTACATTCACATTCTCATTCCTCTTATGAAAGAATAATTCTTTTATCCTTTTTGGCCCTGAAGGCCGTGTGTATACTAAGCCACACCAAAGAAGAAATCTTTCACTCTTAGGTGTAAGATTCAAGGATCAAGGCAAGTATTCTTCTTAGCTTCTTCAAGAATGTTTAACATTAAGTCTCCTATGTTCATATTAAAAGATGGATCATGCATGCATATGTTAAAATGAAGCTTCTATCACCAAGTTATGAAAAGTGTACTTGCATGCTTAGGTTATGTATGCATGTGTATTGTTCTTGTATAGTTCATGAATATGGTTAAAATGATATCCAAATAGGACATGCATGGCCAAAAGTCTTGGGTGGACAGCCCCTTGAGGACGTGTATGGCCCAAGAAATGAAGGGCAAACATGCGTGCCTCATCTTCTATACAAAATGAAGGCAAATGAGTAAACTTTCTTGAAAAGTGTACTAAGAACCTCATGAGAACATCAATTTCATATGTGCATGCTGCGTGACTATCAATGTCTTGTTTTTCATATGTATAAGGGTGCATTTGCAAGATTATTGTCATGGTGTAGTATGTTTATGGTGTACTATAAACCATACCACAATGCATGTCACAAAAGCTTTCATTTTTTATGACAACATCACATATGCCTCGATTGTCTTCCAAGATGGGGCAGTTTGAGCCTTCATCAAAGATCATGGATTCATCACCATCATTATGATGTGTATTTTGATGATCATTGTCTAAGAAGGTGTTTTTGCATGGATTTTGTTCTTTTATGGACTTGCATGTAGAGATAACACTAACATCATCACAATATGGACCTTATGATCGTACTCATGAAATATAATCTCGTCATCATGGTACGCTTATTCACGATAACTTATAGTACAAATGAATGTTGTTGATATCACAACTTGCATGCATGTTACAAGATGAACAAATCAATGGTGGGTGAACATGTGACTTTTGGCCATTAGGCCTTGGTGTTACCAATGTGATGATTACATTTAGATGTGTATGTTTATGTAAATATATGCATAAAAGTACATGGTATATATGATAATTCAAGGAATGAACAAATTAATAAATGTGAAAAAGATAAATAATGAAAAGGGGACTGTTTTGGTCCATTTGGCCGAAACTAGTCCCTAAGGGCTTTTTGGGTAATTTCCACTTTAAGGATGATGACATAGGGGCTGTTTTAGAGTGTCCTAAATGTAATTAAGAATGGAATATATTTATGAAATAAGGATGATGCATAAGACACCATTACGGGTTGTATAATTCCCAAAAACCGTGAGACTGTGAGAAAGACAAAAAAGGGCAAAATGGTCAATTCACATAGCACAGGATACGATCAATTTGTAACTAAGAAACTTTAAGAGTTGAATATTATAAGACTTTAGAACCAGTCCGAAACCAAGCATTTTCATACGCATATAGTCATTATGATTTTAAAAGCAAAGAAGTTCTATTTAAGAACACATTTATGAAATGATTATTGAAAAATCATGGATTGAATGATTTGAAAATGCATGATTTAAATATTATGTTCTTACGAAATGCGTGAATAAATTTTACTTGACATGTTAATGTGATAAAAACGCTTTGCATGTTTGCATATAATGTGTCGTACTAACAAGCCATGAAGCGTTAAAGCTTACATCACATGGCAAACATTTGTTGTCGTTATACTATTTTCAGGTGTCATGATTAATGAACTAAACTAGTTCATTAAGTGAAGTGCTTAAATTAATGAACTAACTAGTTCATTAAATAAAGACATATTTGGAGAGAGCTATATGGCAACAAACTTGAATGGAAAGTCTCCTCCTCTCCACACCTCAAATCACACGCCACTTTACCATATATATTTTTTAAATCCATATTTTTTTCTATGACAAACTACATACTTATGTTCCGACGTTTCACCGACACGTCCTATATATTATACACATACGTCGATGTCACATCACTGTATACACCTCAATTTATGAGTATATTCAGCTCTTATATCATATATTACAAGTCATGGTGATGTCAAAATCATAACGATATGTTACAAGGTCATAAACCGAAAATTGTCGTATCGGGTGACTACCGAAACTTCACCGACATATCACGTACTAACCATATAAATATGGTCAGCCTATATGCATAAAAAATATTAAAACATTTCGTGATCCACATGTTATATTCAGCCACAAGGTCATACCATGTTTGCACACACAGATCACTAAAATTTAGCCTAACTCAAGAATATTTTGGCACATCAGCCATTTTATACTCAGCCATTGGAGCTGAATATACACTTCGTTTTATGTGTATTATGTGTGAAATAATATATATTACATGTGTAAGAAGTTTGAAATTAATTGGAGAAAAATCGCGTAATCGACGAAAGCCAAAAATTTGGTTTTCTACAACCCTACACGCATGTCACGTTTTCTGCATAACATGTACCTAGACACTTTTTACACATTCATGACATGTTAGAGTGTTCTAGAAAATTCAAATTAGGGCTGATTGCAATTTACCATATATGTGTGTTATGCATTATTTGACAAAGTTTACACAAAAAGAATTCAGTACATGTGCAACAAATTTCACATGCCTAGTTCAGCATTTTTGGATCCTAGGTGGAGCTTATTTGGCATTTCAATTGGTGGAGGACATACCACACATGATTGGTGACATTGAAGAGGGCAACACATAAGGAAAGAACTCAAAAGAAATCATATGCTAAAAATTTCAGCACATGTAAAAGAGATGGCCGATTTTTGCATGATTTTTGTGTTCAATTGTCTTCAAAAGTTTAAGGGGATCGAATCATGATTATTTGGAAGTTATTCACCTTGATTTTGAACACATTTTAAAGATTTTTTTTTGAAGGAATTCCTGATCATTTAAAGTGTGCCAAGATGGATTACAGATGGCCTATCAAGAAGTGACAACTAGGCGAAGACAAGTCATTCGTCCAATCGTGTTGCGCCAAGTAAGAAAGATTGTGTCACCATCTATACAAAGAAATCTTCCAAGGGCATTCAAGACAATTCTCAAGGAGGAATATTAACCCTAGGGGGCGGCCAAGACAAGTTAAAAAGGGGAAAGATGGTACAAGAAAAGGCTAAGCAAAATTGACATTATTACAAGTTCAAAAGCAAGACTACTCTCTTCTTCTTCAATTCTTTTCTCTTTCTCATAGCCTCGAGGCTATCATTCTTATGTCCCATATATTATATAGGCTTTGATTATACCACCTAAAAAATCGTTCATTTCTTGTAAAAGGTTGATCAAGGTGTGATCAAGCCTTCATTTGATCGGTGGTGTTCGTGTTGGTTTGTTCGTTTGTTTGATTGTAAAAGGGTGGAGTTGGTGTTCAACTCCAGTCACACATGTGTTAAGTTGTTTTTGTGTTTATTGAAAACCGAGGAAGGTGTCCTCGAAGACTGGAGTAGGTTGTTTTAACTGAACCAGTATAAAATTCTCGGCGTTCTTACTTTTTAGCACTTTTACTTTCGGTTTCTGTTTTCTGTATCATTTTCATTAGCACGGTAAAAAAGCAAAAGATTTCAAAAATCACAAAATTTTGCAGAAACATAGATACATGTCCTAGCTTCAATTTGGTACAAGTTGAATCCAATTTGGATAAGTATAAGTCAGTCAAACGTTAATAGTTCTGAGACTAGTGCAGTCTAATTCTCAGATTTGCAAAGGTTGAGACCATCAACGTGGTTGACATACTTACCAAGGGAATTTTCAAACTGTTTTAGCCAATTAAAATACGCACATTTAGGGTCATAAAATAAAATTTTCAAGTCATTTAGAGTTCCCAATTAATAGGAATAATTCGGAGTACAGTTTCTGGCAGATTGACACAATCTGTACAAAAACGTTGTTTCAAGGGGTTAGGCTTTGAATTTTGATTTGAAATTTTTGTGAGACATTCATAACATCTGAGAGTAGATCCTCACTAAATTTTATAATTTTGAAGATCTACAAAAGGGTCATATCTACATTAATCAAAGTCAGGATCAGAAAATAGAAAATGTTTTTAGAAGTGAGTTTTTGGTCCAAAAATTTTCAAAAACCAAATTTTCCACACTCACTATTCAACCCTCCCTTCTAGTGGTGCTATACAGGTCCTACAAGTGGTATCAGAGTGCAGGTACACTCATTACAAGAAGATCCAACGATCTATGTGAGATGACATCCATTATTCACAAGACCGTACGAGAAGGTATATCGAGTCAAATGCTTCCTCTTTTTGACAGTGAGTCCTTTATACAATGGAAACTTACATTCAAACTATTTCTTATGGCTATGATATAGACTTGTGGTCCATTATAGAAGACAATCCTTTTATTCTTTCTAAGTTATCCACGGTTGATGGCTTCACTCTAGAAGTCGTGAAACTGAAACAAGAATACACTAGTGATGACAAAAAGAAATTAAGCATGAATGCTAGAGCCATGCAACTTCTTCTAAATGGTTTAAGTAAAAATGAATCGAGTTATGTGTTAAATTACTTTAGTGCCCAAGAAATATGGAGAATTCTTTAAATGAAACATGAAGGTACTGGTCAAGTTAAAGAGTCCAAAATAAACATGTGTATGTCTACTCTTGAGTCTTTCAAGTTATTACCAAACGAAACTATTGTTGATATGGAGTTATGCTTGACTACATTTACAACTCCCTTGAGTTCTTGGAAAAGCATTTTCTACATAAGAAAATGTACAAAAGGCGCTGAGAAGCCTCCCATCCGAATGGGATCCCAAAGTCACGGCGATCGAAGAAAGTAAGGAAACAAGATCAATAAAAATGGAAGAACTAATCGGATCATTAAAGGTCTACGAAAACAAACTCACACTAAGGCAATCGGAATCAACGTCAAAACAAGGTAAGACTATTGCTTTTAAATCAAATGAATATGTCTCTACATCTTCAGATCACGTAGACGATAGTGACACTGAACTGGACAACGAAGATCTAATATAATTGGCTAAAGGTTTGAGAAAATCATTAAAGAATAAACCTAAGGCTGTCTCAACTAAGAGAAATAAAAATAAAAATGATGACAAAGATATAAATGTTATGAATGTGGAAAACTTGGACATCTATCATACGACTTCCTAAACAAGGACAAACAGACAAACAAAAATTGTGATAAAGATTGGAACAAAAATGGACTCGTCTCAGAACCAAAACAAAGGAATACAAGATGAGCTCTCAAGGCCACCACTTGGAGTGACTCATCTGACTCTGAGACTGATGAAAACCGATGAAGAAACGGCACAAGTATGCTTTGCATCTAAAGCATCAAATGAGGCATCTTTTGACTCTGATTTTTATTCCAAACCCTCTTATGATGATTTATTTAGTCAATATCTTGAATTTCATAAATTCAAAAAGACTCTTCCAAAAGAAAAGAAATGGTTAATTGAAGACAAGAAGTTGTTAGAATCTTCTAACACGAACCTTGTATCTAAATTAAACGATTCAAAATAAGAGTCGTCTTGCAAAATTAATGCATTAAAATCAGAGGTTTCATCATTAACATCAAAAAATAATGAAATGAAAGCCGAGATTTCAAATTTGAAATCAAGAAACACAGATTTAGAAAAAATGGTAAAACAGTTCGATACGGGTACGAACATGCTAGATTGTCTCATTTCCTCCCAAAAGCTTGAAAGTGATAAAATCGGATTAGGATATGTTGAGGATAATGAAATACAGAATAAGTCAACCAAATTCATTTTATCCTCATCTAAGAAACCACATGGATTTAAGACAACTATACAACCTAAAAGGACGGCTAGTTCACCACTCATCTCATCTCATCGTGCTTCTTCTTTTTCATCTCATACAAAATATAATCATGTGCCGTATAAATATAAAAGAAAACCAGTGATGCATATGCGACATTCATAAAATACAAATGCATCTAGATCACACACAATACACACTAACACAAATACATATCCAAAACAAAAATCTTATCTTGAGCATAATGGCATTCTCGGCCATAGGCCAAATAGACTTGCACCTAACATCTATTATAATGATTCTTCATCTCTTTTCTCACCTTTTGTAAGACCGAGGAAGGTCATCCAAGTTTGGATACCAAAAGATACTCTTACAAAGGGTTGCAGAACTAACTTTTAAGGGCCCAAAATAAACGGTACCTAAGTAATTGTTACACATTGCAGATGACACATGAATCAAAAGATACATCAATTAAGTGGTTCATTGACAGTAGTTACTCGAGGCACATGACGGGTGACCCGGGCTTGTTTTCAAATTTGAAGAAGGTTACGAAAGGTGGATCGGTAATATTTGGAGACAACAATGAAGGAAGAATTATCGGAAAAGAAAACTTGGAAACCCAAGCTCTCTTCAAATCTACAACGTCTTTCTGGTAAGTAATTTATCTACAACTTGCTTAGCATTTCACAATTTTTTGATAATCGCTTTGACATGTGGTTCACTCATCCATATTGCAAAATTATAAATTAAAACGGAGAAACGGTATTAAAAGGAAAAAGAGAAAGAAACATTTTCACATTATTTATGGATGACATGTTAGACGCTAAAGTAAAATGTTTTATGTCAAATGAACCTATCATGAATTTGTGGCATAGACGGTTAGAACATATTGGCATCTCATCTTTTGAGAAACTTCAACAAAAGAATCTAGTACAAGGATTGCGTGAACTTGATTTAGACAACTTTAAGTTGTGTGAATCTTGTATTAAAGGCAAACAAACACGTGAGTCACTTAAGTCTAAGAATTAAATTAGCACATCTAGAGTCTTAGAATTATTACACATTTATCTGTTTGGTCCTTGTCGTACTAGAAGTCTTGGTGGGAAACATTATGCATGTGTCATCGTTGACGATTTGTCTCGCTAATCATGGACTTTATTTCTTGCCAATAAAGATGTTAGTGTCATTGAGATCGCTAAATTAATAACACAAATTGAAAATGAGTATGGTTTAAATGTGAAAAAGATTAGGAGCGATAGAGACGGCGAATTTTAAAATAAAGACATGATTGTATTTTGTGAAAAAACAGGTATCAAACACGCCTAGAACACCACAATTAAACGGAGTAATAGAAAGAAAGAATAGGACGTTACAAGAAATAGCGAGAACCATGCTATGTGAAAATAAGTTACCTAGAATTTTGTGGGCGGAAGCCGTAAATTGTGCATGCTATATATTTAACCGCTTATCGATTAGACAGAAAATAAACAAAACTCTTTATGAAATTTTGAATGATTGCATGCCTAAGATTGATTATTTTCGTGTGTTCAGTTGTAAATGCTTTGTTTTAAATAAAAAAGATAATCTACATTGTTGAGAAAAAGGGTTTGAGTGATTCACAAAAATGCATTATTTAAATAACATGTGCTAAAGAAATGCATGACACATTTTATGACTTGACACGTTTTTGTGACAAACTTGCCTTATATACTTTATATATAATGTTGCCGTACTAACAAGCCATGAAGATTTAAAGCTTACATCAAATGGCAAACATTTGTTGTGTTTGAACTATTTTCAGGTGCCACCATGAATGAACTAAACTAGTTCATTAAGTGAAGCACATAGTTAAATGAACTATGTAGTTCATTAAATGAAGAAATATTTGGAGAAGGCATGAATGCAACAAACATGGAAATGGAAAGTCTCCTCTCCCCTCTTAAACCACATGCCATTTATATATATATATATATTTAGATTTTTTCTAAAAAGGCACTATACACATATATTCCAACGTACTGCCGACACGTTATATATATTACGAATGTATGTTAATATCACGCCACTATACTTACCTCATATTTATAAGTATATTCACGTTTATATCATATGATATAAGTCATGGTAATGACAAACTTATTACGACACGTTACAAGGTTCTAAACCAAAAATTGTCGTATCGGGTGACTACCAAAACTTCGCTAACGTGTCACATACTTTACATATATAGATGGCCAGACCCTAAATTTCAAAAATGGCCACAAATTTTGTGGCTTACATGGTACACTCAGCCATAAAATCATTGCATTTTGGCACACACAAATCACCCCCAATTAAGGCCAAATTCTGAAGATTTCAATTTCATTCTTTTATGTCACATGTGGCACCATTTGTCTTAGACATTAAGAGCTGAATATTCAAATTATTTTATGTATATTATGTGTAACATAATATATATAACATGTGCAAAAAGTTTTAATTTAATCGAAGAAAAATTGCGTAATCGACAAAAGTCGAAAATTCGGTTTTCAACTAACAAAACACATGGAACATTTTTTTGACATGACATGTAACATGTATCTAGGAACTTTTTACATATTCAATAGATACTAAAGTATTTTAGGGCTGATTGGAATATACCATATATGTATAATTATTGTGTACTATTTTAGAAAACTTACGAAAATAAAATTCAGCACATGGAAATCCTAAATCACACGCCTAATACAGCTTGATGGAGCTTATGTGGAGCTTAGTTGGCATCTTGATTGGTGAAGAATGGACTACACAAGGTTAGTGAAATAATGGAGTAAGCTACACAAGATAATGTTTTAAACTTTGCTACAAATGTAACAAATGCTGAAAATTCAGCATGTGTAAGTTAAGGGTGGTCGAAATTTGAGTATTAATTGTAACAAATTTTATTCTCCATTTTCAATTGATTTATGTGATAATAATATTGTAATAATTTGAAGATCTTGAGATTTAACAAATTCTAAAAATTTCAGCATGTGATGTATAAGCCTGGCCGAATTTTTGGAGTTAATGGAGACCAATTTATTTTGCAAATTAAGTGGGATTAATTGTGTGATAATTGGTAAGGATTTTACTACTATTTTGGCACATGTTTTGAATAATATTCTCAGATTTTTACACTCATCAAGTGATGACAAATATCATCCAATCAAGGAGTGCCAAGTAAGCAAGGCCGATATGATCATCCAATCAAGTTGTGTCAAGTAAGCAAGTTGATGTCACACCTATACAAGGCATTCTTCCAAGGACTTAAAAGAGAATTTTCAAGGTGAGGAGAAGCCCTAGGGTGGGCGGACAACTTCAAATAAAAAGGGGAAGAAGAGCAAACAAAAATGCAAGACAAATCTCACCATTTCTATAGTGCAAAACGACTCTCTACTCTCTTCTTCTACATTTCTTTCTTCTCCTTCTCTCTCAAGCCTATTGTATCTATATTCAAACATATTGTATAGGATATATTCATACCACCATACATGCCTCACTGTTGTAAAAGGTTGATGAAGGTGTGGTCAAACCTTCATCCGTTAGGTGGTGGTGTTCGTGATCGTTGTGATTGCTTGTTTCGACTGTAAAGGATTAGAGTTGGTGTGTAACTCCAGCAACCCGTGTGGTAAGGTGTTAATTTTTTTAGTGATAACCGAGGAACGTGTCCTCAAAGACTGGAGTAGGTTGATTTAACCGAACCAGTATAAAAATCCTTGTGTTCTTTACTTTACTGCACAATACTTTCAGTTTCCTGCACTTTGCATCCATTTCTTCACAATCTTAAAAATAGTAAACGAATTTTAAAAATTGTAAAATTTTGTAGAAGCATAGCCAGATCTCCTAAGTTTCATTTTCCGCAAGTTTCAACTCTTTTAGACAAGTATAAGTCATTCAAACTTTAATAGTTCTGAGACTAAAGCAATCTGATTTTCAGACTTGCAAAGATGGAGAACTTGAACGTATTTGACATACTTCCCAAATGATTTTTTAAAAACTGTTTCAAACCATTTAAATAAATATATGAAAGGGTTTTTCATTAAATTTTCAGACCATTTAGAGCCACGGATTAATCGGAATAAAATTTTCAAATGAGACTACTGTTTCTGGCAGATTTGCGCAATCTGACCACAAACAATTTTTCAAAGAGTTAAATGTTGAATTTGGATATGAAATTTTTAGGAGATACTCAGAACATCTGAGACTACAATCTCTCCGAATTTCATAATTTTTGAAGGCGTGTAACCTAGTTTTTCAAACGTTCCAAAACAAGACCTGAAAACAGGAAAATGTTTTCAGAAGTTGGGTTTTTGGATCAAAACATTTTAAAAACAAAATTTTCCGCACCCACTATTCAACCCCCCTTCTAGTGATGGCTTGCAGGTCCCACAAGTGGTATCAGAATGTAGGCACACTCACAACAAGAAGATCCAACGATCTAAGTGAGATGGCAACCACTAGCTTCAAAACCGAACAAGAAGGTATGTCTAGTCAAAGGCCTCTTCTTTTTGATGGTGAGTCCTTCATTCAGTGGAAACTAAGAATGAAACTTTTTCTTATGGCTATTGATATTGATCTATGGTCTATTATAGAAGATGGTCCATTTGTTCCTTCAAAATTATCTACTGTAGATGGTGTCACACTAGAGGTTGTAAAACCAAAATAAGAATATACTAGTGATGACAAAAAGAGACTAAGCATGAATGCTAGAGCCATGCAATTACTCTTAAATGAGCTAAGTAAAAGTGAATCTAGTTACGTATCTAATTGCTATAGTGCTCAAGAGATATGGAGAATTCTTGAGATGAAACATGAAGGGACTAGCCAAGTAAAGGAGTCTAAGATTAATATGCTTATGTCCACACTTGAGTCTTTCAAATTATTGCAAAATGAGTCTATTGTTGATATGAATCTACGATTGACTAACAACTATGATTCTCTTGGCAAAGCTTTCTCTACGCAGGAAAAGGTCCAAAAGGTACTACGAAGTCTTCCATCCGAATGAGACCCTAAAGTCACAGCAATAGAGGAAAGTAAAGAAACCAAATCAATAAAAATGGAGGAACTAATCAGATCGCTAAAGGTATACGAAAACAAACTCACATTAAGGAAATCGGAATCAACGTCAAAACAAGGTAAGACTATTGCTTTAAAATCGAATGAATACGTCTCTACTTCTTCCGATCACGTAGATGATAGTGATTTCGAATCAGACAATGATGACTTAGTTCTATTGGCTAAAGATTTCAGAAAATTCATGAGAAAGTCATTTAAAAACAAAACTAAGGCTACTTCCACTAAAAGAAATAAAAATAAAACAAATGACAAGGACGTGAAGTGCTATGAATGCAGGAAACTTGGACATTTATCTTTCAACTGCCCTAACAAAGACAAACAAACAACCAAACACCTTGATAAGGATCGGACCAAAACTAGACTCGTCTCAGAACCTAAACAAAGGAGAAGAGCTCTCAAGGACTCCACTTGGAGTGATACATTCGACTCTGAGACCGATACCGAAGAAGAGACGGCCCAAGTATGCTTTGTATCCAAAGCATCAAACGAGGTATTTTTTGATTCTGACTCTGATTCTGAACCTTCCTATGATGATCTTTTTAGCCAATATTTAGAATTGCACAAACTCACCAAGACTCTCGCAAAAGAAAAGAAGCGATTAATTGAATACAAGAAGTTGTTAGAATCTTCTAACACGAATCTTGTTTCTCAATTAAACGATTCAAAAGAAGAGTCGTCATGCATCATCAATGCATTAAAATAAGAGATCACATCATTAACTACACATAATAATGTAATGAAATCCGAGATTTCAAATTTGAAATCAAGGAATACGGATTTAGAGAAAATGATGAAACAATTTGACATGGGAACTAACATGCTGGGTCGCATCATTTTATCACAAAAGCATGATAGTGATATAACCAGATTAGGATACATTGAGAAAAATGAAACATCAATTAAACACACCAAATATCATTTTGTCTAAGAAAATAGAGACACCTAAGACACATATGGCGCCTAAGAAGACGCCTAGACCCCCTCGCCCTTCATCTCATCATGCTTCTTCTTCATATCATACAAGATACAATTATGTGCCGTATAGATATGAGAAGAAACCATTGATACATACACGACATTCATTTCATGCATCTAGATCACGCACTATGCACACTAACACTAGAACATATAAAAAACACACACTATATGATACGCATAAGGGGATTCTCGGCCAAAGGCCTAATGTTTTCTCACAACATGTCTACTACATTGATTCTTCATTTACATTCTCAACATTTTCTAGATCAAGAAGGATCACCCAAGTATGGGTACCGAAAGGTAATTTTACAAAGAGGTGAATAACTAACTCGTAAGAACCCAAATTAAAAGAGTACCTAAATCATTGTTGTACATTGCAGGGAACATATACATCAAAAGACACATCTATCAAGTGGTTCCTTGACAGTGGTTACTCGAGGCACATGATGGGTGACCCGAACTTGTTCTCAAAGTTGAAGAAGAATACAAAAGGTGGATCGGTGAACTTCGGAGACAACAATGAAGGAAGAATCATTGGAAAAGGTACAATCAGAAGCCCAAGTACCCTTCAAATCTCCAACGTCTTCCTGGTGAGTAATCTATCTTATAACCTACTTAGCATCTCACAGTTTATTGACAACGGTTTTGATGTGTGTTTCACTCATCCATATTGCAACATAATAAATAAAAATAGAGAAACAATATTAAAAGGAAAAAGGGAAGGAAATATTTTTACGCTCTTTATGGATGACATGTTAGACGCTAAGGTTAAGTGTTTTATATCAAATGAACCTAATGTTAATTTGTGGCATAGACAATTAGGACGCATTGGCATTTCTACACTTGAAAAACTTCAATTAAAGAACCTAATACAAGGATTGTCTAAACTTGATTTAGACAACTTTCAGTTGTGTGAGTCTTGTATTAAAGGCGAACAAACATGTGAGTCACTTAAACCCAAAAATGAAATTAGCACGTCTAGAGTTTCAGAATTACTACACATTGATTTGTTTGGTCCTAGTCGTACTAAGAGCCTCGGTGGACGTCATTATGCATGTGTTATCGTTGATGTTTTTCTCGCTATACATGGACTTTATTTCTTTCAAATAAAGATGATAGTTCCATTGAAATTGAAAAACTAATAAAACAACTTGAAAATTAATATGCTTTGAATGTGAAAAAGATTAGAAGCAATAGAGGCGGTGAATTAAAAAACAAGGACATGATTGCATTTTACGAAGAAAAAGGAATCAAGCACGAGTTTTTACCACCTAGAACTCCAAAATTAAATGGAGTAGCAGAAAGAAAGAATAGGACACTACAAGAAATAGCTAGAACCATGTTGTGTGAAAATAAATTGCCTAGAATTTTTGTGGGCGGAAGCCGTAAATTGTGCATGCTATATAGTTAATCGTTTGACCATTAGAAAGAAAATAAATAAAACTCCTTATGAGATAGTAAATGATCGCATGCCTAAAATTGATTACTTTCGTGTGTTTGGTTGTAAATTCTTTGTCTTGAATACAAAAGATAATTTAGATAAATTTGAATCTAAATCAATTGAATGCATTTTTGTTGGCTATTTTGTGGATTCTAAGGCATATAGATGCTATGATCCTATCACTAGAAAAATCTTAGAATCCATTCATGTGAAGTTTCATGAGTTTGGCTAGGTTGAAAAAGATAAAGAATATGATGATGATTTTGAACTAAAGCCCGTGTAGATGATGTAGAAGATGATGGCGTGCATGATGAAGTGAACACACTACAAAAGCATGGTCACTTAGAAATGCATGAGAACTTAGAGAATAATCAACCAAGATGGCATAGGGATCACCCACATGATCTCATTATAGGTGATATTACTCATAGCGTTCGACCACGTAGAAGAATAAATCCAGATGAAATAAACCAATTTCATGCTATGATATCTGAAATTGAACCTAAAAACGTTTTTGATGCTTTGAGTGATTCTTCTTGGATTGATGCTATGCATGGTGAACTAAATCAATTCATAAGAAATGATGTATGTGATTAGTGCAACGACCACAAGATAAAACTATAATAGGCACAAAGTGGGTATTTAGAAATAAAAGGAATGAAGAAGGTAAAGTTGTTAGAAACAAGGCGAGACTTGTAGCACAAGGATATAATCAAGAAGAAAGAATAGACTATGACGAAACATTTGCACCCGTAGCACGTCTGGAAGCCATACGACTTTTACTTGCTATTGCTTGCATGAAAGGTTTTAAACTCTATCAAATGGACGTAAAAAGTGCAGTTTTAAATGGTTTTATACAAGAAGAAGTATATGTGAAGCTACCACCCGGTTTTGAAGATTTGAAATATCCCGATCACGTGTAGAAATTAAAGAAAGCTCTATATGGCGTAAAACAAGCACCTAGGGCTTGGTATGATCGTTTTGCTACTTTCCTTTTAGAAAATAGATTTAAAAGAGGCACCATAGATAGTACCTTATTTTTGAAACAAAACAAATCATATTTACTAATCATTCAAATTTATGTTGATGACATCATTTTTGGATCTACATCTCATAAACTTGATGAAGAATTTGAAACTTGCATGAAATCCGAGTTTGAAATGTCTATGGTTGGTGAATTGAATTACTTCCTTGGCTTGCAAATCAAACAAACGAATAAAGGAATACACATAAGTCAAGTTAAATATGTGAATGACATGATTAAAAAGTTCAATTTTGAGAACTTAAAACCATCCCCAACCCTTATGAGTGTCTACACTAAACTATATAAAGATGAAACTGGAAAAGACTTTGATAATGCTTTATATAGGTCTATGATTGGTTCTTTGGTTTATCTTACCGCAAGTGGACTTGATATCATGCTTAGCGCTTGTATGTGTGCACATTTTCAAAGACAACCTAAAATGTCTCATTATAATGCTGTGAAAAGAATATTTCGATATATTAAGCACACCCCCACTTTAGGAATTTGGTATGATAAAGATTGTGAATTTGACTTGAATGCTTATACCAATGCGGATTATGGTGGATGTAAAATAGATAGAAAAAGCACAAGTACCACTTGTCAATTTATAGGAAATTCACTGATTTTATGGTTTTCGAAAAAGCAAACAAGTGTGGCCTTATCTACTACTGAAGCTGAATATATGGTACTTAGTCTTTGTTGCACACAACTACTATGGTTAAAACAACAACTTTCAGATTTTGGTATCACAGTAAATCGCATTCCAATCTATTGTGATAGTATGAGTGCCATAAACTTGTCTAAGAAACCCGTACTATACTTTAAGGCAAAGCACATAGAAGTACTATATCACTTTCTTCGTGATCACGTGAATAATGGTGATATTGTTATAGATCATGTATGCACTCAAGCACAAGTAGCCAACATATTCACTAAGGCACTAAATCAAGCCACGTATGAAATCTCCGTTCTAAATTAGGCATGATTTCTACTGATTTGATTTCATATTTGTTTCCATATTTACATACAGTTTTGATTTGCTTTCCAAAATAAAGGGGGAGAGAGTGCATGATTTAAAGGGGAGCGAGAGTGATTGATTGCAAAAATCAAGGGGGAGAAAATTCAATTTTTGAAATTTGAAATTCGAAATTTTGAATTTGTGCACGATTGGAGGGGGAGCAATTAAATTTAAATCATGTACTAAGATTATTTTGTAAATCATCAAAAGGGGGAGATTGTTGAAAAAAAGGGTTTGAGTGATTCACAAAAATGCATGATTTAAATAATGTGTGCTAAAGAAATGCATGACACATTTTATGACTTGACACGTTTTGAGAAACTTGCCTCATATACTTTATATATAATCTTGATGCACTAACAAGCTATGCAGCTTTAAAGCTTACATCAAATGGCAAACATTTGTTGTGTTTGAACTATTTTCAGGTGCCACCATTAATGAACTAAACTAGTTCATTAAGTGAAGTACTTGAGTTAATGAACTAACTAGTTCATTAAATGGAGAAATATTTGGACAAGGCATGAAGTCAACAAACATGGAAATGGAAAGTCTCCTCTCCCCTCTTAAACCATACGCCATTTATATATCTATATATATATATTCAGATTTTTCTAAAAAGGCACTATACACATATATTCCAACGTACTACCGACACGTTATATATATTACAAACGTACGTTAACGTCACACCACTATAATTACCTCATATTTATGAGTATATTCAGGTCTTATATCATATGATATAAGTCATGGTGATGACAAAATTATTACGACACATTACAAGGTTATAAACCAAACATTGTCGTATCGGGTGGCTACCGTCACTTCGCTAACGTATCACGTACTTGCCATATATAGATGGCCAGCCGCTACACTTTAAAATGGCCACAAATTTCGTGGCTTTATGGTACACTCAGCCATAAAATCATTCCATGTTGGCACACACAAATCACCCTCAATTAAGGCAAAATTGTGGAGATTTCAATTTAGTTCTTTTATGTCATATGTGGCGCCATTTGTCTCAGACATTAAGAGCTGAATAATCAAATTATTTTATGTATATTATGTGTAGCATAATATATATAACATGTGCAAAAAAATTGAATTTAATCGGAGAAAAATCGCGTAATCGACAAAAGTCAAAAATTCGGTTTTCTACGAATACAACTCATGGAACGTTTTTTTGGCATGACATGTAACATGTATCTAGGCACTTTTTACATATTCAATACATACTAAAGTATTGTAGAATATTCAAATTAGGGCTGATTGGAATATACCATATGTGTATAATTATTGTGCACTATTTTAAAAAACTTACAAAAATAAAATTCAGCACATGGAAATCCTACATCACACGCCTAATAAAACTTGATGGAGCTTATGTGGAGCTTAGTTGGCATCTTGATTGGTGAAGAATGGACTACACAAGTTTAGTGACATAATGGAGGAAGCTACAAAAGGTAATGTTTTAAACTTTGCTACAAACGTAACAAATGGTGAAAATTCAGCATGTGTAAGTTAAGGGTGGCCGAAATTTGAGTATTAATTGTAACAAATTTGCTTCTCCATTTTCAAGGAATTGAAGTGATAATAATATGGTAATAATTTGAACATCTTGAGATTTAGCACATGCTGAAAATTTCAGCATGTGATGTATAAGGGTGGCCGAATTTTTGGAGTTAATGGAGACCAATTTATTTTTCAAATTAAGTGGGATTAATTGTGTGATAATTGATAAGGATTTTGCTACTATTTTGGCAAATGTTTTGAATATTATTCTCAGATTTTTAAAGTCATCAAGTGATGACAAATATCATCCAATCAAGGAGTGCGAAGTAAGCAAGGCCAAGATGATCATCCAATCAAGTTATGCCAAGTAAGCAAGTAGATGTCACACCTATACAAGGCATTCTTCCATGGACTTAAAAGAGAATTTCCAAGGTGAGGAGAAGCCCTAGGGTGTGCGGACAACTTCAAATAAAAAGGGGAAGAAGAGCAAACAAAAATGCAAGACAAGTCTCACAATTTCTAAAGTGAAAAAAGACTCTCTACTCTCTTCTTCTACATTTCTTTCTTCTCCTTCTCTCTCAAGCCTATTGTATCTATATTCAAACATATTGTATAGGCTTTATTCATACCACCATACATGCCTCATTGTTATAAAAGGTTGATCAATGTGTGATCAAATCTTCATCCGCTAGGTGGTGGTGTTTGTGATCGTTGTGATTGCTTGTTTCGATTGTAAAGGGTTGGAGTTGGTGAGTAACTCTAGCAACACATGTGTTAAGTTGTTATTTTGTTTATTGATAACCGAGGAAGGTGTCCTTGATGACTGGAGTAGGTTGATTTAATCGAACCAGTATAAAATTCCTTGTGTTCTTTACTTTACTGCACAGTGCTTTCAGTTTCCTACACTTGACATCTATTTTGTCGCAATCTTAAAATATTAAACGATTTTTAAAATTATAAATTTTGTAGAAGCATAGCCACATATCCTAAGCTTCATTTGGCATAAGTTTCAACCCTTTTGGACAAGTATAAGTCATTCAAATGTTAATAGTTGTGAGACTAGTGCAATCTGATTTTCAGACTTGTAAAGGTTGAGAACTTGAATGTATTTGACATACTTCCCAAAGGAATTTTTCAAAACTGTTTCAACCCATTTAAATAAATATAGTAAGGGGTTTTTCATTAAAGTTTCAAAAAATTTGGAGCCACGGATTAAATGGAATAAAATTTTCAAACCAGACTACTGTTTCTGGTTGATTTGCACAATCTGACCACAAATTATTTTTCAAAAGGTTAAATGTTGAATTTTGATCTGAAATTTTTAGGAGATACTCAGAACATCTAAGACTACAATCTCTTTAAATTTCAGAATTTTTGAAGGCGTGTAACCTAGTTTTCCAAACGTTGCAAAGCAGGACCTAAAATTAGAAACTGTTTTCCGAAGTTGGGTTTTTGGATCAAAACATTTTAAAAACCAAATTTTCAGCACCCACTATTCAATCCCCCCTTCTAGTGGTTCCTTGCAGGTCCCACATAGATAAATTTGAGTCTAAATCCATTGAATGCATTTTTGTTGGACATTCTGTGAATTCTAAGGCATATAGATGTTACGATCCTATCATTAGACAGATTTTTGATTCTATTCATTTGAAATTCAATGAATTCGGCAAATATGAAATAAATAAAGAATATGACGATGATTTTGAACTAAAGCCCGTGTTAGATGATGTAGAAGAAACTATTTTACATAATGAACACGGCACACTAGAAATGCATGATCACTTAGAAATGCATGAAAACTTAGAAAACAATCAACCAAGATGGCATATGGATTACCCACACGACCGCATCATAGGCGACATAACACAAGGTGTACGACCATGTAGAAGAATAAATCAAGATGAAATAAATCAATTCCAGGCTATGATATCTAAAATAGACCCCACGAATGTGTTTTAAGCTTTGAATGATTCTTCTTGGATTGATGCTACGCATGATGAACTAAATCAATTCACAAGAAACGACGTGTGAGATTTAGTACTCGACCATAAGATAAAATGATAATAGGCACAAAGTGGGTCTTTAGAAACAAAATGAATGAAGATGGTAAAGTCTTTAGAAACAAAGCGAGGCTTGTAGCACAAGGCTATAGTCAAGAAGAGGGAATAGATTACGAAGAAACATTTGCACCCGTAGCATGCTTAGAAGCTATACGATTATTACTTGCTATTGCTTGCATAAAGAATTTTAAAATTTATCAAATATACGTAAAAATTTTATTTTTAAATGGTTTTATACAAGAAGAAGTATATGTAAAACAACCACCCAGTTTTGAGGATATAAAATATCCTAATCATGTGTATAAGTTGAAGAAGGCACTATATGGTTTAAAACAAGCACCTAGGGCTTGGTACGATTGTTTCGCTACCTTTGTTTTAGAAAATGGATTTAAAAGAGGAACCATACATAGTACTTTATTCTTGAAACAAGAAAAATTTGATTTACTTATTATTCAAATTTATGTTGATGATATTGTCATTGGATCTACATCTCATAAGCTAGTAGAAGAATTTGAAACGTGCATGAAATCCGAATTTGAGACGTCTAGTAAAGGCATACATATAAGTCAAGTTAAATACGTGAATGACATGATTAAAAAGTTTCACTTTGAAAACTTGAAACCATCTCCCACCCCTATGAGTGTAACCACTAAACTCGATAAAGATGAGAATGGAAAAGACTTTGATAATGGTTTGAATAGGTCTATGGTTGGTTTTTTTGCTTTATCTTACTGCAAGTATATCCGATATCATGTTTAGTGTTTGTATGTGTGCTCATTTTCAAATTAACCCTAAAGTGTCCCACTATAATGCTATCAAAAAGATATTTTGGTACATTAAGCATTCTCGCACATTAGGAATTTGGTATGATGAAAATTGTGAATTTAATTTTCATGCTTATACTGATGCGGATTATGTCGGATGTAAAATAGACGAAAAAGCACATATGGTACATGTCAATTCATCGGCAATTCAATGATATCTTGGTTTTAGAAAAAGCAAGCTTGTGTAGCATTATCCACCACTGAAGCAGAATACATGGCACTTAGTCTTTGTGCCACACAACTATTATGGCTAAAACAACAGCTATCCGATTTTGGAATAACTGTAAATCGCATCCCTATATACTGTGATAGTATGAAAGCTATTAACTTGTCTAAGAACCCCATATTACACTCTAAGCAAAACATATAGAGGTACGATATCACTTTCTTCATGATCATGTAAACAGTGGTGATATTGTTATTGAACATGTCCATACTGAAGCACAAGTAGCCGACATATTTGCCAAAGCACTAAATCAAGCCACATATGAAAATTTACATTCGAAATTATGCATGATTTTTGTTGATATGCTATAAACTGCTATCTCTTTTCATACTTACTTGTACTTTTGATGACAATTAAAAAATAGAGGGTGAGAGAAAAGCATGATTTAAGAGTAACAGAGAAGCATGATTTTAGGGGGATCACAATATAAAATTCAAATTTTAAATTTGTGCATAATTTTAGGGAGAGCGATCAGATTTAAATCATGGAAAAATGTTATTTTGCAAATCATCAAAAGGGAGGGATTGTTCAGAAATCGGGGTTTGAATGATTTGAAAATGCATGATTTAAATATTACGTGCATACGAAATACATGAATAAATTTTACCTAACATGTTCATGTGATAAAAATGCTTTACATGTTTATATATAATGTTATCGTACTAACAATCCATGAAGCGTGAAAGCTTACATCATATGGCAAACATTTGCTTTTGTTATAGTATTTTCAGATGCCATGATTAATGAACTAAACTAGTTCATCAAGTGAAGTGCTTATGTTAATGAACTAACTAGTTCATTAAATGAAGACATATTTGGATAGAGCTATATGGCAACAAATTTGAAAATAGAAAGTCTTCTCATCTCACACCCTCACAGCCAATTACATATACATATTATATATCCGTATTTTATATGACAAACTATATACTTATATTCCGACATACCACCGCCATGACATATATTTTATAAACGTACGTCAACACCACACCACTATATACACCTCATATTTAGACATGTACTTACCATATAAAGATAGTCAGCCTATATACATGAAAAATATTTAAAATTTTCATGATCCACATGTTATATTCAGCCACAAGGTCATACCAGGTTTGCACACACAAATCACCAAAATTTAGCCAAGAATTGTGGAGAATTAAAACTCAAGCATATTTTGGCACATGGGGCATGTTATGCTCAGCCATTGGAGCTGAATATACACTTGTATATTATGTGCGACATAATATATATTACATGTGTAAGAAGTTTGAAATTAATCTGAGAAAAATCGCGTAATCAACAAAAGTCAAAAATTCGGTTTTCTACAACCCTACACACATGGCTTATTTTCTTCGTGAGTGTAACATGTATCTCGACACTTTTACACATTCAATAGATGTTAGAGTTTTCTAGAAAATTTAAATTAGGGCTAATTGCAATTTACCATATATATGTGAATATTATGCATTATTTGACAAAGTTACATAAAAAGAATTTAGCACATGTGCAGCCTACTTCACGCGCCTAGTTCAATATTTTTGGAGCCTAGGTGGAGCTTATTTGACATTTCAATTGGTGGAGGATATGCCACACATGATTGGTGAGTACATAAGGAAAGAATTCAAAACAAACCGCATGCTGAAAATTTCAGCACATGGAAAAGAGCTGGCCGATTTTTGCATGATTTTTGTCTTCAATTGTCTTCCAAAATTTAAGGAGATTGAATGATGATTATTTGGAAGTTATTCACCTTTATTTTGAGCACATGTTTCAGACTTTTTTGAAGAAATTCCAGCTCATTTAAAGTGTGCCAAGGTGGATTAAAGATGGCCTATCAAGAAGTGACGACTAGGCAAAGACAAGTCATTTGTCCAATCGAGTTGCACCAAGTAAGCAAGGTTGTGCCACCATCTATACAAATCAATCTTCCTAGGGTATTCAAGATAATTCTCAAAGAAGAAGATTAACCTTAGGAGGTGGCCAATATCAGATAAAAAGGGGCAAGATGGTGCAAGACAAGGCTAAGCAAAATTAATATTCTTACAAGTTTAAAAGCAAGACTACTCTCTTCTTCTTCCATTCTTTTCTCTTGCTCTTAGCCTCAGGCCTATTATTCTTATATTGCATATATTATATTGGTTTTGATTATACCACCTAGACTCATTCATTTCTTGTAAAGATTGATCAAGGTGTGATCAAGCCTTCATTCGATTGGTGGTGTTCGTGTTGGTTTGTTCGTTTGTTTGATTGTAAAAGGGTAGAGTTGGTGTTTAACTCTAGTTACCCTTGTGTTAAGGTGTTTTCGTGTTTTGTGAAAATCGAAGAAGGTGTCCTCGAAGACTGGAGTAGGTTGTTTTAACTGAACCAACTAATATTCTCGGTGTTCTTACTTTTCAGCACTTTTACTTTCAGTTCCTGTTTTTGGCATCGTTTTTATTAGCACAGTAAAAATAGCAAACGATTTTCAAAAATCACAAAATTTTGCAGAAAATAGCCACACATCCTAGCTTTCATTTGACACAAGTTTCATCTCATTAGGATAAGTATAAGTGAGTCAAACGTTAAAAGTTATGAGACTAGTGCAATCTGATTCCCAGATTTGCAAAGCTTCAGAACATCAACATGGTTGACATACTTACCAAAGGAATTTTAAAAAACTGTTTTAGCCCATTAAAAAAACATCTTAAGGGTCATACCATAAAATTTTCAAGCCATTTAGAATATCCAATTAATAAGAATAAATTTTTCAATTCGGAGTAGAGTTTCTGGCAGATTAACACAATTTGCACAAAAACGTATTTTCAAGGGGTTAGGCTTGGAGTTTGAATTTCAAGAGGTCAGTCGTAACGTGTTACCGTTAACCCGAGGTGTGTATGATGTAACACCGTGGTTGGACCATCGGGATTCATAGACGGTACTAAAGGCTATTCGGGGAATCATTCGGCATGTCCTGGGTCCATTCTTATGTTACAAAAAGTGCTATGGCAAACTCATGTTTCTGTCATGTTTATGAACGCATGAAATGATATACTTTCTGAATGTTTTACACTACATGCATCACGAACATGTCCCATGAGCTCTTAGTGCCCTTAAGTCATGATTTCCCTTATGGAATGACGACTATGATTAAGCAAGTACATGAAACTGAAGGTAAAAGATTTTTAAGCAAGAATGATACAGAGTATATGCTAAGGTAAAGATGATAAAATGATGTGTCTATTTGATTTACGGTATTGTTTTTCTAGATTTGTTTCTTTGAACGTTATTTTCTTACATGAGAAAAATTACGACAATCCATTGAAATATGCCAATGTATCTGTCTGGATTACTGTACATTTCATTTATGTTGATTTCTTGTATGATATTTCCATGCATGTTATTCATATGTTATCTGTTTTGGGTTTCACTATGTTATCTCCATTACCCCTGTCCCCATGTATGATCCACTTGACGAATCTAGGCGAAAATACTTGCTGAGCGATTCGTTATCGCTCACCCCTTTATTTTACCATGTAGACCCACAGGACCCTGAGCCGGAATTCATAGAGGATGAGCCCCAAGACTAGGTTCGTAGAGCTGATTGGTAGACTGTAGTGGCAGCTATTGTATTTTCAGATTCAGCCATGTAATTATGATATTTTGTACTGATGATGTATCTATGCACTATTCCGGATGTAGTAGTCTGTTCTCATGTCGATGCTTCATTTCTGTCTATTTTATGATGCTTCCACTATTCAATATGTGACAACCTGCACCCCGGGCTAAGGAAAAAAAAAGTATGAATTATGACGAAATTAGAAAGCGATCGTCGTATCACACATAGTATAATAAGTGCATAAACATACCCTAAAAAACTTAAAAACTAATAAGAATTAATTTAATTGGTACAAAAATAAGTAACAAAGCAAATAAACACATGATACAACATTTTTTTAGAAAATTAAATAAGGAAAATAAGGCAAGTT
>AP025042.1:16105789-16277332 GCA_036186865.1 Eustoma russellianum
TTTTAACCCTTTAACCAATGTTTAGCATTCCCAATCTTGTCCTAATTGATTCGAACGTCTCGGTGGGAAGGGGTTTGGTAAATATATCCGCCAGTTGGTCATTTGTTGGAACGAACTCAACGCATACCAATCCTTTTTGGATGCAATCTCTTATGAAGTGATGTCTCACCTCAATGAGTTTTGTTCTACTATGATGAACCGGGTTTTGTGCTATACTTATGGCTGAGGTATTGTCACATAGAATGGGAACTTTTTCAAACTTAACATTATAATCATTCAAGGTGTTGATCATCCAAAGTAGTTGTGCACAGCACGAAGCGGCCGATACATATTCGGATTCCGCCGTGGAAAGTGACACACTATTTTGTTTCTTGGAAAACCAAGAAACTAAGCAATCTCCAAGGAATTGACATGTCTCGGAGGTGCTTTTACGATCAACAAGATTTCCAGCATAGTCGGAGTCACTATATCCTCTTAGATCAAAACAACCATTTTTGGGATAAAACAATCCGAAGTTCAAAGTCCCTTTTAAATACCTAAAGATACGTTTAATGGCAACTAAATGCGATTCCTTAGGCATACTTTGAAATCTAGCACATAAGCACACAGCATGCAAAATATCCGGTCTACTAGCGGTTAAATAAAGTAAACTTCCAATCATACCCCTATATTTCGTTACCTCAACTGGCTTTCCTTTTTCGTCTTTGTCAAGCTTTGTACTTGTGCTCATCGGAGTGCTCACACTTCTTCCATCCTCGAATTTGTACTTCTTGAGCAAATCCTTCGTATACTTTTTTTGAGATATGTACACTCCATCTTGAGTTTGCTTGATTTGTAGACCAAGAAAGTAGTTGAGTTCACCCATCATGCTCATTTCAAATTCTCCTTCCATCAATTTAGCAAAATGCTTACAAAGAGAATCATTAGTAGCACCAAATATGATATCATCCACATAAATTTGAACAAGCAATTGATGGTTTCCTTGTTCTTTAATAAAAAGAGTAGTGTCGACTTTTCCTCTTGAAAACTCGTTTTCAAGTAGGAAGTTACTTAATCTATCATACCAAGCCCTAGGAGCTTGTTTAAGTCCATAAAGGGCCTTTTTGAGTCTAAAAACATGATTTGGATAATCATGATTTTCAAACCCCGGAGGTTGAACTACATAGACCTCTTCTTGAATTATTCCATTCAAGAATGCGGATTTCACATCCATTTGATATAGTTTGAAATCCTTATAGCATGCATATGCTAATAACATCCTAATAGCTTCTAACCTAGCCACGGGGGCAAAAGTCTCATCGTAGTCTATGCCTTCCTCTTGCCTATAGCCTTGGGCTACTAACCTAGCTTTGTTTCTAGTGATGTTTCCTTTATCATCCATTTTGTTCCTAAATACCCATTTGGTGCCAATTACAGGATGATCACTAGGTTTAGCAACTAATTCCCAAACATCACTTCTTTCAAATTGATTTAATTCTTCTTGCATAGCTAATACCCAATCTTCATCATTTATTGCTTCTTTTATATTTTTAGGCTCAACTTGTGAAATGAAGGCATTTTCATTGAATTTTCTCCTTGTCATTACACCTTGGCTAGTTTCACCTAGTATCAACTCTTTAGGGTGATCTTTCCTATATTTGTATGAATCCGGCAAGTTTGAGGTATCTCCTCCTACTTCTTCATCTTCAACATTAGGTTCAAGTGGATCAATCCTAAGGTCGATGACAATATTACCTTTTGGATTCTCAAATTTTTCTATATGACTTACTTCTATTATTTCATCTTCATCGTCATCATTATTGTCGTTTGACTTATCATCAATGAATTCACTAAACTTGACATGAATTGATTCTTCAACTTTCATACTTCTCTTATTATATACTCTAAATGCTTTGCTATTTTGAGCATAACCCATAAAAATTCCTTCATCAGCTTTGAAGTCGAGTTTATCCAAGTTGTCTTTGGTGTTAAGGATAAAACACTTACAACCAAAAACCTTGAAATAACCAATATTTGGTATTCTACCTTTCCAAAGCTCATAAGGAGTCTTTTTGAGAAATGGTCTCAAATAAACTCTATTGATCACATGACACGCGGTATTTACCGCTTCGGCCCAAAAATATTTGGGTAGCTCAAATTCGTTTAGCATGGCTCTACTCATTTTTTGAAGTGTTCTATTTTTCCTTTCCGCAACACCATTTTGTTGAGGAGTTCTTGGAGCTGAAAAATTGTGTCCATACCCTTTGGATACACAAAATTCTTGAAACTCTCCATCGAACTCACCACCTCTATCACTTCTAATTTCCTTAATTGTGTCTTCTCTTTGATTTTCTAATCTCTTACAAAGCTTTATAAATTCTTGACAAGCATCATTCTTTTTAGCTAAGAACATTACCCAAGTGTACCTAGAGTAGTCATCTACCACCACAAAGGTGTAATGTTTTCCACTTAGGCTTGCTGTACCAATATCCCCATACAAATCCATATGAAGCAATTGTAGAGGTTTGGTGGTGGAGATTTCACTTTTGGGCTTGAAACTTGTTTTAACAAGTTTTGCCTTTTGACAAGTGTCGCATAAGCCATGGTTTTTGAAATTTAATTTTGGAAGACCTTGGACCTTTTCATTTTTGCAAATCTCTTTGAAATTCTTGAAACTAATGTGTCCAAGTCGTCTATGCCATAGTTGAGTCAAATCATTTTTGGCAACTAGGCAAGAAACATTTTGTGATATCAAATCATGTGTGCTAAATTTGTAAACATCATTTTTACGAATAGCTTCGAAAACAATCTTATTGTTCTTTTTCACAACATATTTTCTTTTCACAAACTCAATTTGAAAATTAGCATCACATAGTTGGCTAACACTTATCAAATTATACTTAAGCCCTTCTACATATAGTACATTATTAATAGTAAAGGAAGAGTTACCAATTTCTCCATGTCCAAGGATTTTGGCTCTCCCATTGCCAAAATGCACCGTTCCACCATCTTGGAGCTTGAGCTTGGTGAACAACGTCTTGTCTCCGGTCATGTGAGTTGAACATCCGCTGTCCATAAGCCATTTGGTTCCTTCTTCTTTGGCTACTCCATTTATCTTGAGAGCCTACAAAACCAAAAGGTGTATGCATTGGTACCCTTTGATGGTTGGGTCCTTTAGGGTTAGTTTTTCGACCCTTAGGCTTCCAAACATATGTGCTCTCAAATCGAGCTCTACATGCTTTCTTTACATGTCCTAGTTTGTTGCAATAAAAACACGTGGGTACAAGCTTTGGTTTAGAAGATGATAAGTTTTGTTGTGATTTTCTACTGTTTGTCTTTTTCTTTAAAGACTTGGGTTTAATAGAAAATAATGAGTTAAATCATAAACCGGATTTATCATTTCCAATTCGTTGATTTCCAAGTAGTATGTCTAAGTTGTTTTTCCCATTTGTTAATCTTTGTAAGTCTAATTTTAGTTTTTCACATTCTTTTCTAATTTCTTCCTTTTCAAGAGCTACGGTTTTATGCATAGTAAGTATGATATCATGCTCTTGAACCATCAAAATATTTTTGTCATGCAAGCTCTTATTTTCTAAAATGCATTTCTTGAACTCTTTCTTTAGATGCTTATATTTCAAATTTAATTTTTCAAAGTCATCTTGCAAATCTCCTATTTCATCATGCAAATTTGAAGGGTTAGAGTTTACCTCAAGGTCGTCTTCAATCGCCATAAGACAAGTATGTTGAACCTTTGAATTTTCAACCATTGCCACAAGTCCAACACCTTGATCTTCACTCTCTTCTCCTTCCGATTCCGAAAGAAGATCATCCCACGTGGTTACCTCCGCATTGAGGGCTTTCTTCTTTTGAGGAAAGACCTTCTTCTCTTGCTTTTGCGGCTCTTTTACGTGGCAGTCGGCAATGAAGTGACCGGGTCGACCACATCTATAGCAATTTTCACTTGCTTCTTTTTCTTTAGATGGTTTCTTGAAAAACTTTCTTGCTTGAGCTTTGTTTCTAGTTGCCATTCTTCTAAATTTTCTTACAAGAAGGGCAACTTCCTCATCCGAATCATCGGACTCTACCACCAATCCTTTGTGTGATGTTTGTGTAGGCTTGATGGGATTCATCCTATTTTGTTCATCAATAAGAATTTCATGAGTAAGAAGATTACCGGATAGCTCATCAAGAGTAAGAGTCTTGAGATTCTTTGATTCGGTGATGGCGGTGACTTTGGGTGTCCATTCTCTTGGCAAGGAGTTGAGGAGTTTTGAGACAAGGTCTTCGTTTGAGATTTTCTTGTCAACCATGGATAGTTGATTCACTATTCGTGTGAATCGATCGATTGTCTCCTCAATCTTCTCACCGTTCTTCATTCCGAACATCTCATACTCCTTCATGAGCATGAGTCTTTTGGCCATTCTTACTTGCTCAGTTCCTTCATGTATCATTTCAAGCCTTTTCCATGCCTCGTGGGCTGTTTCAAGGCCTTGGAGTCTAATAAGCTCGGTGGTTGTTAGAGCACTTGAGAGAATGTCAAAAGCTTTGCCATTGATGGCGAACTTTATCTTCTCTTCGTCGGTGTAGTCATCCTCATCTTTAAACATTGATTCTCCTTTTGAGTTGGTAATCATTGGAACTTCAATTCCTTTGACAACAGCTCTCCATATATCAAATCCACAGCCTTTCAAATGATTGATCATTCGAAATTTCCACAAAGAGTAGTTTTGGGCATCAAACATAGGAGCTTTAGTGTTTGATCCGGAAAATAGTGCAGTAGGCTTAGGAGATGAAGAGGTTGAGGTTGAGGTTGCCATGATCTTTTAACCTTGCTACTTGCAAAGATTGGCCAAGCAATCAAGGTTAGGCTCTGATACCAATTGTAAGGTCCGAAATACACTCTAGAGGGGGGGTGAATAGAGTGTTTGGCTCTTTTGTGGAATTTTCTTGTTTTTCTCAACTCAAAAAGATATTCAAAATTAGAGCAAGAATTGGAGATGAGAGACAATGAAAGAGTACACCGGATATAGAGTGGTTCGAATCGTAAATGATTCTACTCCACTACCACTTTGTTCCCAAAGTGGATTTTCAACAACTACTCTTCTTATTATGAACAATAAGAACAACCACAGCAACACTTACACTAACACTTTAGTGTAAGCAACAACAACAGCAACTTCTTGCACAACACACTTGTGCAACTACAACAACTACAGCTCTTAGCAAGAACAACTTCTTGCTTCCTCACAGCTTCAACAAAAGTTCTCTCAAGAACTTCTCACAATGGGTTGAAGATATATAGTAAGGTTCACACTTTCTCACAAGTCTAAGCACAAGCTAGAGATCAAATATTTATGGTTCCTCTTGTGCTTAACTCTCCTTCTCTCAATATACAAACAATGAAGATCAAGGAAAGCTAAACAAGCTTTAAACAAATTTACAAGTATGAGAGAAATATACAACAATGTAAAATGAAGCTAGATGATGTTGAAAGTGTGTTTTTGCTTCATCCAAGCCTCCTCTATTTATAGATGAAGTTCACCACGTTTTTGAGGCCTTCCACCAAGTCTTCATCTTCAAAAATGTCAAGACAATGCCAAAATAGTCTTTAGCCACCCTATGGAGTGATTTGATCTTGGATAGCCACCCTAGAGAATCTTAGACAAGCTTACAATAGTCAAGGAAGCATGTAACAAGTTGGGTTAAAGTCCACAAGAAGTTTGAAGAAGATTGGAAAGAGAAAACCTTGAAAATCAACCTTGGATTTTATTCTAACGTTCAAAAAATTTGAATTCTGCAGCACATCGATCGATCTATGTCACTAGGTTTAGAGACTGAAGTACTCAGTCAGACATCGATCGATCGATGTCAGGGGCTGAAGTGACATCGATCGATCGATGTCACCTGGTTTAGAGTTCGAAGTCCTCAGTTCAACATCGATCGATCGAAGTCAGGGTATGAAGTGACATCGATCGATCGATGTCCTTGTGGTTGAGGGTTCGATGTTCTCAGACAGACATCGATCGATCGATGTCAGGGGCTGAAGTACATCGATCGATCGATGTCCCCTGTTTGAGAGATCGATGTCAACCAGTGACTTCCAATCTCAACCATCTTTGGACATAATATGTTTTGCCTATCTTGCATCGAATATTAAACATAATTTATACAAAACATCTTTTCATCATCAAAACGTTTTACAACTTAACAGTTCGAAGTTTCCCGACTGTTCATAAAAGATGCAACTTCTGCACCAAATGACATCTCCTTTCATATTGAACGTCTACAACCAATCTAAGGGGGAAAAATCTGCAGAAAAAGGGTCTTTTGAACTTATAGTTTGCGAACTCAAAGCCTATAAATAGTAGGCTTTGCTATCTTCAACATAGACTTGAAAAACTCTTCAATTCTTGTGAAAATTCTGCAGCACTTTCTTCTCTCATTCTCTCTACTATCAATCTCTTCTACCATCAAGTTCAAACTCTCTCTAGTAGAGCAAACTAAAGAGAGTAAGCCGTTATATCTTGGGAAGCATTAGACATTGCAGTCTACCTTGCTCATGGGTAGAGGCTAAATTGCTTTAAGGACAGAGTTATCCCGAAACATGCATAGCATATCATGGAAAAGAAAGAGCAAAACGTATGGTATTAACTGACTGCGTGTGACACGGAGATAGAAGTGCATGCATCATGAAGTTGCGCATTGCATTTGTTATTGTTGTGATTATCGATGACCTTGTTATTAAGTTGTTTCAGTGGTACGTGTTGGGATACAGATCGGGTCGGGTATGTGTTATTTATTTATCTATTTATGCTTTAATGCTTTATTTATTTATCTGTTACTTTACATGCTTTATCTGCTTACCCGACTCAGTATGTGACAGTCCCTTTTCGGAAGAGACGGGTAACCTACGAGTGACTCCCATCACTCACCCTCCACCTCCCCTCCACAGGTGAGCCGGATTAAGAGTATATATATTTATCAAGACTGAGAAGAGTGAGCTGGGCTCGAGAAGGGATCTTGTTGACTGGGAGCTTGTTCTTGGAATAGTCAGATAGACCTCCACCTAGGTTTATTGTTTGATTTTTGTATTTCATACTTGACTTAGCGAGTTTCGTCAACCCTTGTACTTGATTTTATTCTGATGGATTTAATTTAATCAAGATGTTTATTTCTTTAATTATCGTTTCCGCAAAAAATTTCCATGTCAGTCTGACATGTATAGAAGTTTGAACGACGCTTTGTATTCCTCGTAGTAGGCTATGGCGGGTGCATTGTTCCCAATGCTAGGGCTCGGGAGCGGGGCGCTATATGTGGTATCAGAGACGAGGCTCCAGATCTGTCTCGGAAACGCATGATTAACTAGATCACTCAGACTTAAGCTACGATCTTTTCCTAAATGACGATTTTACCCTTAAGCAACAAAATAGGGTTAAGTTATGATCTTAGGCTTAAGTTATGATCGGGTTAAGTGGTATTAGGGTGAGCGATCATTTCCTTACGAAATTACTATTCTCCCCTAACTTTTAGCATGAATTCTGTAAACGACAGAATTTTTCAAATTACCCCTGAATCTTTGCAGGCAACCCCCTAAGTTAATAGAAATTCCCAAATTACCCCCTAACTTAGCCTATACTTAATTAAATATTTTCGACCGTTCTAAATTCCAGAAAAATGCCGGCAGGACGTGGACAATCCGGTAATAGAGGAAATGGTGGTGAAAACCACCAGAATTAGGGGATCATTCCCAAGCACTTGAAGATGTCATATTCACCTTGACCAACACCTTAGCACAGTAGCATGAGCTATTGAACTAGCAGGCAATGCCTCCACCACCATTCCACTCGAACCTGAGATTCTTCGACAAAGAGGTGCGGAGGAGTGGTGGCGCAGCATAACTGACACCGCCGATCACTTGGATCTAAGTTCGGAATGATTACTACATGCTGAGAGTACGATCTTCAAAGCGTGGTTCTGGGGCCACGGTATAAATGTAGATTCGGACCATAATATTAGAAATTAAGTTACAATTTTGCCCCTAAGTCACAATCTTAGGCATAAGTCATGATTTGAACATAAGCGATGATCATGAACATAGGTACTGATCTCAGCTATAGGTGATGATCCTGAACATAAGTTACAATCTTAAAAATAAGTAACGATTCCGATTAAGAGTTAACCTTAGACATAAGTACTGGATGTAGTCATAAGCATTGATTATACGCTAATCATGACTTTAGAAATAAGACATGATCCTAGGCTTAAGAAACGATGATACTAAGAAAAAAATCCTCGGTATAAGTTATGATCTTAAACTTAAAAAAAAATAAGGCGGCCAGTTAAGGAACAAGTATACCTAGGGTATACCATACAACTTTACCTACTTACGTTATCTAAGTTTGACCATGATCCTTTGCACGTTCCATTAGCCATGACTATAATAACCATAAGTGAATAAGTATATAATTAAAGTACATAAATAGTAATGCTGATCAAGACGCTCTATCACAAGTGTTGATTGACACATTTGTTTGAATAGGTCAGACGATTTTAAGCTGCTTCGTCATAACAGCTGCATGAGACCCAGTGCCATTAGGGTAAAGTATAGTAGGTTCATATCCCTACTTGGACGATAGCATTAGAGCAGGCTTGGGTTTAAGTTGAGGCAATAGCTACTAAGAAATGAATTAATATAGTATAATGGATATTAAGAGATGATTTATAGAGAAATGATAGAAACTAAGTGATGATTCATAAGCGTTATAATCAGCATGACTTAGTAAGAGAATTATACAAAGGAATTTATAGTCTAGAGTTAAATTTTGAAATTTAGAGTTATTAAGTCGGACGATGATATTAGTTTCATTAGAGATACTGATCGGTAGCAAAAGTGCTCGGCTATAACAAGTACGTGGGAATAATAAATCTTTACAAACTTTTACTTAAGTGTTGATTTATAGAAACGTCGAGTTACTTGACTTGAATCTATTAGGATTGAATTAAAATAGAGCGGGCTTGAACAAGTAGTGGCTGCTTTTCCTATGGACTAGAATAAAATTAGTGGTTTAGATAACCAAGTAACGAGGTATAGTGGATCAGTGTGGCGAGTGGAAGCATGGTACATTAGAACACCTTAAGTCGATCAATAATTAGTGTGTCATGCTATGGTTAGGCCGATTTAAGTTAAAGATTTTATTATGAGTAGACAAATGTTAGACTTATAAGAAACTGTATATAGGAGACATTATCTAAAAAAAAGATGACCTATAGAATTATACGAAATATTGGACTGATTTATATTTTTCAAACAAATAAAATAATCACGTACACCAAAGCATAGCTATATTTTAACAAGTACTTTAAGAATTTTTTTGTCTGCAATACCTTATTGAGTCTCATTTTTTTAGTCGACTAAAATTTACAACGCTAAATTCTTTTCTGTATTTATATATCAACATAAACAAAAAACGATATGTTTATATATATTTCTTACACAATATTTCAAATTTTCGTTTCATTACATCTATTTCAATCAAAATTAATTTTACCTGACGACTATTGATATCGCAAGCATTTTATCTATTAAAGTATTTTCGAAGTTATTTACCCGTTTGCGATAAACTTACTTAACTTTTGTGAAGCAAAAAAAAATAGCTTTCAAAATATAGATTTTCCTTTAGAAAACGAAAAGTACCGTCTTCAAAATCGTTTTATAAAACCTTACATTACCACGTTTTCAACTATATTAATGTCATTTCACCAAAATACTTTGTGAACAAGTTATATCATCGTTTTTATAAAAGGGTCATTTGAAACACCGCTTTGCAAAAACAAGTAAATTATTTCGAATCTTGTTTAAAATAAATAAATAAATACATTGGAATGGTACTATTTTCAAACGACTAGAGTTATATTTCAAATTATAGCCACGTATGTCACGCTTATTAGAAGAAGGGTATGCCGTACACATATTTTGTATATTAGGCTAATGATATTTTCAAAGAAGTAAGGGCATGATCATGAAGTTAGTTCGTAAGTATCTAAGAATTAATTTTAAGGACTTGGTTTTGTGTAGCAAGTACCATATTAGTGTACATCAATGATATTAGTTGGTTAATTATCTAGGAGGATGAACCATATATAATGAGTTTAAGAATCCAAAATTGTAGACTACAATGAGTTGAATGATGCACGTGAAGCGATATAAGTGGAAGTATGCACATACTAATTATAGAGAAATAAGTTAAAGATTGAGCCCTATAAGGACTAGATCATCTTGTGGAATGCTAGCGTAACTAAATTGAGTCATACTAAAGTAAAACGTATTCTGGAAATACATATGATCCAAGAGATGAGTCTTGTGAATAAGGTGTTAAGTCAAAGATTGTAGTACACCTAAGAACTAATCTACAAGGGTTGCTGAAGACTGCAGAGATAAGTAAGTTATAGACCGATGATTGTGTTGTAGAACCGTTAGCAGGATGACAATATGTTATGACCCGTGTCTTTATACAAAATATACATATATATATATTAGGTGTACATACATAAACGGCAAAAAAAATTGAAAAAAAAATGATTAAGCCTAGCTAATTAGAATTCTAATGTGAATAGGAGAAGAACTAGGATAGAGTTTTGAAATACAAACACTCATAGTTATCTTAGAAGTATGAAAACCTACGATACTACCTAAACCTAACCTATATCTATACCTACACATAATACCAAATCTTCACCATTCACCATAAACAACCACGGCCAGGCCACTAATTCTCCAAAGTATTAAACTTTCTGCCGCCACCCTATTCTCTCAAAGTTAAAATTCTTCAACCTTCATATTTTCTTTTTTTTTTTAAAAAAAAGGCAACACCCAAAAGACTCAGCCTCCAACCGGCCCCATATTCTTCAAATTCAACATCCTACTGCCAGCGAGAAATGAAGAAAGGCAGCCACCCATTTATTCTTCCAACATTCACTTTCTTCATCCTTTATAATTCAACAAGCAGAAGCTTATTCTCTCCAATTCACAGCAATTGTGCCGCTAGCCTTAAGAGCAAAAAAGGAATGATTTTTGGTCCGGTTCAACTCCGATTCTTCGTATATCGCGTATAATCGAGACACGAGGCAAGTACTCTTGCTATATTTGCTATATTTTTCTAACGTTATTATGCTATTTTCTATAAAATTGGATCATGTATAAGTAATTATGAATGCATAGATTGATGAAAATACGTGTATTTATGGTCGTGCATATATATATATATAGGCTTGCACATGGATATCGAGTTGTAAAGTTCTTTGCACTGGCCGAAATCTAATTGTAAATGTTTCCAGGAATTCGGCTAGATGGGTTCGGATTCGCAAACATATTATATTAATATAATATATGGTAGGCTGTACAAAAAGAAACAATAATAATAAATCAATAAAGAAAGGCAACGGCCAGATTTTGTAAAATTGGTTGCTTGTGTACATGTTTTAGGTGGCATTTCAGGCAAAAAGAAAAGAAAAAAAAGAAAAATAAAGAAAGTGGCAGCAAATGAAGTTTGTTGGTATATGCATGTTTCTTACGTTTTGAGAATTTCGGACAGCGGCCCATTAATGCTATTTGGAAAAAAAAAATTTGAAAGCTATGATTTTAAGTAAGCCAAATTAACCTTTATTATTAGGTATTGATGTTTATACTACAATTGTTTAGATTCGAGCATAGAGGAGAAGGAAGCTAATTCGTCAAAAAGGTAGGTGCCTCTTCCCTCTCAAAGGGATATGATTCATGCATGCTTTGATGGTATACTAATGTGTTTCGTTGTTTTATTTGTTTAAGTTGTAAATTTTGTTTCGTTGTTTTATTTGTTTAAGTTGTAAATTTTGTTTCGTTGTTTTTATTTGTTTAAATTGTAAATTTTGTATATGTTGGAAAGCATGAGATATATTGTTTATGGCTGCTATGTGCGTGTATGTGTGTGAAATTGGTGGTATGATGGAATCGAAAACAAAATATCCTTAAAAAATGGGAAAAAGGGGGAACTTTTACATTAGGAGTCTTTAGAAAGTTGTGTTTTGGTTTTAGAATAGGTTCCTATAGACTGGAAATAGGAGAAAATGGGGGTTGAGATCGAAAAACAAATCACACCGCGCGTTGCCACTGGTGGAACATCCAAATAAATAAATAAATAAATAATTAAATTAAAGCAGAGAACAGGCCGGCCAACGGACCGGATCGGCTAGCCAGCGGGTCGGACTGAAGGCGGTCTATTTACCTCTCAAAAAGAATGTATCGGGTCTGGTGGATCAGGCCAGAAAAATATAATTAAATACCAATAAAATTCAAATAAATTTCAGATAATAGAAAAGGTTAAAATTAAATTATTTTCACTTAATTTCTGAAGTTTGGTAAATTTAAGTAATTAAAAAATTAATAGTAATAAATAAAATTAAATAAGGGAATCATAGGGTAAATTAGTAGAAAATTCTAGTAAATTAATACAAGCTAAGGAAAAAAATAAGGGTGGTGATAAATAACAATTTTCCAATATTCGAAAATTTTACGAAGCCAAATATTGAGTGCCGGAGATGGTGAGGATTGGCGTACGGGCCCAGGCGATTTGGTTGTTGCTGCATTCATGGCACGTACATTGCATTTGGAGTGGGTTGAGATGTACGGGTCTCAGACGCTCAAGTGGAGTGGATCATGGTGTACGGGCCATGGGTACTCGGTCATGGTGGATCATGGTGTACGGGCCATGGGCATCGGTTAAGGTGGATCGTGGTGTACGGGCCACGGGCATCGGTCAGGGTGGATTGTAGTGTACGGGCTACAGGCATCCAGTCAATCCCGGGATCATGCATTGCATATAGGTCTAAGGACATATTGCATGACATGATTCTTGTTGCGTGTGACACGTTGATTGAGCATGCATCACGTACTTGCGCATTTTTATGTGGAGCGCTTTACTTACCACATTTACTTTATCTTATGCATGTTATCTTATCTTTATGTGCTATGTGGTTATATCATATCTATGTGCTATGTGGCTATATCATTTCGGTATGCACGTTTTGTATTGGTTTGAGGAGCGCATCTACTGGTGATTTCTGTCACTCACCCCTACTTCCCAGGTGAGCCGGATGAGGACTACGAGTATTTCTTCGTTGAGGACGGGACGGAAATAGCGGAGTGGGCTGGTTGATAGCTGCATCTAGGTTACGAGGGGGCTCTGCAGCTGTTTGTGTTTACTTATACTTTGAGGATTTTTTTTCACAGACTTCTCTATTACTTTTATTATCGGAATTTTTATTCAGTAATGTAATGACAATAATTTGAGATTAATTTAAGTTATGATTTATGTTTCCGCAAGAAAAAAATTTCTACGTCATTTCTGACATGTAAGAGATTGATTCGACGCTTTGTATTCTCCTTAGCGAGATACAACGGGTGCACTGTTCCCGATGCTAGGGCTCGGGAGCGGGGCGCTGCACAATACCCTTAAGATTGATTCGATAATTATAGATAGATTATGTAATGATTTTAATAAGTAAAAGGATAATTGATTGAAATTACCCTGTTGGTGTACAAGGAATGATTTGGAGGCTTTAGCCTGTGATAAAGAAGCAAAGTGTTTAGCATGTTGAAAAACGGAACGGATATTTCGCTTGATCATTATCTAGGTGCAAGGACCAAGTAGAACTAAATTAAGTATTGACTATGTAATACGTAAGTTTCAGGGACGAAACTTTTTGTAAGAAGGTAGAATGCCGTAACCGCAACTTTTAGAAGGGAAAAAATAATTATTATTAATTTTAAAAAAATTCTGAATTTAAAAAAATTTAATTAATTAATCCTAAAACTACCCCAACCCACTCCCCCATTAACTCCCCAACATCTCTCCCCTAATTTTCCTCCCTCGTAACCGCCCCTTGCCCCCCTAATTAATTAAAACCCCTCTATTCGCTCCCTCACACACGCAAAAATTGAAGGGGAAAAACGCCTGGGGAGATAGAGGAACAACAGGGAGAAAGAGAAAAGGGAGAGAAGAGAGAGAAGAGAAGGAAAGGAGGAAGAAAAGAGAAATAGGAAGGAAAGTTAGCCACCCATATCAAACCCAACATCGTTTTAGTCAGTGAGTTTGCAGTCAAGAGGTAGGTTACCCTCTTCTTTGTCGGATTGCTTTGGATTCCCTCGCATTATGTTTTGGGAATTGTTTGATTATCACTGTATGTCTATTCTTTATATGTTTATTATGAATGCTTTATGTTTTGGTATGAAAATTGCGTGATTGGCCTTAGATATAGACCACATAGCACGAAAATAGGCTGGGACGATTCAGAACGACGGAAAACGAGCGTTTCAGGGGGGTGCGTGCCGTACACGCGCTGACGTGTCCAGCGCCGTTGTGTTCTTTGCATTATAATGAGTCAAATACCACTGGTTTGGGGTTAATCGGAGTTAAAACAAAGAAGTTACAGATTTTTGAAGGAAATTAGAATTTAAAGAAAATAATAAAAGAATTACAAAAAAAAAAGAGAAAGGGGCGCTACAGGCCGCAAGCCTTCTATGGCGGACGGGCCTTATTGCTAACAGGGCAGGAGGAGCGGCCCAATTCATCAAGGTGTAAAAAAAAACTAGCAGCGAACGGACCAGAGGCCAACGGGCTGGCTGCGCCTTCGCAGGCCGGTCCTGCTGAGATGAAAACAGACCCAAATCGCAGGATACTAAAAAAAGGAGAGGCTAACGGGCCAGCGGGCCACAGTATAGATGGCGGGCTGGACCGCCTGGAAGTAATGTAGGCCGAAATCAAGAAAAACAAAGGGCTGGTGAGTATATTTGTTTATAGAATAAATAATATAATTTTTTTAAATAAATATAAAAAATTATAATTTCACTAAATAAAATAAAATGAAATAAAATCTAAAAAAATAATAAATAAATAAAGTAAAATAAAACAAAGGGCGGTGCCGAGGAAAAAAAGATATGAATCATACTTAATTAATTAAGTTCATATTATTAATGTTTATAAATAAGAAAATCTAGAAATCCATTAAATAAATTAAAATGAAAGAAATAAAAATATTAGGGGAAGATAAAAATATTTAAATAAAAGATTAGGCGCTTGAAAGCCTAGAAAAAATAAAATAAAGTGTAGAAACCTAAAATAAAGTCTAGAAAGATAAATAACGGCAGAAGATAAAATACAGTAATGAACCCCACGCAACATAGGGTAACTACACAATACAGGTAATATGCAACATAGAACGGAGCATGCAACATAGGAGAACCGAAAGTGTGCAAGTGTGACGCATTCATGGCACGAGCATTGCATTTGGCCTATGAGCCGTGTGGTCCTGCGGGACGTGCGGTCTGACGAGGCGGCTGATGGGTGTTGGTAATAATGGTTACCTTCACCTAATAGGACCTGGGACATGCATAGCATATCATGGAAAAGAAAGAGCAAAACGTACAGTATTAACTGACTGCGTGTGACACGGAGATAGAAGTGTATGCATCATGAAGTTGTGCATTGCATTTGTTATTGTTGTGATTGTCGATGACCTTATCATTAAGTTGTTTCAGTGCTACGTGTTGGGATACGGATCGGGTCGGGTGTGTGTTATTTATTTATCTATTTATGCTTTAATACTTTATTTATTTATCTGTTGTTGCTTTACATGCTTTATCTGCTTACCCAACTCAGTATGTGAAAGTCTCTTTTCGGGAGAGAAGGGTAACCTCCGAGTGATTTCCATCACTCACCCCCACCTCCTCTCCACAGGTGAGCCGGATTAAGAGTATATATGTTTATCGAGACTGAGAAGAGTGAGCTAGGCTCGAGAAGGGATCTTGTTGACCGAGAGCTTGTTCTTGGGATGGTCAGATAGATCTCCACCTAGGTTTATTGTTTGATTTTAGTATTTCATACTTGACTTAGCCGGTTTCGTCAACCCTTGTACTTGATTTTATTTTGATGGATTTAATTTAATCAAGATGTTTATTTCTTTAATTATCGTTTCCGCGAAAAATTTCCACGTCAGTCTGACGTGTACAGAAGTTTGAACGACGCCTTGTAGTCTTCGTAGTAGGCTACGGCGGGTGTACTGTTCTCGATGCTAGGGCTCGGGAGCGGGGCGCTACATCAAAAACCGAACAGAAGCTCAAATTTAAGGGACACTAAGACACATATTTTCTGGTTATCTTTAGAAATGAAACATTTTGTGCTGTATGTTAATTAACTGATGAGAGCAATCCGTTGTACCAATTTAACCAAAAAGACAACACACTAAGCCGCCCTCACAATGAAATTTGGGAAGAGGAATAAACCAGGTAACTTGCTTTTATACATGAACGCATGTAACGTGGGTTCAGGAATTTCATCACTTTCAACATACACAGAGGAGAGAAATAGTTATCTTATACCCATTATATGTATGACGACACATAACATATCAACCAATCAACTGCTAATAAACGCTACATTCGGGACATTTCCTCTCTTAAGGTTTCATAATTGCACCAGTTATAGTTTCTATGTGTTACCATGCGTTATCAATCACTCTATCGAGAATAAAAGAATTTGTAGGATCTGCAAGGCACCACTAGAAAAGGAAGGTTGAATAGTAGGTGCGAAAAATGTGGTTTTTAAAATTGTTTTAAATCAAAAACCCAATTTCTGAAAACAGTTTCTGTTTTCAGGACCTGTTTTGAAATGTTTTGAAAACTAGGTTACAGGTTTTCAAAAATTGTGAAATTTGAAGAGATCTTAGTCTCAGATGTTCTGAGTATCTCCTAAAAATTTCAGATTAAAAGTCAACATTTAACCCCTTTAAAAGTCGTTGATGGTCAGATTGCGCAAATCTGCCAGAAACGGTAGTCTGATTTGAAAATTTTATTCCAATTAAACCGTGACTCCAAATGCTCTGAAAATTTAATGACTAACCCCTTATTAGGTTTATTTAATTGGGTAGAAATAGTTTTGAAAAATTCTTTTGTGAAGTTAGTCAAATACGTTCAAAGTCTCAACCTTTGCAAGCCTGAAAATCAGACTGCACTAGTCTCAGAACTTTTGACGTTTGGATGACTTATACTTGTCCAAAAGGGTTGAAACTTGCGCCAAAAGAACCTTAAGACGTGTGTCTATGTTTCCTGAAAGTTTTGGGATTTTTGACGTTCGTTTACTTTTAAGAATATGATAAAAATGATGCATTGTGCTAGAAACTGAAAGTAAGTGCTGAAAAGTAAAGAACACAAGAAATTTTATACTGGTTCGGTTAAATCAACCTACTCCAGTCTTCGAAGACACCTTTCTCGGTTATCACTAATCACAAAACACAAAAAACACCTTACCACACAGGGTTGATGGAGTTACACACTAACTCCAACCCTTTACAAACCTTGTAAATGATTACAACGGTCACGAACACCACCACCTTGTGAATGCAAGATTGATCACACCTTGATCAATCTTTTACAAAAATAAAGAGTATATGGTGGTATGTAAGAAGCCTATTCAAGATGTATGAATATGAATACAATAGGCTTTTAGAGAGAATAAAGAAAGAAGTGTAGAGAGAAGAAGGAGATGTATGCGTTTTGATCTTTTAAATTTGCAAGACTTGTGTTGTCTTTTGTTTGCTCTCTTCTTTCCTCTTTATCCAAGTTGGCCGCACCCTCTTGCCTTGATCTTCTCTTGAAAATTATCTTTTAAGTCATTGGAAGAGTATATTGCATCATTGTGACATTTCCTTGCTTATTTGGCAACTCCTTATTGGATGATCATTAAGCTCTTGCTTACTTGGCACTCATTGAATGGATGGAAGTTGTCATCATTTGATGACTAGATAAATCTGAAAATAACCTTTAAGAACATGTGCCAATTAGCCATAAAAGTGTTTCCATAAGTCACATAATAATTCCACAAAATTAGCAAGACAACTATCTCCATTTTCCGTCATAAAAATCGGCCATATGCATTCTACACATGCTGAAATTTCAGCATGTGTGATATTCACACCAAATTCAAGATATTGCCATGTAGGTAGTAGATTTATTCCTTGAAAATAAAGAAGAAATCAATCATCATTTAGTACATAACATTTCTACTAATTTTGGAATAAAAATTAGTCAGCAAGAAGGCCATAAAATCGGCCAAGTTCATTCTGCACATGCTGACATTTTCAGCATGTGTGATATTCCAAGATACCATCACATTCCATAATACTTTTAAAACATTGCCATATTATCTTTCAATCAATCCATATAATTCAAAGTAGTAAATATGGCACCATTTAGTATACAATTCGGCCATTCATAGACTACACATGCTGAATTTTCAGCATGTGTCACAAATGTGACAAAGTTTGAAATGTTACCTTTTGTAGTTCCTTCCTTTATGTCACCAACCTTGTATACTTGATTCTTGGCCAATAAAGATGCCAACAAAGCTCCACATATGCTTCATCAAGCTAAGATAGGCGTGTACTTTGAGCTTGAACATGTGCTGAATTTATTTTTGCAAACTTTGTAAAATAGTGCACAATAATTATACACATATGGTATATTCTAATCAGCCCTTAATTGATTTTTCTAGAACACTTTAGAATGTATAGAGTGTGTAAAAAAGTCTAGATACATGTTATATGTCATGCCAAAAATGTTCCATGTGTCGTATTCGTAGAAAACCGAATTTTCGACGTTTGTCGATTACCCGATTTTTCTCCGATTAAATTCCAACTTTTTGCACATGTTATATATATTATGTTATACATAATATACATAAATTAAACTTTAATATTCAGCTCTCATGGCTGATTAAAGTGGCACCTACATGTGACAAAAATGTTGAATTTAAAATCTCCACAATTTGGCCTTAACTGAGGGTAATTTGTGTGTGCCAACATGGAATGATTTCATGGCTGTATATACCATGTAAGCCACGAAATTTGTGGCCATTTTTGAAGTGTAGGGGCTGGCCATCTATATATGGCAAGTACGTGACACGTTGGCAAAATTTCGGTATTCACCCGATACGACATTTTTTGGTTTAGAACCTTTTAACGTGTCGTAATAAATTTGTCATCACCATGACTTATATCATATGATATAAGACCTGAATATACTCATAAATATGAGTTAAATATAGTGGTGTGATGTTAACATATGTTCGTAAAATATATAACGTGTCAGTAGTATGTTGGAATATATGTGTATGTGCCTTTTATAAAAAATCTGAATATATATAAAAATATATGGTAAATGGCGTGTATAAAGGAGAAGAAGACTTTCCATTCTTCAATTTGTTGCCTTTGTGCCTTTTCCAAATATAGCTTCTTTTAATGAACTACTTAGTTTATTTAACTAAGTATTTCACTTAATGAACTAGTTTAGTTCATTAATGGTGGCACTTGAAAATAGTTCAAACACAACAAATGTTCGCCATTTTATGTAAGCTTTAAAACTTCATGGCTCGTTAGTACGATAACATTATATATGAACTATATAAGGCAGGTTTCATGCAAAAACGTGTTATGTCATAAAACATGTCATGCATTTTTTAATACACGTTATTTAAATCATGCATTTTGTAATCACTCAAACCCCTTTTTCTCAACATAATTGAACATTCATTCAAATTGAAATCAAATTTACAATTGAACATTCATTCAAATTGAAATCAAATTTACAAGGTTACTCTCCTTTTATAGGAGTTTTTCTGCATTTAACGACTTTATTTTTCCACTTGTGCAGCGTTTACTATTTATCTACAGCGTTTCCTAACTTTACAAAGGTAAGTATCGATTATCTGGTATGCTCGACCTATGTACAATAAAAGTCCTACGTTTATGACATATGACTAAGTGTTGTATCTCTACCTTAGCTTTGCTGCCTATCTTGTGCTTCACATTGTCACCTCGTCTCTTCGGCCCCTCGGCTTAGCACAACTTTATTTTGTTTCTATTCTGATGTCCTCCTTTACCTGGGCTCTTCTTAGTTCTGTGCTCCTCTTCACCTCAGCTCTTCTTTTCCTGCCTTGGTCACCTCAGCTTGACAGTAATACTTTGTCAATACATCATATCTTCACTTCGTCCATTGTCACTTAACTCAGGCAATCTTATATTCAATTCAGATCAGCTTGGATGACGTACTTCAGTTCCTTGTTTTATTTCCTTCAGCACGGCAAGTACTCTGTTCAGGTCGGCATAACTCGGCTGAGCTCAGTACACCTCGGCTAAGCTTGTTTCTACACTCCTCCTCAAGCTTAATTGTATATATTCATACAACCAAGCTTGGATACTAAGTACTGGAAACATTTGTTGAAAAGAGCTTCGTTAAAATATCTGCAATTTGATCTTTGGTTGAGGCGTGGACTAGGATGACCTCATTTCCTTATATATTTTCTCGGATAAATGTCTGTCTATTTCTACTTGTTTTGACTTATCATGCTGAATTGGGTTTTGGTAATACTTATTGCTAAGACACGGTTGCAAAAAACTTTGATGGGTAATTGTGTCTTTATCTAGAGATCTTCAAGACCTCTTCTGATCTAAATGCCTTCACAGATTCCTAATGCAAGTTCCCTCAACTCTGCTTCAGCATTGCTTCTTAACACAAATGATTGTTTCTTACTCTGCTAAGTAACAAGTTTCTCCCATAAGAATGTTCCATAGCCAGTTTTTGATCTCATGTCGACCTTGGATCCTGCTCAGACTACATCTATAAACACCTTAACACTTCGATCTGCACTCTTCTTGAAACACAGTCCTTGTCTTGGTGCATTCTTAAGATACCAAAAAAATTTTAATGCATCTTGGAGATGTTTGTTAGTAGGACTATGAATATATTGAGATACAAAAGCTTGGAGTCATGTCCACTGATCTCTAGACTTATGTCCAGGTTCTACAGGGGTGCTTGCTGGTATGCATCCGAGTAGACCAGTTTCCTTCAAGAGGTCCAATATATATTTCCTTTGGATATATATATTCCTTCTTTGTTCCTAGCGATCTCCATTTCTAAGAAATATCTCAGCTTACCTAGATCCTTCATTTCAAATGCTTAGATAGTTGTGTCTTAATACTATCTATCCCATAGTTATCATTCTCGGTTATTATGATATCATCTACATACATTATTAGTATAGGACCTGTATAGTACTACTAGAAGGGAGGGGTTGAATAGTGAGTGCGGAAAAATTGGTTTTTAAAACTTTTTGTTACCAATTACTCACTTCTGAAAACAGAATCTGTTTTCAGACCCGGTTTTTTTATTAAATATATGATCAGGTGATAGACCTCCAAAAATCGTAAAATTTGGTGACAATGTATTCTCAGATGTTATGAATGTGTCATAAACATTTTAGATTAAAATTCAAAGTGTAACACCTTAAAAAACGTTTTCACTCAGACGGTGTCAATCTGCCAGAAATTGTTCCTCGAAAAATTTATTCCTATTTATTGATAACTCTAAATGATCTGAAACTTTTATGTAATGCCTCTTAAGATGTATAATTTAATGGGTTGAAACATTTTTTAAAAATTCTTTTGGTAAGTATGTCAACCACGTTGATGTTATCAACCTTTGCATAGCTCAAAAATCAGATTGCACTATTCTCATAACTATGAACGCTTGGATGACTTATACTTATCCAAATTTGATATAACTTGTTTCAAATTAAAGATAAGACTGTTGGTTATGTTTCTGCAAAGTTTGGTGATTTTTGAAAAACTTTTGCTATTTTTACCGTGGCTATAAAAATGATGCAGAAAACAGGAACTAAAAGTAAAAGTGCTGAAAAGTAAGAACACAGAGATTTTTATACTGGTTTGGTTAAATCAACCTACTCCAGTCTTCGAGGACACCTTCCTCGGTATTCGCTAAATGCAAAATACCTTGACACAATGGTGACTGGAGTTATACACCAAATCCATCCTTTTTACAACGAGCAAACAAAAACAACAACACAAGTGCCACCACCGAACAAATGAAGGTATGATCACACCTTGATCAACCTTGCACAAGAATGCGATGTATATGGATGGCAATAATCAAAGCCTATACAGATTTTAGAATGTAAGATGATAGGCTTGAGGCTAAGAGCAAGAGAAGAGAATAGTCTTGCTAGATCTTGATTGAATACGATCTTTGGCTTTCTTTATCTTGAACACTTTGCCTCCTTTTATAGGTGTATAGCCGTCTCCCTATGGCTGAATTCTCCCCTTGAAAATTGTCTTGAAAATGTTGAAAGATTGCCTTGTATAACATCATGACACACCCTTGCTTACTTGGCAAAATATGATTGGACGAACGGTGTATCTTCGCCTAGTGGTCACTTCATGATAGGCCATCATTATCCACATCATCATCATCATCATCCGTACCCAGTATATCCCAACGATAGCAAAAGCTATCGTTAGAGTCTGGGGAGGGTAAGTGGTAGGCAGACAATACCTCTGTCCCAAGGGATAGAGAGTCTGATTCCAATGAGACCCCCGGCTCTATATGTACCTGAATAAATGATATAATAATAGAGATATGATGTGCTAGTGTGTTAGTGAGGAAATTCAAGAAATACAAAGAAGAAGCTTTCGATATTAAAATACACATAATACATGTAAAGCAAAACAACTGTAAAACATAAGCACATGCGTGCAAAGTCAACCTGAAGCGTAAATAGTGTCTACGCCTATCTATATCTTAAATATACTATAGGGTGTCCCTGTATATGACATATACCTCGCTAACCTTAATCTTATGTCTCCATGAACTCCTATCCTAGACCATGTCCTCAAAGAGATGCAAATCTAGTAGGTCGTGCCTAATCTGCTCATCCCAAGTCAGTTTGGGTCTGCCTTTACTCATGTTCCCCTCTACAATGATGTTTTCAATTGCTCTGACCGGCACTGTTGTCTGTCTTCGCTTGACATATCCAAACCATCTCATTCTTCCCTCCCTTATCTTATCTGCCATACTAGCCACGCCTAACCTTTCTCGAAACACCTCGTTTCTGATCCGGTCTAGCCTTGTATGCCCATACATTCACCTCAACATCTTCATCTCTGCCACTTCCATCTTCTGCAATTGTGACCTCTTGATGGCCCAGCAGTCTGTCCCATATAGCATTGCCGGTCGCACTGCCACCCTATAAAATTTTTCCTTTAATTTAGTTGGGAAATTCCTGTCACACAGCACCCCTGAGGCCGCCCTCCATTCTACACCAGCCTGCTTGAACTCGATGTGCTAAATCACTATCTATGTCCCCATTCTGCTGCACAAATGATCCTAGGTACTTAAACTTACTTACCTGTGGTACCACTTTACCATCGATGGTGAGCTGGCTATTCTCACTGTCGGCTACGCTGCTGAAGTCGCAGTGTAGATACTCGGTCTTAGACCGGCTAATTCTTAAGCATTTTCTCTCTAAAACACCTCTCCACTGCTATAGTATCATACTCAGGGCATGTCTACTCTCTGCGACTAATACAATATCGTCTGCAAAAAGCATACACCGCGGAACTGCCTCCTGTATCGGCTTTGACAACTCGTCAAGGACAACTGCAAAAAGAAATGGGCTCAACGCAGACCCTTGATGGAGGCCTACCTTCACCGGAAAAAGTCTGTATTCCCTACAGGCATACGAACGGTTGTTTTCGTCCTAGCATACATATCTCTAATTATGTCTATATACTTCATAGGGATCCCTCTTGCATCCAGACTATCCAAGATCAGGCTACGTGTCATACTATCATACGCTTTTTCGAGATCGATTAAAACCATATGTAAATCGCGCTTCTTCTCCCTATACTTCTCCATTAATCTCTTGATAATGTGTATTGCTTGCGTAGTTGATCTGGCATAATTACCATGCGAAATTCGGCCATAACGACCATTTGCTGAAAACTTCAGCACTTGGTATGATTTTGAAATCTTTCCTTGTGTGTCTTGCCTTCTTCAATGTCACCAATCATATGTGTCTTATCCTCCACCAATAAAATTGCCAAACAAGCTCCACCTAGGTTCCAATAAGGCTGAAATGGCGTGTAAACATTCTGCTGCCATGTGGTGAAATTATCTTTTGAAATTTGTCACATAATGATACCCAATCTTCACACATATGGTAAATTTCAATCGACCCCTAATTTGTTTTTCTAGAATACTCCATTGTGTCTTAGATATGTAAAAAGTGTCTAGATACATGTTTCATACATGTTAAAATGACCCATACATGTAAAAGTGCAGAAAACCAAATTTTCGACTTTCGTCGATTACGCGATTTTTTTCCAATTAATCTCAAACATCTTAGACATATAAAATATGTCATTTCACACATAATGTACATCATATAAAGTGTATTTTTAGCTACAATAGCTGATGTTAAAATGTCCCATGTGATGGAAATGTCTGAGTTTGAATTTTCAACAAATCAAGGAAATTGTAGGTGATTGATGTGTATACATGGTATGACTTAGGGGCTGATTTTGACATGTGGTGCATGAAATTTCTGATTATTTGGAGTGTATATAGGCTGGCCATCTTTATAAGGTAAGTATGTGACATGTCGGTGATGATTCGATAGTCACCCGATGCGGCAATTTTCGGTTTATAGACTCATGACATGTCGATACAATTTTGGTAACTTTATGACATATAACATATGATATAGAACCTGTATATATTCACAAATATGATGTGCATATAGTAGTGTGATATCAATGTACGTTTATGATATATATGGCCTCTCGGTTAAACGTCGAGATAGAAGTATATAGTTCGTCGTTATAAAAAATATGTATATATATTATGTATAGGCAGCCATGTGTGTGTGTATATATGTGGTGTAGAGAAGCACTTCCCATTTCAAATTTGTTGCCAAATAGGTATCTCCAAATATATTTCCTTGAGTACTTCATTTAATGAACTAGTTAATTCATCTCCTTAAGTACTTCATTAAATGAACTAGTTCATTTATATGGAACTTGAAAATAGTATAAAGACAACAAATGTTTGTCATAAGATGTAAGCCTTAACGCTTCATGACACGTTAGTACGACAATAATATATAACCATGTAAAGCATATTTATCATGTACATGTATCAAGTAACACTTAATTCATGCATTTCGTGAACACGTAACATTTAAATCATGAATTTTCAAATCACTGTAACCCTGGTTTCTCAACAATTAGAACAGTTAGCTCCCCCTTAGGTGAAATTCTAGTCAATAGTTTATGGTCACTATGGCTTTTGGTAAATTTCAGGTCTTTCACAGTTTTAATGAATGTTTTAAATCCGGCCCTTGGCGATTGTTTCAGCCCATACAGAGATTTCCTTAGCCTACAGACCTTATCTTTATTGGTTTCGTCACTGAAACTTGCTGGTGTATACACATGTAGACTTCTTCAACTAAGTCTCCATTTAGGAATGTGCTTTTGACATCTAGTTGATATAGTTCCTAGTCAAAGTTAACATCTATAGAGAACCGACTCTAATGGTATATAGTTTAGCAACTGGACAAATGTTTTCAAATAATCTATGCCATGTGTTTGTGTGAATCCTTTGGCCCTTAATCTTGTTTTATATTTATTTACGGTTCCATAATTGTTACATTTAACTGTGAATATCCATCTGTACCCTACTGGTTTTATAGCAGCCGAGCTTAGAGTCAGCTCCCAAATTTTACTTTTTACTATGGTATTCATTTCCTCATGCACAGCGTTCCTCCACTCAGGTGAGGTTAGTGTCTCTTCTATATTTTTGGGTATGACTTTATTATCAAGTGAGCATACAAGTGCATTAAAGTTTGGATTCAACCTATCATAGGTTATGAACTTTTCTATGGGGTACAGAAGGGATTCTTAATGCATTTTCTTGTTCCTTTTCTTAAAGTTATTGATCTGTCATCTATTTGAGATTCAGTTTCATATTAAGTTTGAGTTTCTTCCAGAGAACCTCATTCTTCTGCGTGGGTTGTATGTGTTCAGGTGTATCAATCGACTACTCCATGCTCGGACTTCCTGAACATTGGAGGCTAAAGCAAAAACTAGTTTGAACTGTGATGAACCAAAATAAACTACCTGTTAGTCAACAACAATCAATGGTAGACGTTGGGCATAAATGTGCTAAGTCCCGTAGGTCGGCACAAAAGCACTGCTGCTCGGCCAGATTGCACTTTGATCATATTCTTATCATCAGAAGCTGCACCTCGGCATCCGGACTGAACTGTAGTTCGGCAAGAATGCACTTCAGCACAGCTCGTCTAAAAGCTTATTGAAATAGACAAGACCAATTCAAATATAACTCCTGTTTGGCTCGGCCGAATGCCTGAGACAGGCCGATATTTGTTGACACATGGACAAGAACTGTTGAAGTGTAAAATGTAGCGCCCCGATCCGGACAACGGAATCCGAACCGGTGCACCCGTCGTAGCTTACTACGAAGACTACAAGACGTCTCATCTCTCGAATACACATCATCAATGACGTTAGAGAAAGGAGTGCGGAAACACATATCTCATAGATCTAAACCATCAAATTTGAACCTCAAAGTATAAGGGAATTACAAAAGAGTATCATGGTAACCAACTAAATCCTCGAACGAATGAAAGAAACTGGAATAACTAGCAACAGCCTCAACTATCTCCCAATACGTCTCTAAGCATCCCATTCAGCCCACTCGCCATCGTCCTCTATGAAAATCATATCATAGCTAGGCTCATCTGCAATGACAAAGGCAGTACCTTTAGTGAAAACGCTAGCAAGTAACCTGCTTATAAGACATACGCGATCAACACATGGCAAGACATGAGTAGTATATAATTCAAGGGATAATGGGGCACATGTCTTGTATACTTTCCAGAGCAGAGATTTAACAGTACAAGAACATAAGAGCAGCAATTCATAACATTCAACAGTTAACTAACATCCAAGTCACTTAGCAGTCATACCATACTGACCCACGTGATGCATGACAGAATATGCACTACACTACACAGTCACAAATGCATGGACAATTTCTTTTCAAAACAGTGCAATGCATGTCACAATGTCCGGTCACATAACTTTATACCCTGTAATGCTTCACGGCTTATATTTCCATCCCGTGTCACATTACAGTCAACTTTATACCCTGTAACGCACCATGGCTTACATTTCCATCCCGTGTAACATTACAGCCAACTTTATACCCTGTAATGCACCACGGCTTACATTTTCATCCCGTGTAACGTTACAGCCAACTTTATACCCTGTAATGCACCACGGCTTACATTTCCATCCCGTGTAACATTACAGCCAATTTCGCAAACTTTATGCCCTGTGTCGAAGCATAGGTCTTTTCAAAACATTATGCAGATGCAAGTGCCATGATGCAAGACTTCTCATTCCAATCACATTCTTCGTTCACACAATTCAAGTCACATTCAATATCAATCAATCACACGAGACTCACCTCACCTACACATTCGAGCTTATGATTCACGCTAGGTCATCAACACCTAAACAACGATTCTAAAACTCAAAGACCAATGTGAGAACCCTCACATTCCTCCATTGAACTCTGTAAGACCTCATACGTTCATTCCTAACTCCTTAGGTCATTTACGTTAAAGTTCGACTCGAATACCTTGCGAAAATCTCCACATTTGATTCACCATCTTAGGTCAGGTTCCCAAGACTTATACTAGCCTCAATCAGGTCCTAAGAAGTCCCTAAGGTCACCCAAAGGGTCCCCTAGCTTCCCTCTTTCTTCCCTTATTTTACACCAAAACTGATGGACATCATACCCTCACATCGATCTCTCAACCCTTCCTACATCGATCGATCGAAGTGACTTCGAACCCTCACATCGATCGATCGAAGTTCATCTGAGACACATCGAACCCTCAACCCCATATACATCGATCGATCTATAAACTTCTGAGGCTCATCGATATCTCAGCCATCAGACATCGATCGATCGATGTACTTCGAACTCTGACATCGATCGATCGATGTCAGCGTTTCTCCGGAAAATCTTCTGCGAACTTCTGCAGAAACTACAGACCTTCAACCAACCGTTTTCCAATTTTCTTCCAACCATTCCAAGTCTATCCTTCACTATCAATCCATTCTTAACTCATCAACACAAACCCTTCTCAAACCAAATCACGGATCCAAGCCTAAAGGCACATCATTCCTCAAAACGAACCTAAGATCTCACCCTTTTTACTCCCAAACCCCATACAACAATGAAGTCACATCAAAAAAGGATTTACGGGGTAGGGATTTGCAAGATTTCAAGTAAACAACAACAACAAAACGATCTTCAACATATAATGGCCAAAACATCAACACCAAAACACATAAATCACATACAATTTCACAAAAAGAACAACTACATGGTGATCCAATTTTGATATCAAATATAGGCCTTTTTTTCTTTTGCAAAACGTAAGAACTTATAAGATGATTACTTGACTTTGATTACTCGAAGAAGATCTGAGGAACGGAAGAAGAACGGATTGAAAATCTTGAAGTTTTCTTCTCTAGGGTTGCAAAGGTGGGAGGAGTCGCCTAGGGAGAGGAATGGACGTCGGTTTTCTTTTCTGTGAAGGAGAGAAACTAACGTTCAGTCAGTTTTTATATGGAAAGGGTGGAATTTGGAGTTTATAAATTACATCCTATTTTCTTATTTATCTCAAAGGATAAATTTCTAATATTTAATCCTAAAATTAAATACCAATTAATTCTACTATTTAAACTCTCAATTAATTCCAATTAACTCTATTACTTAATTCTTTATTCATTACTATTAATGATCATCAATGCCATTTAATTTTTTTTTATCCTTAAATTACTCTACGGAGGGTACAGGGCATAACATTCGACCCCCTTACAAAAAGTTTCGTCATCGAAACTGGCGTACCTTATTGGAAGAGGTGTGGGTATAGTTCCTTCATTTGCTCCTCAAGCTCCCACGTGGCTTCACGTTCCGTATGGTTACTCCACTGAACCTTGACATACGGGATTACACGTCTGCATAGGACTTAATCTTTCCTATCCACAATCTTCATTGGATGTTCTTCATATGAGACATCTTCTTTAACATCCAACGGCTGAGCTTCAAGGATATGGCTCGGGTCCGATACGTATTTCCTTAGTTGAGATACATGAAATACGTTATGGACTTGGGACAAGCTCGGAGGCAAGGCTAATCTGTATGCTCTTTCACCAACTTTACCAAGCACTTCGTATGGACCAATATATCGAGGGCTCAGCTTACCTTTCATCCCAAATCTCGCAACTCCCTTAGTAGGTGAAACTCATAGATAGACCTTTTCACCTTCCCCAAACTCCAAGGGTCGTCTTTTAGTATCGACCCAACTCTTACTGCGATCTTGAGCCACCCTTAACCTCTCTCTTATCACTTTTACTTTCTCAATTGTTTGTTCCACCAATTCTGGTGCAGTGATTGTCCTTTCCCCAACTTCGTCCCAACAAACCGGGGACCTGCACTTGCGTCCGTATAATGCTTCAAACGGAGCCATACCAATTGCGCTGTGATAGCTATTATTATAGGAAAACTCCATCAACTTCAACATGCTATCCCAGTTTCCTTTGAAATCCAAGGCACATGCTCTCAACATATCCTCCAAGGTTTGGATAGTTCTCTCGGATTGTCCATCCGTTTGAGGGTGGTACGCGGTACTCATTCTCAGCTCGGTACCCATCGCCTTCTGAAATGCCCTCCAAAACTTAGAAGTGAACTTGAGATCACGATCCGACACAATGCTGACGGGGACTCCATGCACGCTCACAGTGTTATCCACATATATGTTGGATAATTTCTCATATGAGGTACCATGTGGCATGGCTATGAAATGGGCTATCTTCGTCAAACGGTCTACAATCATCCAAATCATCTCATTCCCATTTCTGGTTTTGGGTAACCCCATCACGAAGTCCATAGTCACGTGCTCCCATTTCCATTCAGGAATCTCAAGTGGCATCATCAAACCACCAGGTCGTTGGTGTTCAGCTTTGACTTGTTGGCATATCAAACATCTTTCCACATACTCCGCCATAGATCTTTTCATCCCCATCCACCAATAATTCCTTTTGAGATCCTTGTACATTTTAGTGCTCCTGGGGTGGATAGACGTTCTCAAGTTATGCGCTTCTTGGAGCAAATCCCTTCGAAGTTCGTCTTTACCTGGCACGCATAATCGATTCTGAAACCAAAGACTTCCATCTCCTCGCAACTGGAACTCTTTTACTGGTCCCGTAGACAACTTGTCGTGGATTTCTTTCAATTCCGGGTCATCATACTGCACTTCTTTAATTCTTTCTACCAGATCTGGGCTGATAGACAAAGCTGTAAGAACATTCACCACTGAATCCACGACTTTGAGACCAAACTCCTCGATCTCTCTTTCCAGCAGGGACTGTCTAGCGTGACTGTACTTTCTGCTCAGTGCGTCTACCACTCTATTTGCTTTTCCCGGATGGTAGTTGATGGTTAGGTCATAGTCCTTAAGTAACTCCAACCATATTCTCTGTCGCATATTTAACTCTTTCTGCGAAAATAGGTACTTCAGACTCTTATGATCAGTGAATACGACACATTTCTCTCCATATAAGTAGTGCCTCCAGATCTTAAGAGCAAATACCACAGATTCGAGCTCCAAGTCATGCGTCGGGTAGTTCTGCTCATATGGTTTCAATTGTCTTGACGCGTACGAAATGACTCTTCCATTTTCCATCAAGACACAACCTATAAACAGAAAGTTAGTTTAAGACTAGCATATGTATATACAATGTATTAATTGTAATGACGTACATACCTAGTCCTTTCTTGGACGCGTCACTATAGATCACAAAATCGTCGGTGTTGGAGGGTTGTGCCAACGCCGGGGCTGTGGTCAATCTCTTCTTGAGCTCAGAAAAGCTTTGTTCGCATTTAGCAGTCCATACGAACTTAGTCTTCTTCTGCGTAAGTCGACTCAATGGAACTGCTATGGTGGAGAATCCCTCGACAAACTTCCTATAATAGCCTGCCAAGCCTAGGAAACTTCTAACTTCGGTCACATTTGTGGGTATTGGCCATTCCGTGATGGCTTCTATCTTCTTAGGATCCACAGAAATCCCATCCTCCGAAATCACATGACCGAGAAAGGCTACACTTCTTAGCCAGAATTCACACTTGCTGAATTTGGCATAAAGATTTTGTTGCCTCAAGATTTGCAACACCACCCTTAAGTGTTCAGCATGGGCTTGCTCGTCGGGGGAGTAGACTAGAATGCCATCGATGAACACCACCATAAATTGGTCCAACTGCTCTCGAAATACGGTGTTCATCGAGTCCATGAAGGCCGCTGGGGCATTAGTTAATCCAAAAGGCATCACCAAAAATTCATAATGCCCGTATCGAGTCTGGAAAGCGGTCTTAGGTATATCTCCCGCTTTCACAAGCAGCTGATGATACCCCTGACGAAGATCAATCTTCGAAAACCATCGGGCTCCCTTTAGTTGATCAAATAAATCCTCTATCCTTGGCAGAGGATATTTGTTCTTGATGGTGATCTTATTCAATTCTCGGTAATCAATACACAGCCTCATACTGCCATCTTTCTTCTTTACAAATAATACTGGAGCTCCCCAAGGAGATACACTGGGGCGAATTAACTTCTTGTCTAACAAATCTTGAAGTTGTCCTTTAAGCTCCTTAAGTTCAGCTGGAGCCATTCTGTAAGGTGCCTTAGATATAGGTTCGGCTCCGGGAATCAAGTTAATCTCAAACTTCACTTCTCTTGATGGCGGAACTCCCGGCAAATTGTCCGGGAATACATCCTTGAATTCATTAATTACCGGAATCTGATCTATGGAGGGAACTTCTTGCTTAGCATCTACTGTATACACCATGAATCCCTCTGCTCCTTTTTGCAAAGCTTCAAAAGCCTTAATCGCCGTCAAGTATATCTTCTTTGGGGCTTTTGTTAACTTGACGTTTCCTTGAACCGTTATTTCATTCATCTCAGGGTCCTTAACGGTTACTTGCTTAAGTTTACAATCGATATTGGCATGATTCTTGGTCAGCCAATCCATGCCCAATATTACATCAAAATCCTTCATCGGATTGGAACTAAGGTCACTGAAAACACCTTTCCATCCAATTCCAACTCCCAATCTTTGTACTGGTGGTCGGAAACCAGCACTTGTTCGCCTGCTGCCTGCACCCTGAAGGGGGTTTCAAGCCATTCGGGTAGACAGTCGAGTCCTTTGGCGAATCGCTTAGAAATGAAGGAGTGTCTTGCTCCGCTATCAAACAATACGTTCGCAAGTACTTTGTTAACTAGAATCACCCCTAAACACAGAGAGTGTAGCACATAAAGGTTTTCACATAAAACACAGTTAATCTCCAACTTAAACAACTAAAATTCAACTTAAGCAGCTAATATTTAACTTAGGTCTTACCTGTCACAACGTCGGTGTCCTCCTGTACTTCGGCGTCCATCATTGCATGGACTCACGCGTTGGGCCTGCATCTCGGCTGCTGTGCCAACCCTGCTTCTCCTTGCAGCTTTGGATTCCACTCGGGGCAATCCTTTATCCTATGGCCTGTCTTCCCACACTTGAAGCATGCTCCTGATTTCTTCCAATATTCACCCACATGTCTCTTCTGGCAGTGTGGGCATACTGCCGGTGCTTGACGGTCGGGCTGATTCTGTTGCGTTGCCCTCTGAGCCGGTCCTGCCTGCCCTTTCCTAGGAATCTTGACCCAACGTCCGAGTCTACCTCCACTTTTCTCTTCCCTTGGCCTCTTGCTAGACTCGTCACGAGCCTCTCTAGGCTGTGACCTACGCATGTCACTCTCCACAAGGTAACACGCATCCAACATCTCCTCGAAAGTCTTCAAGCTAGACCCCGCTATAACCGTCCGTATGTGGAGGTTCAGACCTTCCTCAAATTTCAGCATCTTCATCCGGTTGTTTTCCAACACTATGGGCATGAATTTTCCTAAGGCATGGAATCTATCCGCATAATCAGAAACGGACATCCTCCCTTGTTCAAACTTATCGAACTGCCTCATCTTCTCCAAAATGGCAGTTTTAGGCACATAGTAATCTTTGTAGGCCTGTACGAACTGTCTCCACAGAATAGGGGGAGTCATCTTTGGCAGAATACCATTCCACCATGCGTTGGCTCTGCCAATCAGTAAGGGTGTGGCCACGTCAACCTTAAGCTCCTCAGGCACTTGCACAAGCCTGAAGCACCTTTTCACCTTGTCTAACCAGAATCCGGCCACTTCTGGATCAGTGGTCCCTTCAAATTTGGGGGCATGCATCTTCCGCATCTCCCCTATATAATACCTGATACCTTGCTGAGGGGGTGGCGGAGGAGGAGGTTGTTGTTGCTGCTGGGCAACTCCTTGCGCTATCACTGTGATAGCGTCTATGAATGCTTGTGGTACTAACACGGGTGGTGGTGGAGGGTTCTCATTTCCATTGCCACCGTTTCCTTGGTTATCTCTTCGGGGAGTCATTTTCTACAAAATCAACGGTTATTAGCTTTCAGCAATTCCAAAAGTAAATACTGAAAGCCCATATGCGTTGTACAAGGCGGAATTCGTGTACTAGAATAAAATAACGCTTGTTGATTAAATTTTATCGCGCTCGCACACACCCAACCCATTTAAACTTACATCTAGGATCACATACTTATACCTAAGATCAACTTAGGGTCAATATCATAACTTAAGAATCAACATGATATAACCTAGGTCTCCGTGGTAGATCTGAAGCCTAGGCTCTGATACAACCTGTAGCGCCCCGACCCGGACAACGGAATCCGAACCGGTGCACCCGTCGTAGCTTACTGCGAAGACTACAAGACGTCTCATCTCTCGAATACACATCATCAATGACGTCAGAGAAAGGAGTGCGGAAACACATATCTCATATATCTAAACCATCAAATTTGAACCTCAAAGTATAAGGGAATTACAAAAGAGTATCATGGTAACCAACTAAATCCTCGAACGAATGAAAGAAACTGGAATAACTAGCAACAGCCTCAACTATCTCCCAATAAGTCTCTAAGCATCCTATTCAGCCCACTCGCCATCGTCCTCTATGAAAATCATATCATAGCTAGGCTCATCTGCAATGACAAAGGCAGTACCCTTAGCGAAAACGCTAGCAAGTAACCCGCTTATAAGACATACGGGATCAACACATGGCAAGACATGAGTAGTATATAATTCAAGGGATAATGGAGCACATGTCTTGTATACTTTCCAGAGCATAGATTTAACAGTACAAGAACATAAGAGCAGTAATTCATAACATTCAACAGTTAACTAACATCTAAGTCACCTAGCAGTCGTACCATACTGACCCACGTGATGCATGACAAAATATGCACTACACTACACAGTCACAAATGCATGGACAATTTCTTTTCAAAACAGTGCAATGCATGTCACAATGTCCGATCACATAACTTTATACCCTGTAATGCTTCACGGCTTATATTTCCATCCCGTGTCACATTACAGCCAACTTTATACTCTGTAATGCACCACGACTTACATTTCCATCCCGTGTAACGTTACAGCCAACTTTATACCCTGTAATGCACCACGGCTTACATTTCCATCCCGTGTAACATTACAGCCAATTTCGCAAACTTTATGCCCTGTGTCGAAGCATAGGTCTTTTCAAAACATTATGCAGATGCAAGTGCCATGATGCAAGACTTCTCATTCCAATCACATTCTTCGTTCACACAATTCAAGTCACATTCAATATCAATCAATCACACGAGACTCACCTCACCTACACATTCGAGCTTATGTTTCACGCTAGGTCATCAACACCTAAACAACGATTCTAAAACTCAAAGACCAATGTGAGAACCCTCACATTCCTCCATTAAACTCTGTAAGACCTCATACGTTCATTCCTAACCCCTTAGGTCATTTATGTTAAAGTTCGACTCGAATACCTTGCGAAAATCTCCACATTTGATTCACCATCTTAGGTCAGGTTCTCAAGACTTATACTAGCCTCAATCAGGTCCTAAGAAGTCCCTAAGGTCACCCAAAGGGTCCCATAGCTTCCCTCTTTCTTCCCTTATTTTCCACCAAAACTGATGGACATCATGCCCTCACATCGATCTCTCAACCCTTCCTACATCGATCGATCGAAGTTCATCTGAGACACATCAAACCCTCAACCCCATATACATCGATCGATCTATAAACTTCTGAGGCTTATCGATCTCTCAGCCATCAGACATCGATCGATCGATGTACTTCAAACTCTGACATTGATCGATCGATGTCAGCGTTCCTCCAGAAAATCTTCTGCGAACTTCTACAGAAACTGCAGACCTTCAACCAACCGTTTTCCAATTTTCTTCCAACCATTCCAAGCCTAACCTTCACTATCAATCCATACTTAACTCATCAACACAAACCGTTCTCAAACCAAATCACGGATCCAAGCCTAAACGCACATCATTCCTCAAAACGAACCTAAGATCTCACCCTTTTTACTCCCAAACCCCATACAACAATGAAGTCACATCAAAAAGGGATTTACGGGGTAGGGATTTGCAAGATTTCAAGCAAACAACAACAACAAAACGATCTTCAACATATAATGGCCAAAACATCAACACCAAAACACATAAATCACATATAATTTCACAAAAAGAACTACTGCATGGTGATCCAATTTTGATATCAAATATAGGCCTTTTTTTTCTTTCGCAAAACGTAAGAACTTATAAGATGATTATTTGACTTTGATTACTCGAAGAAGATCTGAAGAACGGAAGAAGAACGGATTGAAAATCTTGAAGTTTTCTTCTCTAGGGTTGCAAAGGTGGGAGGAGTCGCCTAGGGAGAGGAATGGATGTCGGTTTTCTTTTCTGTGAAGGAGAGAAACTGACGTTCAGTCAATTTTTATATGGAAAGGGTGGAATTTGGAGTTTCTAAATTATATCCTATTTTCTTATTTATCTCAAAGGATAAATTTCTAATATTTAATCCTAAAACTAAATACCAATTAATTCTACTATTTAAACTCTCAATTAATTCCAATTAACTCTATTACTTAATTCTTTATTCATTACTATTAATGATCATCAATGCCATTTAATTTTTCTTTTATCCTTAAATTACTCTACGGAGGGTGCAGGGCATAACATAAAACGCCACAAAATGATTCATCTCAGCTCGGCAAGGTCATATATTTATAATCAGCCTCGACAGAATGTTCAACACGGCCTCGGCCACATACCGGCTCGGCCGAATAACACCAAAGAGTTGTCAGATAAGATCAAGGAAAGATATCGTCCATTATGCTCTGGGATCCACTTAGTGGCTCTGCAGAATACTATACAGATGTCAAGCAGTAATTGGCTCAGTACAAAGCCATCATTACAGGCCGACCTACACAACAGCTACGATCTCAGGCTTTTGTCCAATCACACTGCAATTCTGTAACGGATTAGACCGCCATCACAGACACATCATTATCCTATCATTTGGCAGGGGGCAGACCTCCTCTTTTTCATCAGTATAAATACCCCTCACCTCACAACAGGATGGGAGGTCAGGATTTGGGGGAGAACAATTGGAACATTGCATTCAAAGCTCCATCTCGGCCACAACGAAAAACCCACAAACTCAGTGAGACATTTCTCAGGTTTCTTAAGCCTTTATATTCCAGCATGAATAAACACCCATAACTGACTTGAGCGTCGGAGGGTTCTCCTGGGGCAGTGCCTCGGGACATCTAATGTTTTTCTTCTTTCTCAGGTTCCGATGAAGGATTCAGACGGAAGATTAACGGCATATACTTCGGGTCATCTCTGACGGCATATACTCCAGGTCATCTCTGACGGCATATACTCCGGGTCATCTCTGACCCTCATGATGACCAATCTCGGCCTCATCAGACTGAGAGTTGGTCGTGCTGGCCTGATATCAAGTTCTCGAGCTGCGATGCGCAGCTCAACACTTGGTTGTACTTGCAATAATGGTGTGAATCCTCACACAAGCCTGGATCTTTTCCTTCAAAACTTACCTTCAAGGGTTGGCACAAAGGGATAATCTCCCTCCTTGCTTCTTTAAAGGAAACAATGGTTGAGCAACACCTCCACAACGAGATTAACGTTGATCTTGGCAAACAAATCGTCTTCCAAGATGTTCTTCCCTTTGGGCTTGGCAAATACCACCTTAAAGTTAGCTTAAAATTTAAGAAGATAACCTTGATTTTATGAAAAACCAAGAAACAACTCAAAGACACAAGTCTTTAGAGAAAACTAAATTTTATTGAAGAGAAGAATTGTTGTTGGTATGTGTTGAAGGAGGCGGCCATATGGTCCTATAAATAGGCAAACAAAGCTACTAAATAAATGAAAAAGTCGTAATCTACAACACCAAGCAAATAGAAAAGTCATAAACTACGACTTCAAGTATATGGAAAAATCATTACTCACAACTCCATTTTTTAGGTTATTTACAAAAACATGAAAGAATCTTATCCTAACTTTCAAAAAAATAGATGGTTGGCCTTTTACTCCTCTAGGGACTTGGAATTTGCTAAAAACTTGAGTTCCTAAAATGTAGGGGGTGATTCCCTAAAATGTAGGAACCTTAAGAGCCTCTTAGCCTCCTTTTGAGCCTTGATCCTTGATCCTTGATTTCGTTGTAGAGACTTGTACATTTGGAATTAGCCTTTAATTTCTTCATTAATATTGTAGAGCTCTTCGAGACCATGAATTTGAATCCAATATTGACACTATTCCAAGTGGAAACAAAGGAGTTATAATTGATCGAAGTGTGGTCCAATAATCATTCATTCTTGCCTAACACCTTTCATGCACACGCCTCTCCACCAAACCGCCTACAAAAGATAACTATACCACCAAGCATCATTCTCATCAAGGATAATAAAATGCATTTCATGCACGTGAAATACCTAACAATGAGTAAAATGACGAAAATTCCCCTAAATAAGGAAACACACAAATGACTACAGAAAAATCACAAAATGTTATCATTCATGCAATGACTATCCGTCTCTTCCCTCCAACCCTTAAATCTTGTTTATAACATGTAAAACATAGAATAATCATGTATGAATGCAAAAACACTAAATGGCAGGTTCAAGAAGATAAACCCGTGTGGAGAGTTCATATTGAACATGCCTACGCAAGAAGGCGCCAACATTGTATCGTAGTTGTTTGGCCTTGCTTCTTGTCATAGACCCTTGTGGCACATCAAATAATGGGCTAGATTGAGTGTTGCCTATACTATTTATTATTTTACAATATTCGTGGTGCCTTAAATCTTATGTTTTGGCTAAGGAATTATAAAATGCATGTTTTTCATCAAATGTAATATTGAGTGTTACAAAAAATCTTTTATTGGTTGAACAGTAATGCTTATATCCTTTTTGTGAGGCACTTAACTGATCTAGGATCTAATTTTTCCCCCAGTCTGGGCTGAATGTGTACATATGCTACATATCCGAACAGTTTGAATGATAACTCTGAGAGTAGTTTAGTATGTAGGAAGTGTCTGAGGAGTATTTATCTAGGAGTTTTAAAAAACGAAGTTTTGGAGGGCATCCTATTTATTAAGTATGTAGCAGTTAGCAGGTTTTCACCTAGTATTGTTCAGGACGTTCATTGCAAATATAATGCCTCTGGTTACTTCAAGGAGATGTCTAACTTTTCTCTCAGCGAAACCATTTTGTTATGGGATATAGGTAAACAAAGTTTGATGGTATATACCATTTTCATGCGTAAATTTTTGAATTGTGCCATCTAAGTATTCTGCCACGTTATCTGACCTTAATGTTGTAATTGTGCAGCCGAACTGATTTTTAATAAGTGTACAATATCTCATAAATATTTGTCTGACTTCGCTTTTACCTTTTAGTAGGTAAACCCATGTTACCTTACTATGACCATCTACAAAAGTTACGAACCATATTGCACCATTCATATTAGCTACTTTAGATGGTCCCTATATATCAGAATATATAAGGTTAAATGGTGTTGAGGACTTGTATATTTCGGCTGGATAACTCTGTTTTGTATGTTTAGCTGATTGGCAAGTTTCACATGTAATTTAAGGCCATTAGAGCAAAAGAATTTTGGCATTAAACGTTTGAGATATACAAAATTGGGATGACCCAGTCTGTTACGCCATAGCAAAATATCCCATATACAAGAATTTTTAGGGTGCAAAATATTATGATCACTTGGCAGCTTGGTTGTGCTGATTAAGGCTATGGTGTCTGACTCTAGCAGGTACAGACCCACTATATTTCTAGCACCGTCAATCGTCCTCTTCATCTTTTTTTCCTAAAAACAACATTCAGTGAATGAGAAGCATGATATGCATTTATTATTTTAGTAAGTTTACCCATTAATAACATATTGAAACTTAGACTAGGGACATGCAAGATGTCTTTTAGAATTATTTTATCATTGATTATCACAGAGCCTATCCCAATTACCTTTAAGGAAGTCTCATTAGAAATTTTAACCTTCTTTGATATTGAAAACTGAAATTAGGAGTTCAGAAGGTTACCATTATTGGCCATATGATCTGTTGCTCCGAATTCTATGATCCATGAATCATTGGGGCTCGGCTGGACGTAGCCTGCCATTGTAGCTTGGATTGATTTAGCTCGGCCATGTTGTCTACTTAGTAATTCTATCAGAGCTGCAATATGATCCTTTGTATGACCCTCGACTTCAGCCACCTGAGCTAGCCGAGGTGTTTTGTGCTTTGCCAAACTGTGTTGAGCTGCGTTGTAAAGCCGACTTGGTGTGCAGCACTTTGTCCAGCATCAAATGGCTTTGCGATTGTCTTTGAGACTAACACAAAAACGGCTGCAAAGTTGTGATGGCATTTGATAATTATGGCCGCTAACTTCCGACCGCTTTTGACATGGTCACAAATCCGCTACTCTTTTTGAGACGGACGTAAAATAGTAGCTAATTTGCAACCGTTTGCAAAGTTGTGGTCGTTTTTTAAACGTATGCAAAAACAGTCTTTAAGTTGTGACTTTTTTTAGAACAGTCGCGATTTTATAACCGTTTTTTAAATGGCCGCAAAGTTACTATATTTTTCTAGACAGACGCAAAAAAGGTCGCTAAGCTGGGATCATATGTTATAATGATCACAAATTTGCGATTTTTTTAAGACGGTCGCAAATTTGCGACGGTTTTCAGTACGATCGCAAACACGGAATAGTACCTGATCTTTCAAAATATATGACTCTGGGTTCCTACCCCTCCCGGGACCCCAAGTCTTTGTTTTCTGTGCAAGGATTGAAACATTAAATAAGAAACCCAGTAGATTTTTCAGCAACCCTGTTAAGTTCAAGAATAAAAATGAAAATTTGAAACAGATATGGGCGCTATCAGCACCGGGAGGGTCTTTTTTTAGCATTTTCAGCCCCATGAGCGGCCTTTTGCCTTGGCATCATATGGAGGCAATTTTTCATTTCCAATAGAGTCAAGGATATACTCTTTATTGATTTTGAAATAGGATGGAATAAAGCAAAATGATTTACTAAATTGACTGATCTTGTCTTGAAGAGGAGAAGAAACGCTACTATATATGAATCTATAATTATCCATGGTTGTATTCAACACTTCCCCGGACCCAAAAGGGAGAAAAGTCTGTTGAAAACAATCAATCTTGTACTAAGACGCAGTCGTTCAGTGTGTGCGTATGGAATAACAAAATAAACCAAACCCGGGGCGAGTCGAGGACTCTGTCCTTAAGACGTATTGCTCCGGTATACTGTTCCCAACCGGCGTTAGCAACCGTCTCCCAGGATACAACGGGTACCTGTTCAGTTGAGCGGCACTGCTGAACTTGAACTGCTTCGAACTTTCGAGTGTCATGACTTCTCTTGGACGGGATGCAAAGTCTTGAATGCTATGAATGCTGTATGCTACGAATGCAAATAAAAATTATGTGTCGAGAATGCACCCTTTGCCCTGTTTATATAGGGGAGTCGGTTGGAGAACAGGTTACCGTGTCCGTTGGATCAAAACCGTAGTTTGATTTAAGCCGTTAGATGAAAACCTCCTATCTAGTTTTGGAAGGTTTAATCTCAGCCTTTAGATTGAAAACTGATTCGCAGGTTTAAACCTAGAGCGTTAGATGGAAACCACATTTGGTTGGGCGGTTAGGACGGTTTAAATCTCGGCCGTTAGATTAAAGCTGCCTCTTCCACCACCATTAGATCACACCAGATTGATCTTATCTTATGTAGGAGGATAGTGTTTGTTTCAAGTTTGAAAACACAACTGCCCAGCAGAAAGGATTCTGCACGCTGTCCAACATCGATCGATGTCACATCGATCGATCGATGTGATCAATCGATGTACGTCAAAATCATTTCGAACCCTTCTGTCCAACTTCGATCGATTACATCGATCGATCGAAGTGACATCGATCGATCGATGTGATTGATCGATGTAAGACAGAATCATCTGAAGCTTCCTGTCCAACTTCGATCGATGACATCGATCGATCGAAGTCATCGATCGATGTCCGTCAGAAGCTTCTCATGCCACATGGACACATCCAATGTGGTATTCCTCAATAAGGGTGACACATCACCCATACACAACGTTTTCCATCCACTTTGAGCATTAATTTCTCGTTCACCCGATATCGTAATTGAGTGATTCCACAGCCTAAAATTAACTACTCGTTACGTAGATAATTAAGGACACATTAGTTTTTGATTTTCATTATCGGAAACTCATTAAGCTCAAAGTACGTTGCTCAACCAAGTTTTGCAACCTTCATTAATGGGCCAAAGTCCAAACCTTTAAATCTCCAACAATCTCCCACATGAATGGAAATTAATGCAAATGCATATGCAGACTCTAACGAGAAGTCAGACAAGAAAATGTTGCATCAGAAGATGTAGCTTCTGGCTTTGAACCATTCCTAGTGATGTACCATCGGATTCACTCGGCTAAATAGTGACTTGATGTCTTGAACCAGTCAGCCTTTGTTGTGAACCTAGACAATGATACTCACACAACATTTTCTTTAACACCCTTTGGTTCTCATGGTTGTGTTCATTTTGGCCATGAACAACCTGGTTTCAAAAACTGTTTTAGAGAAATCTTGCATCCTAGACTTTCTCATAGAAGCGGTCCCACTTCACACTTACATAGGTGATTCCTATCAAGAGTATTCTGCCATACTCCACTTGACGTATCAAGATATATGACATCATTAAAAGCTTTAGCTTACCCTGAATATTTTCTACAGACAGCACTTTTACGTGACGGAATGAGTAAGTGCTAACTGAATCTTCATAACTTAGTTGTCCCATTGAACCAAGATTCTGGGATCTCCAGTCAACAAGGTTGGGTTACCATTACAAAGATTCTTGCATTATGGGCTTTAGTCCCATTCCGTTTGTCAATCTTGACATCTGATCTCTAGGCAAGCCTTTTGTAAGCGGATCCGCAAGATTCTCCATTGATTTTATATAATCAATGGAAATCACGCCATTAGAGATCAACTGTTTAATGGTGTTATGTCTTCGACGTATATGTCGTGACTTACCATTGTAGATGCTGCTTTGAACATGTCCTATAGCTGACTGACTATCACAGTGTATGCTAATAGGAGCGATCGGCTTAGGCCAGCAAGGAATATCTTCTAGGAAATTCCGAAGCCACTCAGCCTCTTTCCCAGCTTTATCCAGCGCTATGAACTCAGCTTCCATAGTAGACCGAGCTATGCATGTTTGTTTCGTGGATTTCCACGACACAGCAGCAGCACCAACAGTGAACAAGTATCCACTGGTGGACTTCGAGTCCTTACTGTGTGATATCCAATTTGCATCGCAATATCCTTCTAATACTGCTGGATATCTCGTGTAATGTAATCCAAGATTCATTGTGTATTTCAGATACCTCATCACTCTATTAAGAGCTTTCCAATGATCATCACTTGGATTACTGGTAAACCCGCTCAACTTGTTTACTGAACAAGCTAAGTCTGGTCTTGTACAATTCGTTATGTACATCAGACTTCCAATAACCTGAGAGTATTTTAATTGAGCTACAGGTTCGCCTCGATTCTTCCTTAAGTGCATACTTAAGTCAAGTGGGGCCATTGCTTGGGTGCTTGTTTAAGTCCGTACAAAGACTTAACAAGTCTACACACTTTCTTTTCTTGTCTTGGAACCACGAACCCTTCGGGTTGTTCCATATAAATCTCTTCCTCTAACTCACCATTAAGAAATGCAGTCTTTACATCCATTTGATGGATTTCTAAGTCATAGACTGCAGCAATGTCTACTAGCATCCTTATGGAAGTGATCCTAGTCACTGGTGAGTAGGTGTCAAAGAAGTCAAAGCCTTCTTTCTGCCTATAGCTCTTGGCTACTAACCTGGCTTTATACTTTCCAATAGACCCATCCTCTTTAAGTTTCTTCTTAAAAATCCACTTACAACCAAGTGGTTTACTTTTAGATGGAAAGTCAACCAACTCCTAAGTGTGATTTTGAAGAATCGAGTCTATCTCACTGTTAATTGCCTCTTTCCAGAATGGAGCTTCTGGAGTTGACATAGCCTCAGAAAAATTCCTCGGCTCATTTTCTACCATATAGGTTAGAAAGTCCGGACCAAATGACGTCGGTATTTTGGTCCGTTTGCTTTGACGAGGTTCCTCAGTCTCTTGAGGAGTCGTCTCACGCATTCGCTTACTCGTGCTAGCTTCTTCACTGTCTTTGTCTTTCTTCGGAAAGACATTTTCAAAGAACACTGCATTCCTTGATTCCATGACAACATTGTCATGTATCTCGGGAATGTCCAATTTGTGCACTAAGAAACGATATGCACTACTGTTCGTTGCATAGCCGATGAATATGCAATCAATTGTTTTGGGCCCAATTCTCACTTGTCTTGGTTTAGGTACAGCAACCTTCGCCAGACACCCCCACACTTTCAAGTATTTGTAACTAGGCTTATAGCCTTTCCAAAGTTCATATGGGGTTTTATCTGTCTTCTTGGACGGAATCCTATTTAAAATGACGTTGGCTGAGAGGATTGCTTCCCCCCACAAGTTTTGAGGTAAACCCGAACTTATCAACATAGCATTCATCATCTCCTTTAGAGTACGGTTCTTGCGTTCAGCAATACCATTCGATTGAGGTGAATATGGTGCAGTCGTTTGATGAATAATGCCATGTTCTGAACAGAATTTATTAAACGGTGTATCATATTCGCCACCTCTATCACTACGAATTGTTTTAATTCGTTTGCTAAGTTGATTCTCAACTTCATTTTTATAATCCTTGAACACATCAAGGGCCTCGTCTTTGCTACTTAGCAAATATACATAACAATATCTAGTGCAATCGTCAATAAAAGTTACAAAGTACTTTTTTACCTCCTCTTGTTTGCACAAACTTTAAATCACACAAATCTGTATGAATTATATCCAACGATTCAGTGTTTCGTTCTGTTGAAGGAAATGGTGCTTTTGTCAATTTTGCTTCAACACATATTTGGCATTTTTCTTTATTACTAAAGTCCAGTTTGGGCAATAAGTCAAGATTAATCATTCGTTGTATTGACTTGTAATTAACATGTCCCAAACGAAAATGCCATAAACAAGAAGACTCAAGCATTTAAGCAGAAGAGAAAACAATTTTATTAGCCTCGGAGGGCGCAACTTTCTTGGGTACAATTGTCATAACATTTAATTTGAACATGTTATCAGAAAGATACCCCTTTCCTAAATACACCCTATTCTTAGAAAGTGTAAATTTGTTTGCCTAAAAAATAAGCTTGAACCCATGAGTGACTAGCAGCGCGCCAGAAACCAGGTTTTTCCTTATGTCAGGAACATGCAGCACATTTTGCAGGGTCAACTCCCTTCCTGAGGTCAGCTTCAAGATCACCTTGCCCGATCCTTCGATCTTCGTGCTGTTGGAGTTTCCCATAAAAAGTTGTTCATTGTTTGTCGTGGGCACGTATTCTCTTAACATAGCCCTATTCGCACAAACATGTCGAGTGGCCCCTGTGTCCACCCACCATTCACGCGGGTTTCCCACTGCGTTGCACTCGGTCACCACTACGCAGAGGTTCAAGTCTTCTATTGCGCCGACCAGATTTGCTTTCGCCTTATTTTGATTCTGATTCTTTTTGGGCTTTCGACATTCACTGCTTCGATGCCCTGGTTTTCCACAATTATAACACTTACCTGTGAACTTCTTTGCAATTTCCTTGCCCTTGACGTTCACGCCCAAAGTGTTATTTTTATTTCTGTCCTTCGCCTTAGCAACATGAGCCTTGGCTTGACCAGGCGATGTGGACGGCTTCCTTTCGGCACGACGATTGTCCTCCTCAATACGAAGACGGACTATCAAATCCTCCATTTTTATCTCCTTTCGCTTGTGTTTGAGATAGCTCTTAAATTCCCTCCATGGAGGAGGCAGCTTCTCAATCACAGCCGCAACCTGGAAAGATTCACTGAGTGTCATGCCCTCCTCTTCCATTTCAGATACCAACATCTGTATTTCTTCCACCTGTGAAATTATAGTTTTGGCATCTAACATTTTATAGTCGAGAAATTTTCCAACTATCAACTTTTTCGTACCAGCATCTTCTGTGCGATACTTTTTATCTAAAGCCGACCACAAAGCTTTTGCAGTTTTATATGTACAAACCACGCCATAGATAGTATTATCTAGGCAACTCAGAATCAAATTTAAACAACAAAAATTTGTATACGCCCAAACCTCAGCACCCAAGGCGTTCTGCATATTTTGTTGTTGATCCTCCGCAGGCTCAACCACGGGTGGATCCTCGCTCAGCATTCTGGCCAATCCCAGCGCCGTGAGGTAGAACAGCATCTTCTGCTGCCATCTCTTGAAGAAACTACCAGCGAACTTTTCTGGCTTCTCCACATGAGCAGCAGTGGCAGCCGGATTCATCTGAGGCCCTCCAGTCGGTGCCAGCAAAACCGTGTTGAACTGCGGTCCGGCAGCAACATTGTTTGCCCCTTCAGGTGCAAACACGGAGTGAGCACCATTAAAGCCTTGAACAGAGTTCGAGCTCTCGTGTTCCATTCCTGTTCAGTTCGATCAAAACGTACAGATTATAACAGAATCAGGTTTAAGAAAAGAATAGAAGTAGACTGCAACTCAGTAAAGCACTGGTTTGCGTAAAAATAAAAAAACAGTACAGGAAGTAATTGAATCGGAATACGTCTTAAGATTGTTGAAAACAATCAATCCTCTACTAAGACGCAGTCGTTCAGTGTGTGCGTATGGAATAACAAAATAAACCAAACCCGGGACGAGTCGAGGACTCTGTCTTTAAGACGTATTGCTCCGGTAAACTGTGCCCAACCGGCGTTAGCAACCGTCTCCCAGGATACAACGGGTACCTGTTCAGTTGAGCGGCACTGCTGAACTTGAAAGGCTTCGAACTTTCGAGTGTCCTGACTTCTCTTGGACGGGATGCAAAGTCTTGAATGCTATGAATGTTGTATGCTACGAATGCAAATAAAAATTATGTGTCTAGAATGCACCCTTGCCCTGTTTATATAGGGGAGTCGGTTGGAAAACAGGTTACCGTGTCCGTTGGATCAAAACCGTAGTTTGATTTAAGCCGTTAGATGAAAACTTCCTATCTAGTTTTGGAAGGTTTAATCTCAGCCTTAAGATTAAAAACTGATTCGCAGGTTTAAACCTGGAGAATTAGATGGAAACCACATTCGGTTGGACGGGTAGGACAGTTTAAATCTCGGCCGTTAGATTAAAGCTGCCTCTTCCACCACCATTAGATCACACCAGATTGATCTTATCTTATGTAGGAGGATAGTGTTTGTTTCAAGTTTGAAAACACAACTGCCCAGCCGAAAGGATTCTGCACGCTGTCCAACATCGATGATCACATCGATCGATCGATGTACGTCAGAATCATTTTGAACCCTTCTGTCCAACTTCGATCGATTACATCGATTGATCGAAGTGACCTCGATCGATCGATGTGATTGATCGATGTAAGACAGAATCATCTGAAGCTTCCTGTCCTACTTCGATCGATGACATCGATCGATCGAAATCATCGATCGATGTCCGTCAGAAGCTTCTCACGCCACATGGACACATCCAATGTGGTATTCCTCCATAAGGGTGACACATCACCCATACACAACGTTTTCCATCCACTTTGAGCATTAATTTCTCATTCACCCGAAATCGTAATTGAGTGATTCCACAGCCAAAAATTAACTATCGTTACGTAGATAATTAAGGAAACATTAGTTTTCGATTTTCATTATCGGAAACTCATTAAGCTCAAAGTACGTTGCTCAACCAAGTTTTGCAACCTTCATTAATGGGCCAAAGCCCAAACCTTTAAATCTCCAACAAAGTCAACGAAGGAACAGGACAGGACATAGCATCCCAATCAAAAGAAGGGAAAAAAGGCTCCCAGTGCATACTCCAGTCGGTACTCGGATTTGAATTTGTTCCAACAGGTCAAGTGTTCGAGTCCAAGACACGCGCAGTGTGGGTGCTCCACCGCTGCTAGACCGAATGGCTAGTTTGTGGGAGCACCTTGTGTGGGTCACTACGTAAGTCCTCACCCAATCTAGAAGACTGTTGGACTCCGGATTTGCATTCTCCAGAATGCTCTTTGGGTCTAGAGCGACAGGAGCCTCTAGGGTCGGGGAATGACCTTTTACTCCGGAAAAAAAAGTAGATATCTAAACTCATGTCACCCTTTTCATGGCAAAGATGATATTTAGGAAAGAGTGGAATAAGTAGAGCATCAAACCCAACCAACTGCACAAATACTCGCTTCAACCGACAAGCAAATGGACACGATCTTTCAACTGTTATGTAAAGTTCACATTTGTAATTAGACAATGACAAGTGAGAGACGGAGAAGAAGCACAATATGGAAATAGCTAAAAAGGATTCCAGCCAGAAAATGATCCAACGCTTGTAAAGGACTTCTCCATAATATAAAAATTGAAAGACTCAGAAAAACTCGAAGAACATCCAAAGAACACAAGAACAACACAGAAAAAATAAATAAATAAAAAACCTTGCTAGACGTTTTGTATAAACGCAGATTCGTAACGAATTTTGGTAGATCGATGTTTACTTAGGTTGAGCAACCATTGCCTAATCAACAATCATTGAGACAAAAGTTTTTGTAGATCTTTGGAAATTTCTTGATCAAACTAAAAGATAAATTCAAACAGCAATTTATACTCAAAGAATAAATTGATTTCAAAAGACAGAATTGATTGAATTTTTTTTAAAAAAAAAACTAAGTTTAAATAAACAAACATCAACAGGCTGATTTTGGGCGAGGAAAAGCTCGATTTTTCTCAAATTTTATTCATCAAAAATGATGTGAGTCTTAAAATAAACCTAAGCTACACAAGAAAAACAAGAATGCAATCTATCAAAAATTCTCAAAACTAATCCACAAGAGAAGACTCTTTCCTCTCTAATTATCCTAATAAAACACACTAAAAATCATATAAAGAAAACATAGCACAAAGTCGCTTGGTCACTGTCTGTCAGCCTTCTGGGCTACAAAAATGCTCAATTACAACTTAAATTCAAAAAAAAAAAAACATAGGGACAAATTTTAGTCTAGCACACTCTCCTCCCATTCTCTAGTTAGAATCCGACTCAAAAAAAAAAGAAAAACAAAAAATAAATAAAACAAAAAGAAAATAATTGATCTATATAGCTGATCCCACATAGTGGAGAAAAGCCTTACTGTCATTGGTTTTGAAGTAAATAATGATTATTGATATTATAGTTTCCCTCCTCAAGTTGAGTAGTAAATTTTTTTAAAAAAAAACTTGAGTTGTAAAGAAGATACATATTTGGCTGCACATAATTTATAAGATAATAAATTAAAAAAATTATGTTAGCATCTACTATAGAATAGAATGATTATTGCAGATAAGGAGTGAATGATTCAAAAACATCTTAAATAAGACATAGAGGTCCCCGTAATGTTCATAAATAAAAAATATAGAACTTTATGCACTATGTGTCAAAGAAATCTAAGTCAATTAAGGGTCAATTAAGGGTTTTGTGGTCTATTTTCTCTGTTAGAAATTTGGGTCGAAACTCAAAAAGTTTTCTTTTTTCCCCATTAACTTCATTTTTTTTTATTTTTTTTTTTTGCGTTAGCTTATTGCAGTGCTGAACTCAATGTTTTTGGTCCAACTTTATCCCATGGTTCGTCTAACTTCAGTTGTTGCTTAAACGATCTTCATAGTAGCTTTTGGAAATTCAAAGGTGAGGTAGTATTTTGTTGAGATGTGGCGAACCATTCGCATGGACCTCCTACCCTATATGATTTGGATAATCAGCTTCATGACGTTCATTCAGCAAATAAGACACATCAATTGTATTTATTTCGTCGCTGCTGCATATTTCATCAATTGCATATTTTCATTTGAACAAATTGGTATAATTGATATACATGTGTGATAAATATGCATAAACATATGTACCAGTTTCAAAAACACAAACACGGATCGTCATTTGTTTGTACGGACATGCACAGTTAGTTATTTGAAAAAAGAACAATAATAAGGGGGGGAAACCCCCCCATCAAATTGCAGATAGAATTTGCTGCTAAAAAATAGACTGCTAGATAAAAGTAATGTTACTTTAGTTCAATACTAATGTTACTTGCAAAAACAAAACAAAAAAAGTTCAATACTAATGTCAAATAATGATATTAGATTTTTGACTAAAATAATATTACTTTGTTTAGTACCAACGTAACAACCGCTTTTTGTATGGGGTTCTCTGCCATTTTGCTTTTGATAATTCCATCTTCATTTTCCTGGTGTAATGTTATACTAGAGAACTTATGAAATGAAACTGTTTACACTCAGAATTCCACCAACGCAAAATGGGCTGTTGAGTGTTTTACTCATAGTACATAATAGAATAACAGAGGCAATTATAAGCAACAACAGAAGCATCCCCCAACTTACATGATACAACAACAGAAGCATCCCCCAACTTACATGATACAACAACAGAAGCATCATAACCACTGGCTACAGACCTAAAATGGCCACAGCCAGATCAATGCAAATTCCCTACTTCACATTTCAATATGCTCTCATGTACATTGATGATAACTTCACTAAAAGAAAAACCTCAGCAGCCATCCAAGAGATCACTTTTAGCAATTTGCACCAAACTCACAAACTATAGAAATGGAATAGTAACTTTGCTCTTATGCAAGATTATCTGTTTCAGAACAGACCGTTTTATTATGCTCAATTATGAATAGAATGAAGTTTCATTGTCATGAAACCTCTTGAGCACTATAAATCTATAATCTCTCACCAGAGTAGCTAAAAAGAAGAGCCTCGGACACAAAACCAAACTTTGTGTGGAACAAGCAACCTAAAATGAAATTTCACAGGGAGCATGGAATGTTCTCCCGCGGCAGATAGGTTCGAGGTTTTCTCCAGCATAAGAGCATAGCGGTGAGACCTCAACTCCTGGAGGACGATAGTTATAGAAGGATACGATTAACAAGAAGAAAATGTGATTTTTAGACATTTAAAGATGTGCTGGTAATACTGGTACTATGCAGACATATACTAGACTTTCAAGTTCGTAAAAGTGACTAGCTAATTATGTGATGATAATTACGTAAGTTACTTTTGCAGGGGTGGGGCGAGGGTGGACCGGTGGAGGAGGGGAGATATCACTGTCATAATAACCTTTTGGTAGATATTTTATCTTGATTTGTAGCGTTGAGGATGAACGGATGGCTCTACAATCCTACAGGTTTTGTTTTGGTAAAAAAAAAAATATCTGGTACCTATTTTGCTTGCTAGTTCTTCTTTTCTTACAATGTCAACATAAATCAATGCATGAGCATCAACTTACCAGTGGCGTATAAGGGCACAGAATGAGTCAAGAAGCCCCCAGCTGCAACCACCCATCGAGCATGGAGACGAAGAACAAGCAATCTAGCACTATCTGGAGTGTCAAAATTTGATCCATTGGCATTTTTGACTGGTGCGAATTCTTCTTCTCTTAATACCTATAAGTATGGAAAGAGAAGCACCATATATAATACTGTTCACATAGACTTTGTTATAATTCTTCAAATAGAAATAGAGGTTCTTAACCTCAAAAAGTGCTGTAGTAGGTGAATAGGGAAAAGCATCAAATATGAATTGCTCTAGTTTGTATCCCATGGTATGCCCATGAATTGAAGGAATCTTTTTCTCTGCAAGATGGTAGCTGCACAAAATAAATATAATTTTCCTAATCAGTGCAAAGATCAGAATAAAAGCCAAAAATTCCCAAATATTTGATCTTTTTTGGTGGAACATCATCGTCAATTCACTCAGATAACCTTTTGTATAATTCAACTAAAAATGTGCTAACAGAAGGAGGAAGAAGCCCCAGTACTATCCGACATAATAAGCCAAAAGCTGCTTGTGTAGTTAGTTAGATTCTGTCAGCACGACACAAGAGTTTCCAATGGCGCACTACTACTTTCCTTTTCTACATCCTCATTTGATGGGCAACATACATATCATGCAAGAAGCAAACATCGTATGGCAGTACAAAAATAAAAATTACTGACATGCTATCTTTCTCCAAGCAATTCGCTACTTGGTTAAGGAATTCAAGAGTGAACATATGTAGACAAACCTGGACAACAAAAAACATGTCAGCCAAGAGAGGGAAGAGTTCATGGAAGGGCTAATTTATATAACAGAGGCATAAAACAAAAGATCGTGCTAACAAATAGCCAGTCATGTAACGACAAGAACACTATAAACAACAGGGCAAAGGTCTTTAAGAGAAACGTATGACTATCTGACCAAGTAAACATGAGATTTATTACATTCTGCCCAAGCAAACATGATGATACTATATCCTACCAAGTAAATAAGGGTGATTTGCGATCTCACCATTAAAATATGATAACTGCTCCTTTTGTGTCAATCAAAGATGGTCTATCAAACATCCCAAATAAAAAATCAAGTGGGATCACTTATGCATAATAACAAATCTAATCCACGCTCTTGTTCAATTATTTTACTAGATTTAGATTCAGCCAATTAAATGACTGGCTCTAGTTTTGAAGCACTCAAAAAGATACTTTTTCATTCAAAGGAGATTACAGATTTATAGCACATTGTCCTCATATCAGTCTCTAAAATCAAAGGATTCTAATTTGATACTAACGATGTTATCTTTGATTTGATACTATGTTATCAAATATACACTTTCCTATCTTAACCAAATCATATATTTTAACAGAATATACACAAAAGATCTCTACTTATCTGTGTGTTTTCAACATTGGAATTTTCTAGAAAGAACAATGATGCATTCCTTCTCAATCTTTGCACCAGATAAACCCAGATTTAGCTTTACTTCCATTAAGACTTTTACAGTCTCAATTCTGAAATACAAAACAAGCTTCCTGCATTCTCAAGTATGCTACTCATCATTTCTGGCATCTTTTGTAAGAATTTTCAAAGCTGGCTACAGGCTATTAGACTAACAGTATGACCCTTCCAATCACAAATACTACAGATTGAAGTATTTGTTGAAATATTATATAATAGTCTTAAGTAAGTTACCGTTGGAACATTTTCATTGTTGCCGTTGACTGCTCTGTATATAAGCAGTAATGGGTTCTTGTGTAAGTTTTTAAGCTTTGCTGAATAAAAGGCCAAAGAGCACTTTCTTAAATTTATTCTGTCTTTATGGTATCAGAGCACTGGTATTCCTTTATTGAAAGATTCCTTCTTTAAGAACTGAGCATAGTTCTTTACTGCTGTTATTATTCTTCCTGCATTTGCTGAGCAGAAGTTGTGTTGCAAATAAACACAAACGCTAGTCCAGATTCATACACACAGAACGTGTAGAAAAGAAGCAGTGAATTTGTTGTTCTGTCTAGACACTGTGTTCCTACTCGTACATATCGTGATAATTAAGAATCACAGCAAACAAGAGAACTGCAGGAGGCTGATTCTCACAATATCTGAAAAAGGTAGAACAAGCAGGTACAATTGTCTTGTTCATACTGTTTATTCTGAAAACAGAGCACAAGCAACGAAGAGGTCTTGTGAAGAAGAAAGATCAGATTACTGATTAAATAAAAGGAAAAGGAAATTGAATAAAATATTATTTACAGGTGTGTACGTGTCTGTCTAGGTTTTTTAAGAGAAACAGTTTTTTAATTTTTTTTTTTTAAAAAAAAGGAAGCTTCCCGGAAAACTCCTATTAGATCTCCACTATCTTGTTTTTCGGGTACACTCAGTTTAATATCTATTTTTCACCCAAAGCTGCGTTGTGTGTCAACTTGCATGTACGACAGGTGTCCATTTTTTCCGTACACACAATTATGTTTCTCAGAGAAGCTTCGTACAATACCCATCACAAAGTCTAAACTTTATCTTTTCATTTCTTCTCTCTGTTTGTGTACGAACTGCTTTCTGCAAAATTACCATCTTCATCTTGAAACTTCATCTTCTTCACGCATTCTTCTCTGCATGCTGAAACAAACTTCATCTTGAGACAAATTTTTCAAAAATGTCTTCAATATCCACACCTCAATCTACACGAAGACCAGAAGAAACTCAAGAAACTTCCGATGTCTCTAATGATCCGCCAACTCTTCCATATACTGGTTCAAACTCTTTTGATACAAACTCAGTTATGATTACCAATCATAAACTTACCAGTCATAACTACCTCGCCTGGAGTAAAGCCGTAGAACTTTTTATTATGGAACGAGGCAAAGATGAGTATCTTAGCAGTAACATGCAAGTCCCTGGGGCTACGGATCCAAAGTATAGACAGTATAAAACTGAGAATGCTATGATTATGTCATGGTTACTTAGTTCAATGACTCCAGAAATAGGCAATAATTTTATCCTATATTCTACTGCTGCTGACATCTGGAAAGCAGCAAAAGAACTATATTCTCAAACAGACAATGTAGCTGAGATATATGAGTTAGAAACCAGAGTCACAGAAGTTAAACAAGGTGACAATTCTGTTAGTGCGTACTATTCTCAACTCACACTGTTATGGCAACAGATTGATACCTATGAAACTCATAAATGGGGATTACCTGCTGATGCTTTAGCATTTAAGAAGTTTATTGAGACCAAACGGGTGTTTAGATTCTTACAGGGGTTGAATAAAGATTTTGATTCAGTCCGGAGCAGACAGTTAGGTACTAAGCCTTTTCCAACTCTAAATGCAGTGTTTTCTGAGGTTAGATTAGAAGAATCTCGTCTTAGAGTTATGATGAGTAATGTTCATAACACTGTAGAAAGTTCTGCACTTATCACTTCTGTTGAGACCACTGAGCCCTCAGCTCTTGCTGTTTACAAAACCTCCTCCCAGAATAGAAGACCTTACTGTAAGTTTTGTAATAAACCGGGTCACTCTTATGAAACCTGTTATAGTAGGCCTGATGCAAAGGTTCAACGTCCTGGTCCGAGAAACTTTGCAGGAAATTGGAAAAATAAGAATAATAATTTCTCATCTAACTGGAAACACTCTGCTACTGGTAGTTGGAAGAATGAGAAAGGAAGTAAGTATCACCCGAATAACTCTATGGCTAACTTAGTGAATCAAATGGGGAATGAAGTAGGTGAAGGAAAGACTGAGAACCAAGGAGGACAAGGAGAAGGGAATCCTCCTATTCAACAGCAGCTAGATGCTATTTTCAGGTTGCTTGGAAAGCAACAGCAGCAGCAGGATAGAACTGCTGGTGATTCACTCACAACTTCTATTGCGACTATGGCATATTCAGGTACATCTTCACTCTCTAGTTATACTACATGGATTATAGACTCTGGAGCATCAGATCACATGTCGTATAAATGGACAATATTGAGTGACTACAAACCTTTTTTAAGTCCTAAGTATGTAGAGGTTGCTACTGGTCTTAAAGCTAATGTACTAGGAGAAGGAACTGTATTACTTGAGAATGGTATGAAACTGCTTAGAGTTCTTTATATCCCTACTCTTAGTTTTAATCTCATATCTGTAAGGAAGTTTACCATTGATAACAAATGCGTTGCCTCTTTTTCATCCTCTGAAGTTACATTTCAGGGGATACCTTCGGGCAGGAAGATTGGCAATGCTAAGGTCTACAATGGATTATACCTTTTTGACACAGCAACCAGAAGTGAGAATGTACATCAGTGCTGTGTAGCAGATTCTAAGAAAGACCATCTGAATCATATTTTGTTATGGCATTATCGTCTTGGGCACCCAAATTTTGTGTACTTAAAGAAAATTATGCCTAGATTATTTCTGAATCTTACTCCAGTCGACATTACTTGTGAAGTTTGTAATCTTGCAAAACAGACTAGGGCTGTTTATCCTGCTAAGGTGTATGTACCATCTCAACCTTTTAATCTGATTCACTCTGACATTTGGGGACCAGCAAGAGTGAGTAATATTAATGGAGCCAGATGGTTTATTACGTTTGTTGATGATCACATTAGGATTACATGGGTGTTTCTTATGAAAAACAAATCTGATGCAAATTTAATTATTCAAAATTTTGTTATTTTCATTCAGAATCAGTTTAATATAAATATTAAAACTCTGAGATCTGACAATGGTCTTGAGTATATGTATAAGTCAGTGCAGGAATTTCTGAGAAAGCATGGTATACACCATCAAACTGCGTGTACTTATACACCACAGCAGAATGGTGTTGCAGAAAGGAAGAACCGACACTTGCTTGAGGTAACCAGGGCTATAATGTTTACCAAACAGGTACCAAAGTTTTTTTGGGATGAAGCTATCCTAACTGCAACATATTTGATTAATAGGTTACCTTCTAGAGTGTTATCATTTCAAACACCGGTTGATACTCTTAAAACTAGTTTTCCTTTTACTAAATTAATATCTACTCTTCCTGTCAAGACATTTGGAAGTTCAGCTTATGTTCATCTTCCTTCGCATATACGAAGTAAGTTAGATCACAGATCATTGAGGTGTATATTTATTGGATATTCAAATACCCAAAAAGGGTATAAGTGCTATGAAGATTTTTGGAGTATTATTGATGTTGCTACTGTTCCTAATACTGATACAGTTACTAATTATAAAAATCAATTGAGTATTGCTTCAGAACAGAACTATGCAGGGTATCCGAGGGTAGAACAGGAAGACAAGCCTCCAATTACCAATGTATATCAAAGAAGACGGAAGGTACTGATACAAGACCATGAACCTCCAGTAACAAATGAATCTCTGGTCATTACTGCTGAACATGATCAAGCATTGGTTTCTGGGAGCAACAGTACAAAATCTCACTTGGATAACATAATTGATGATAGACCAATAGCAATTAGAAAAGGTACAAGAACGTGTACTAAATATCCTATCAGTAAGTTTGTGTCATATGCATACTTATCTCCTCAATTTTATGCATTTACGATTTCATTAGATTCTCAAATAATTCCTTACAATATTTATGATGCTTTAAAACAGCCTCTATGGAAAACTGCTGTTATGGAAGAAATGCATGCTTTGGAAAAGAATAAGACATGGGAACTAGTGGACAGAACTGAGTGCATGAAAACAGTAGGCTGTAAATGGGTGTTTTCACTTAAATACAACTCAGATGGAACTATAAGTCGTTATAAAGCTAGATTGGTAGCAAAAGGTTTTACTCAAACTCATGGTATTGATTTTCTTGAAACTTTTGCTCCTGTTGCAAAATTAAATACTATTAGAATCATTTTTTCTATTGCTGTTAATTGTAACTGGATATTATTTCAGTTAGATGTTAAGAATGCCTTTTTAAATGGTGATTTAAGTGAAGAAGTATTTATGGATATACCACCAGGTTTTGAGAATTCTGAGAATCATAGAAGGGTATGTAAACTAAGGAAAGCCTTATATGGGTTAAAGCAATCACCACAAGAGTGGTTTAGGAAATTTACGAGTATAGTGGTTCAACGAGGATTTACACAAACACATAGTGATCATACTTTATTTATCAAAGGAAAAGGGTCAGACAAAATAACTGTAGTTGTGTATGTTGATGATATTATCTTGACAGGAAATGACAATGAAGGGATTGCGAAAGTAAAAAAGCCAGTTAGCTGCAGTATTTGAATTAAAGGATTTAGGAACTCTTAAGTATTTTCTGGGTATGGAAGTAAGTAGAACAAAAACTGGTATTTGTGTTTCTCAAAGAAAGTATATACTTGATTTACTCTCTGAAGCGGGAATGCTTGGACGTAAACCTTCCTCCACTCCAGTAGGAGTCAAGTCTAGGACTGGTGAAGAAAATCAGGACTTAACTGATAAACTGCAATATCAACGACTTGTAGGTAAATTAATTTATTTATCCCATACTAGGCCTGATATTTGTTATGCAGTTAGTTATGTGAGTCAGTTTATGCATAACTCATCTATACATCATCTTACTGCTGTCATGAGAATACTTAGGTACCTGAAGAAAGCACCGGGTCAAGGTCTCTTTTTTAAGAAAACAAATACACAGAATTTAATTGTCTTCACAGACGCAGACTGGGGAGGATCACCTTCAGATATGAGGTCTACTACAGGTTATGCTACTTTCCTTTGGGACAATCTAATTACGTGGAGAAGTAAGAAGCAACCAGTGGTTGCAAGAAGTAGTGCTGAAGCGGAGCTACGAGCTTTGGCACTTGGCTTGTGTGAAGGACTCTGGATTAAGCGAGTTATGAATGATTTGGGTCTGCATATTACACTACCTATTCATCTTTACTGTGACAACATTTCAGCCATTCACATGATTGAGAACCCAATTCAACATGATAAGTCCAAGCACATTGAAATTGATCGACATTTCATACGGGAGAAGATTGAAGACAATATCATTTGTATCACGCATGTTGCATCAAAAAATCAGACTGCTGATATTTTTACCAAACCATTGGCAGTTACAGTATTCTATGAATTACTAGACAAGCTTGGTTGTATTAATCCATACAACCAGCTTGAGGGGGAGTGTTGAAATATTATATAATAGTCTTAAGTAAGTTACCGTTGGAGCATGTATTATTACCGTTGGAACATTTTCATTGTTGCCATTGACTGCTCTGTATATAAGCAGTAATGGGTTCTTGTGTAAGTTTTTAAGCTTTGCTGAATAAAAGGCCAAAGAGCACTTTCTTAAATTTATTCTGTCTTTAGTATTAAAAGCAAATTCTACTGCCTTTGTTAAAATAAATTACATGATAAACTACTGTAGGATTCCGGAAACTTTCAGCATAATTCTATATTGGGATAATTACCTTTACCTCCCCTGTGGTTTGGCTAATTCGCCAAAAATTTCCCTGTGTTTTGAAAATAGACCTTTACCTCCCCTCTAGTTTGGGTTAAAGTGATTTCCGGCCAACTCCGTTCAAACCATAGGGGTCTGTGTTGGCCGGAAACCATTTTAGCCCAAAGTAAAGGGGAGGTAAAAGTCTATTTAGCCAAAACACAGGAAAATTTTTGGCGAATTAGCCAAACCACAGGGGAGGTAAATGTAATTATCTCGAATTATTAACTTTTAAAACTACTGCTCACTAGCTCCTCCACTTTAGAGGGTACTTTTCATCGACTTTTGTTTTGTTCTCAACCTAGCTACCCTCCATTGGTTAAACCTATGCTTGTAACATTGAGGTCATGGATTCGAGCCGCGGAAATTGCTTCTTGCATAAAGTATAGAGTAAGACTACATACATCAGATCGCAAAGCGATCCGGCCCTTCTCCAGACCCTATGCAAACGCGGAAGACTGGTGCAGCGAGAACGACGTTTTATAGACAAATTATCAGCCGCTTTTTAGGAGAATGCCAGTCAATGTCCCATTATCCTTGTTCACTTTCATGTCTGATAAACTATTGACAGCGTATCTATTATTCTGTTCACTTTAACTTTTTTTGTTATATATGTAATCTTTACATGTTAAATTATTAACATGTATTTCTGAAATTCATGGAGTATGTAGTAAGATTTGTGCTCAACTCAACACGAAGTAATCAAACAAAGCTAATGTGATGGCCACGTGAAAAGAATAGCAACATTGTTGTATATGTATCATCGTACATATTCCTGTCCAGAATATTTGCTTCCTTCCAATGGGTGCATGCCACCACATCATGAGTTGGCAACCCATTTATGAGTTTTTTGCATAGGTTGTGGACCTATGGATTTTTGTTACATAATGTTTTACAATGTGCGTTCTGAATTTGACTACATTCTTAGCTTTTTTTCATTTAGGAGTCATCAAATCGTGGTAGTAAAATTTGTCGTGGTACACATTGATATTGATGGAAAGAAAATAAGAGTCGTAACATTTGTATATTGGTATTATAATGCATGTATTATTATTTTTATTTTATTTTATAAAATAATATAATACGATATATTGAAAAATCAACTGTGGCAATATTTTTAATGGATAATTACCTTTACCTCCCCTGTGGTTTGGCTAAATAGACTTTTACCTCCCCTCTAGTTTGGGTTAAAGTGGTTTCCGGCTAACACAACCCCCTATGGTTTGGACGGAGTTCGCCGGAAACCACTTTAACCCAAACTAGATGGTAGGTAAAGGTCTATTTTCAAAACACAGGGAAATTTTTGGCGAATTAGCCAAACCACAGGGAAGGTAAAAGTAATTTTCCCTTCCATATTTTGGGGAAAATCATGGTTGTCCAGTGTTTTCTTTACCAGGATCTCTTCTTCAATTAAAAAACATTAGCCATGTAGTACTGATTGTGCCTATATTTTCACAAGGATAGTAGTTGTTCCCTTCATCTCTCACCCTCTCGTTCCACACGCCAGCTTCTCACTCTCACGCACTTTAGCCTTGGCCTCCATATTTGGTTGTTAGACTATTGTCAGCCATGGAACTGAATTTCTCAACATCTCATCCCTGTTCCCCTCCTCCCCCCCTTCTCTCTCTCTCTCTCTCTCTCTCTCTCTCTCTCTCTCTCTCTCTCTCTCTCTCTCTCTCTCTCTCTCTATCTAAGTCACGTGTGCAATCTCCCATCCTTACCCACTGTATGCACCTTAATCTCTGCTAACGACACGCATATCAAATTATGCTACGAAAGTATGTTCTTAAATGACACAACAGTACAAATTTTTACCACGTCAAACTCCCTTATAACGCGGAGGTTGAGCAGACAATGTAATTTAATTTTCTTATGTGAAGCAAAAAGTGTAAGCAGGGCCATACAATTCCAAAGATACACTATACTGAGGTTCAAAATCAGCTGAAAATGTGTTTAGGTTTCCTCTTCTGGGGAATGTCAGGCAGGAAGCGGATGAGATGCAGCTTTAGAGGCAAACGCAAAAGCACTACTAACCAATGCCAGAGTAAACAGAAAAAAAAAATAAAAAAGAGGAGGAAAAAAAAGAAGTGATAGACCATACATTACTCCAACAAAACTGCAGTCGGCCAGTTTGCTGATTTATGGCACTAGCCAAAGACTGGTCCAACTCACTGTACTCTACAACTGAGAGAGGTCCACCCTTCCCCCTGCGAACAAATACACCTACCTTTTCTTGCGGGTATGCCTACAGTGAGAAAAGGAAAGAACCAAAAAAAAGTAAAAATCATTTAACAAAAATCGACATAAAAAACCAAGATATAGTGATAAACTATGTTCGCATCTAGAAGCCGCTTTCCCTAGTTTCTTAGTGGACAAAAAACACTTACTTCCTTTCATGATTAAGAATCAAACTATTTCTCCTAGTGATATAGGCATAATTCATGCAGCATCACAATTCCCTCCAAATAACATAAAAGTCGAAACCAACCCCCCCCCCCCAAAAAAAAAAAAAACACCCCAAGCCCCAGTCCCCTCTCCACACTGTCCCATGCCCTCTCTCAACAAAAACCTTTTTTTGTTCTTTTTCTAATTTTACTTGTGCACCTTTTACTGCATCTAAATAATTGAAAAACATAAGGCAGTTTCAGCATCTGTGAGTATACATCCAGGAGTAGCAGTCTAGTCAAATTAATGGCGCCTACTATGTACAAGAGCAAGACCAAGGAATCTTCTTCCATCGGATTAATACACTTCATAATTATCGTCTTGTGGATCTTTCTACATTTCATTTCCTCATTCTATTGCAAAATCTGTTGGGCTTTAATGTCAAACTAACTTGTCGATGTCCAATATCCGATTGAATACGCTCCTTGGCGTTTTTAATGCAGCAAGAATACTTCTATAGTAATTTTGCTTCTGAAGCAGAACTAAGCTAGTACCCCTTCAACTACTAAATTGATCCTCGAGGCAAATAAACTCAGCAAAGTCTAATCTAATACCAGGACAAATTTAAGTGAAAGTGGAAAAAAAAACCACCTTTCGTACAACTTTTGCCGCAGCAGAAACACCTTTATCTATAAAATAACCCAAGAAAGTTGGATCAGCCACTCGGACCTGTTTTTAAGGCACCTTATGTCATCAGTATAATTTACATTTGCACTTCACAGAGGGGAAAAAACAACACGGATCAAGATTTACCAAAGCATTATCAACACCATAACAGTCTATGTACTTGATGCCTCTTGCTGCCATATCTTCCAGCAATCTTGAATATTTTAAGGCTGAAATAGCAATTTAACATTCAATAAACCATCTATGTTGTAAAACAGACATGAGGAAAAATGACAAACAAGATTTAAGTTGACTGACACCATTTTCATGTTTTATGCTAACTTATTAAACAATTTTTTAATGTTAATTCCCTCCCCCCTCTCTTCCCCCCCCCCTTCTTTTTTTCCTCCGGTTAACTTTGTACTCGTTATTGATAGTGCACTGATACCTGCATATACTCCACCATTTCCGTCAGGAGACTTCGCCACCTAGCTTTTGAGAACAAATCAGGAGTTAGGATTATAAGGCATGATGTTTGAAACTGAGGATATTTAGTATATATAAGGGGGGAAAAAGGAAAACACTTAGGAAATGGCAAACTGACCCATGGACTAACATAACAGATGCAGCAATGCAGCAATAATCTTGCTAAAGTGCAAATATATAAGACGATAACTACCTACCTTCCCCCCCGGCTTTCCCACTTTTTAAAGGGGAAAAGACGGACATGAGAACATGAAAGGCACTATTAAGGAGTTACCCTCTCATGTGGGTTTTATACATAGATAAAAGTTATCCACTTCAAAAGTATGATGATGATTGACACGCATTATAAGAGAATTAAAAAAAAAGCACCTACTCTATGTGGGGCCTCCATGATAAATCTACCGTCCTTCGATACACAAGGAATTGTTCCTTGCTGGAAGAAGGTAACCTACAAACAAAAAAATCCTCTTCTGTAAGCATATCAAATATATAGAAGTCAAGATTCAAGAAGCACACAAAGATCAAAAGGATTGTCTTTTATATGATTTCCTCAAAGGATCAAAAAATTGATGACAAATAAAATAAACGCATAACAAAGAACTCACTTGTTCTGGTTCAAGCCCAAGAAACCTATGGCTTTCAAAGTATTTTTTGGTAGCTTCATCAGTAAAGGGACTAGTCATAATGTACCAATGTATACGTGGGACAACTTTAGAGCCTGAACAATATATCAGCAGCATTAGCCCTAAGCCAAAGTAAGTTACAATTCTTCAGAACATAGAGATAGCGTTTACCCTCATCTGCTGATTGAAAGGCCAATTTTTGTACACATAGAATACGTTCAGCTTGAAGCTGGAAAAGTGACTTCCCAGAAGGGAGTCCAATATCTGAAAAGAAAGGATGAAACATGTCAACGGGAGTTGGAGAGCCAGTAAATCAGCCGAAAACCCGACTTCTTTTTTGGGGACACGCCAACAACTAACTGTATCTAAAATCACCTATCTCTTTTGTTTAAGCAACTAGGTCGAACAGTTCCATGTATCAATCTGGTCGAAGGTAAAATTTACTGAAAGCATAACTTGAAAAAACATAATTTTGAGGCACGACAAATGAACTGGTGTAATAAAAAGTGCAACATATTTAAGGCTGAATGGAACTTTGGTTCAAAAAGGAAACAAGATGCAATGACTACAAACTTGGGAGAGATATCACTACGAATAAAATGTATAGATGGCAACGGTGCAAAGCAAGCATCATTCATAGATTGACACAAATGAAGAATAGCAAAGCATCACACAAAGAAATTGGTAGAAATGAGAAGAAAGACAGTCACAAGGGGGAGTAGGTCCATGCTTTTTATAGTACTCACACAAGAATACCAAAGTTTTAATTACTTACTGAAGCATCCTTTTGGGTCTGAACTTCCAAGCCGAGTTCCCTGCAGGTAAAAAGAAGGCATCGATTTCATATATTATTTCGATCCTCCAACATGCATTCATCCGACTAGTATTTTCTTTCTCATCTTCTTCCATATTTTCTTAAAACATACAGAGAGGAACAAGTCAATATCCAAATAACAGAAACTTCCCAAGCCAAACTAAGTTAACTAGAAAACGGACTACTAACTCATCTCTAAACATTCCTCGGCAACAACAACACGCAATCCTTTTTCCCACTATGTGAAGTTGGCTATATAGATCACTCATTTCTCTTGCGGTTTACTTCTTTATTTTTTTTATTTCTAGTTGATTCGTAGCCTAAATCCTACCCTCCTTGTGTGTCCCTTAATACCTAATGCATAATATGCACCCCTATAGAATACGCCTATCTCTAAACATTCCTAAAATAAATAAATAAATACATAAATAACACCAAATGATAACTTGAATCTTGAACTCGGAAGGTCATAGGAAACCAGTTGTAGTTTCTTAAACAACATAGTATTTTTTTTTCTGTAAGTAAACAGCATAGTATGACTCCTGCTATGGAACGAATCAAATAGTCAATAGAGCATGAAAATGTAAGATCAAATATTTATACTTCAAAGTTAAAAAGTGGGCAACAAAGGCTTCAACACTTAAATAACTAGGAAAAGTTTCCTCTGTAGTAACATCTATATGCTTAGAAGAACGCTTTATTGCAGATTTCTGTACAAGTTTAAAATACAAATATTCTGCAATAAACATTCCATAAGCATGTAACTTGAGACGTACATGAACAACATTGATCATACTTTGGCTTCAAAAGTTCAAACCCTACCGAGGAGAATACAGATATTTCACAAGAATTTGTATATACATTAAAGATGGACAAGAACCACCCAGGACCATCAACTTCATTGATGAATATGGCTAAGAAATCACACAAGTTACACATGAGTGTATGCCAACGCAGTGTCTGAAGCACAAGACCTTTGGTCACTCATGTAGAGAGAAAGTTGTAAAGCAAGATGCTGAAACGAGAAACTCTAATGTTGAAACACAACCTAAACATCAAAAAATGGGAGGACAATACGTCCCAAGGAAGATCCAAACTGGCCAAGGGACAGAAAAAACTATGAAATATCAAGAAGTGGACAAGAAGAAGACAAAAAGAACAACGGAGGAACCGGGAAAGACGCAGAACAAGGATGAATCTTCAAAGCAAGAAATTGACAAGAGTAAGGCAATAAGGAATATTGAGAAACCAAGTATCCAAAATAATAATGTTTCTTCTAAGCCTCTCACTAATGACCAAGGTATTACCTCTCTAATTAGTCCTTACAAGTTTAGCCTCTTTCTATGGGAATTGTATTGGTCATTTGATGATAATGATGTCATCAATACTTAGCCAAAATGTAAAGAAAAGTTAAAGAAGATGATTCTCTAGATAATGAATATGATGAGTTTTCTAAGCCTCTCTCTTTTACTCCTAGGACACAAATGATAGTGTTTCTGTCAGGGACCACAGAAATACAGAGAAGGTAAAGAAAAAGATGACAAGAGGTCGTCAATTGTTACACCATAAAGTTATATATTCTGAGCATGATAAGGAACAACAAGAAGATGTTAATACGATTTTGGAAACATGAAACCGAAAGGATTTTGGGGACTAGAGGAAAAGGGAAAACTAACTCTTACACCAGTCAAGCAATACAATAGGAACAAGAGTAGGGGTGGCCCAAAGAGGCGAAAGCTAAAAGATGATCAAGTTTGTTTGCTGGAACATAAAGAAACTTAACTCTTTTATAAACAGAAAGAAATGAATAAATTCTTACTTGAGAAACATCTTAGTATGATTGGTTTGATGTAAGTAAAAGTTAGGAAGGAAAATTTTGATAGTTACAGAAAGAAGGTTTTTAGAAACTAGGAATCTACATATAATGTTCCTCTAAACTCTATATCTAGTACTTGGGTGAGCTGGAATCATAAGATTTTTGAAGGTCAATTTCTGTATTGTGAAGAGCAAAACATAACTTGTAAAATAAGGGCTACGTTGCCTTCAAAGGAGGAATTTCTCCTCATAGTTGTGTATAGATTTAGTGAAATGAGCAGACAAAGGAAATTATGGAAGGATCTTAATTACCAGAAGAACATTTACAACAAGTTGCCTAAGGTGATCATGGGTGATTTTTTAACATCATCAACAACAACACATACTCAATATATCTCAACGACAACAAAAGCTATCGCTAGGGTCTGGGGAGGGTTAGCGGCAAGCAAACAATACCTCCATGATGATGATTTTAACATCATCATGGATCATAAAGGTTAATTTGGAAACAAGAAAGTGGACAGAAATGCAATCAAAGAATTCACAAATTGGATTCAGCAAATAGATACTTACAACATACCTTCAAACAAGCAATATGCAGATATGAGGGTCTTAACAATGATTGGTCATATGTTCTACAATGAGGAATGGAAAAATGTATTTCTAAAGTTTGAATATGAAGGTCCAATCTATTTCTGACCATTCCTCTGGCATTCTGTCCATTATATAGAGGAAAAATTTTAGTTCTTGCCTTTCAAATTTATGATAGGTTGGATGAAACGTCTATAATTCAAGGATATTCTAGAAAAGAATTGGTCAGAGACAATGGAAGGCCTCTAGTTAGGTTTACAAAGAAGCTGAAAAGCTCAAGCTCCACCTAAATGAACTAAACAAAAGACATTATGGGAATATCATATGAAGGGTTGCAAAAGCTAGACAAGACTTAGAAGATGTCCAAGAGCTGGTCATAAATGATAAGAACAATACCCAACTCAGGATGTTGAAAAGGTGGCTTTGGATGATTATATAAGATTACTGGACATTGAAGAATCTTTTATTAAGGAAAAAAAAGAGTAAGGTGGATGAAGGGAATGTGATAGAAATACGCATTCTTCCATAGGTCAGTTAAATCATACAATACAAGTAACAAGATTTTGAGATTACAAGATGATAATGGTATCATAGAAGAAGATTATGACAAATTAAAGGAGATGGCTACTGGCTTCTTTGATAACCATTTCACCGAGCCTTTCCCTAATACCTTGCCTAATCAAAGTTGGAATGATGAAGTGCTTTTTGATGAATATAGCATGAGACTTGCATCTCCAGTATCAAAAGGGAAATAAAGGATGCACTATTCTCAATGAAATTGGACATTGCACCTGGCTCATATGGGTTCACAGTAGAATTCTACAAAGAAAATTGAGATACAGTTGGTGAAGAGTTCATTGAAGCTATTGGTACCCCATGAATTTCACTGCCATCTCTTTTATTCCAAAAGTAAAGGCTCCAATTAAAATGAAAGAATTCAGGCTAATTTTCTGTTGCAATGTTTCTTATAAGGTGATTTTTACAGTTTTGGCAAATAGGATGAAGAACCTGCTACCTCACCTAGTAAATGAGAATCAGTCTGTTTTTCTGCAAAGGAGGGTTATTCAAGATTACATCCTTTTAATACATGAATTAGTAAAGAGCTACACGCACAACGGAGGTGCCAATGGATGTGCCGTCAAGGAAGACATCATGAAAGCTTTTGATTTTGGAGGTATCTCATGAATATTCTTGTAAAAATGAATTTCTCTGATCAATTCAGAAAATGGTAAACTTATGCATTTCAACTCTCTTTTGCCATCAATCTTAATGGTTCTCTTATTGGAAACATCCACGGTACTAGGGGTTTAAGCCAGAGTGATCCCTCTCCCTGCCTCTTCATCTACAAATGCCAACCAGAGGGGTTGTTGAATTCACATTAGGATGGTATTTGAAGTTTGTGCCCTCAATTTCTGTCTTCACTTAATTACTAAAGGCAGAAATTGAGGACACAAACTTCAAATACCATCCTAATGTGAATTCAACAACCTCTCTGGTTAGCATTTGTAGATGATGTATTTATCATTTCAAGTCCCAATGAAACCTCCGTCAAGATCATCAGGGATTCTTTGACCAAGTTTGAAGAACTTTTTGGTCTAAAGCAAAACTTGCACAAATGCAAAATAAACATTACTGGAATCTCAAATGCAGGAAACAAGCCATCTCTGACCTCTTAGGGATGTCAATTGGTTTCTTGCCAATCAGATACATAGGGCTAACCCTGACCACTGGAAAACTGTCCTATAAGGACTGTGATCCTTTATTAGATAAACTATCTAGTAGGATCAACAGCTGGTAAGCCTCTACACTCTCATATAGAGATAGGATTCAGCTAACCAACTCTCTCTTGATTGCCATATGTAGGTATTGGATTGTTGCCTTCTCTATTACAAGGAACACGGTTAGAGAAACTGAAAAATTGCTTAGGACATTCATGTGGTTGGTTCAAGAAAGTCAAAAGTTAAATGAAGAACTTGTTGCACCCAAAATAGGATGTTGGAATTGGTATTCCAGCTCTTCCTCTCATAAATAATGCCTACATTATAAAGAACGTATAGGATATTTGTCAAAACAAGGAAAGCCTTTGGATAAAGTGGGTGCATGCAGTCATCATGAAGAGTAAATCAATGTAGAAACCTAAACAATTAGACTCTTGGATGTAGAAATGAACACTTTGGACAAGGGATTAATACTCACACCTCAACCTAAGCAATTAGGCTCTTTTATGTGGTAATGAACACTTTGGACAAGGAACCTTATCAAGAAGACCATTTGAAATGATCTTTCTACTTCTTTTTGAAGAGATACATGGCATCCGTGAGACTCTTTGAATACACATTCCCCATAATTGTAAATAAAACAAAGGATCAGGCGAGATGCCAAAGTTGCAAAATTGATAGAAGGAAAACAATGCAGCCTTCCTTTTGGCAGAGGTTGGGGTCCTCAAGTTATTGATTTCAACAATGCCGGCTACTACTGTAAACTAGGCCAAAGTTGTCTGATGTAAACATCATCTGCCAAAGTTTGTAGCCACACTATGACTTACTTACTGGAAGAGAATGAATACACAAGACAAATTACTTGAATAGGGCATTATTAATTCTAACAATTGTGTTTTATGTGACATGGAGCTAGAGGATCATCACCACCTATTTTTTTAATGCAGCTTTAGAAAAAGTGTCTGGAACTCTATTTTCCATAAGCTTCATTGCAATGTCTATTTGTTCACCTGAAATGGAATTATAAACTAGATGCAAGGTGACTATTGGCGGTCCAAATTCCAGACGGATCTAGTTTATTTTGCTTTTGTTGCAACAGTGTATACCATTTGGAGGCAAAGGCATCTCATGTTCCATCATAACATTGGTAAAGATTCCCAGAGCTCAACAAGGGAGACCATGAAGAGCATCAGATCCTTGCAACTTCTTAGAGAGGCATCAGAAGAAACAAGACAAAGTGGAAGATTGTCTTAAACTTCCGTCTATGAAAATCTTCAACGGCTAGTCTCTCTTTGGATTCAGGCTATCCACTTTCCTTATCTTCATTTTGCAGTTTGACTTTGGCATGATAATGCTTTTCTGCCTGATTGACATCTTTTTCACAACCTGTGCTTTAAGACACTACATTCCAAATAATTGGCACTTAAGGAAGCATAACGACCGCCAGTTGTTCCAATCTTCAAATGAGTAACTATTTATAATAAAGAAAAACATGGCGGGCGTTTTCTTTTCCCCAAAGTTCCTGACTTTCAAACACCAAAAACGACATCATGACCACCTCCACTGGAAGAACGCATCAAATAATATATCAACCATCCATTACCAATAAGCAGATGTTTTATTTTCAACAGTTAAATTATTGCACTTAAAAGTAGTCTAAAGTTATAGTCTTTTTTTTTTTTTTTGTAATTAAAAAAGCACATAGCCAAGAAAAGTAAATATCAAAAGTCTAGTGAATGACTACCTGACCACCAGATAAGAGCAGCACGGCTAATTTTCCATCTGAGATGGCTTTCATCCCCATTTTCCACCACCACTCTCTCTCTTCCATTGTTCTCTCCTCCACAGTCGACACACAGCTCTGAGGCACCGGCTCTACGACTTCAGGAGGCAGTCCTAAACATATGATATGAATCTTTTCATATTCAATCCAAGAGATGATTTCTATGTAGATGTTTCTCAGTAACTAATAAAACGATAAAACAATTACCTTGCGAGCGAAAGGAGCATTGAATTATTCGATCAATCCTTGAGAGATCAATGCCCTAAGGAAAATCATGAACAAGACTACTCATATGCCAAAGCCAAAAAAATTCCTACCTCGGAAAAGGCTAAAATGAAGAAACAGTTATCTCCACGATAATAAGGCTTGCATTCAAAACAATAAAACATAAAGGACATTGGCCGTGCTGATAAGCTCACAAAAATGTTGATTCCCAAACATCAAAATGAAGAGACAGAGGTCATATTAAACGTCATAATTTTAATCCCCTTCAATGTCGAAGCTCCATCTGTCACTACTAATCAGACAAACATCAAATTCCCAGAGATGGCAGAGATAAATCCCAGCTCCTCACCGAGCCGAGTAACTATTTTAAGAAAGGAAATCTTCAACCGAGCCGAGAAAGAAAACGAAAATGAATAAAATCGAAACAGAATTAAATTATGAGGAATTGGAGAGAACCTCGATTTCCTTGACGAGTTGGTCCCGTTCCTCCGGTGAGAGCTGGTCCCAGAGCGCAAAGACATCTTCTTGTCCATAGTCTTTGAGCCTCTCCAGCAAGGCTTGTGGCGGCACCGACATGGAATTTCCGTTTAGCAACGCCGGTTCCCTCATTTTGTGGAGAAAAAGAGCGCAGATCTCTATCAGATCTCTGGATAAGTATGGAGGTTTGGAACACGTATATATATATAAGTAAAGAGAAGGGGGGGGGGGGGGGGACTGTGCTTGAAGTATGAGCAAAGTAAAGAGGAGAGCGTCCAATAGGTGAGCTGTTCAGTTGGTTTGGTAGTCAGGAGCCAGAGAATAATTGAACAAGACACTGATCAATCAGAGTTTGGTTAAAAGTCACCCAAAAAAACAAAAAACAAAAAAAAAACAAACGAAAAAAAAAAAACCCTCAACGTTCACATATTCGCCAAATAAATTTTATGTTTAGAAATACAATTTAAACTTTTCCGAAATAAATACAATCAAAACCCCGTAGACTGAATCGACAGATAAACAGATTCTGTTTAAATTGTAGTATAAAGCGTCTGTTTTTTAACAGACTAATCAGATTCATCATTTCAAAAAAAAAAAAAAACAATACAACTTAAAAAGAAAAAGCAAAACGCATCCCCTTCATCATTTCCCACCCCTATCTCTGTACCCCGGCCTTAAAATTCTGGCCACCATCCTACGCCTACCTCTTTACCCGGCCTTAAAATTCTGGTGACCATGGGCGGCTCCACCGTCCTTCCCCATGTCACTGTCGCCCCATGCCCTCCTCCTCTCCACCACCTCCAGCATTTGATCCTTGATTCCTCCCTCTAGCTCCTCTTCACCCCTGCCCACGTTCAGCCCCTCTTCTCCCTCTCATCCATGTTCATCCCCTGAGTTTTCATAAATTAACATAGTTTTAATAAAAAAATTCAAAATATGGTACGAATTGAAAAAAAACTAAAAAAACAGGGTGCAAATGATAGTTGCGTCTTCGGGCTCTTTGGACGGCAAATGACAGTCACATCCAGAAAATGCTCTTTGGACAGCACTGGAAATCGCGTCCTAAGAATAGATGATTTCATTGAAGGATGCAAAACCATCTAGCTCACGACGGAATTGGCAGACACGTTCTAGAGCCTGAACGGCATTGCCAGCTGCATCTTATGCGTTGGACGGCACTGTCAAACTCATCTTGGACGCTGAACACCAAAATAGATTGAAGGTTGCCAATGTATTCCTATTCATTTCACATGCATCAAAATATTTTATAATTTTTTCACCGTAGTGAGTTCAAGGTAGAAAAGGTTGACACATAAGGGAGCTACGATCAAAAAAGGAGAAAGCTATGACCAGCTACACCTTGATAAACTATTAAGAGTTTTTTATTTAATTAGTTTTGATATTGATATTTACTATGTTGTTGTTGTTGTTATTATTATTATGTCATTTTTGTGATTATTATTCTTAGGATACTGTTATTATGTAAGTGTTATGTTATTATAATAACATTTTTATTGTGTTATTATTTTATAATTTTAATTATGTCAGCGTTATAATTATCATTTTATTTTTGTGTTATACATTATTGCTATTGTACTATTATTGTTATTATATTGTTATCTTGTTATTATTATTATGTTATTGTTGTCATGTTATTATGTTACTATTGTGATCATTATTATTTTATTTTTGTTATTTAATTTATGTAAAATTAATTAAAATGCATGTATTTAATTTGATCAATTGTATTGATTGACCATGTAAAATTTTTTACTTTTTTGTTTAATTTTGTTATGGGTTGATTTTTTTCGTTAAAGCGATACATATTTTATCTATAATCATGTTACGTGATTGCAAATATAGGAGTATTTATGGCGTCATATGCTAGAGCTAGTTGTAGTGGTACATGATAGATGGAGAAGTTGAGGTCTAAGGTTGCTGTTTTTTTGACTCTTCATGGAGAACACATGACACTTTGCCTTAGGAGTAACTGATAGTTATAAGACCTCAGGATCGTTTATGTATGACACATATGTGTAATGAGGATGTGAAAATCCCACGTATGTGCATAATGCATATTGAGGGAGTAGGATTATGGGTCTTTATGACTTGTAGTATAATTAAGATTGATCACGCATTGATGACGGGGTTTGCGAAGAGGTGGAGACAGAAGACCGATACATTTCATCTACATGGTGGTGAAATGATTGTTACGCTATAGGATGTAATGATTCTTTTTGAGTTACGGATTGATGGCGACTCTCTTACGGAGATAGTGCCTAGGTACAATATGTTAGGATGGGGAGATATGTGTAAGTTGTTGTTGGGTTGGACTACCTAACGATAATGATTTTAAAGGATCACATATATCGTAAGTGGCTCGTGGAAAGAATAAGGTAAACCCCCTTCCCTGAGGACGCATCTGACATATAGGTTGAGCAGAGAGCATGGGCTTGATGTTCTTTTATGTCATGACATTATTCTGTGATTGCTCCAGTAGTCGTGCTCAGTTAGTATATTTGGCTGTCCAGCAAGGCTTTGGAATTGCATCTAGGAATTCTTGGAGTAGCACAGTGCTTGCTTGTCTTTGCTGCAATGTTACACCCGAAAATTTTTGAATTAGTCGTACGTGCTAATTTAGAAATTAAATAGCCGTTGGGTGTAATGACCATTCGAAACTAAATTAACAGTACCATGTTGTTTACGTCTAAGTGATTTCTTAATTGTATATATAAAATTGTTACACACACACATATATATATATTTATACATATAAGGAATGAATATAGGATAAGAAAAAAATGAAATGTATATGGTAAATAGTGGTGCCGTGGGTTGGTTAAATGTTTTAAAACAAATAATAAGATATAGATTTAACAATTTAAAGGGGGCCAGAGATAAGGATAATTGTTTAAAAAATAAAAAATAATTAAAAAAATAAAAGGAACGTGCGAATGGGGGGTAACTGCTCCCCCAAATCATGCACTGGATTTAATTTAAATTGACCAGGGGAGGAATTACGGGTAAAAAAGAATGAGTTGACAGAGAAAGAAAAAAAGGTTTAGCGCAAGAGGAAGTGGCGGCAAAGAAAGGAAGGAAGAAGAAAGGAAAAAGAAAGAGAAAAGAGAAAGGAGAAAGAGAAGAGGAAAAGGAAGAAGAGAAAAGAGGAATTGTCCCCAACTTAATTGTCTTTCTGGGTTAATTGTGTAATTGTCTGCATTCATGTAGGTTCCTTTTTTCCCTCTAAATTGGTACAATTCAAGCATGCCTTAGTGGTAGATTATATGTGTTTGGTTGTTTTAATTGTTAAAACATATAGTAAGATGTTAATCTGTGAGAAGAATGAATGATGTAGACTGTGGAATGCGTGTGTTTTTACTACGTGCCTTGGATTTGATGTTAGGGATGAATTTGATAATCAAAATAGTACAACTTTTGCACGATTAAGACTTTTTAATTTTTGTTTTAGCCATAGTATAGGTTCCTATAGATTGAAAATAGACGAAAATATAGATCGGGATCGAAAAATGGACGTCGGAGGCCGCAAGTGTGCCTCACAGCCGCCGGAAATGGCACCGCGTGTCCTTCAAGCGCGCGCATGGGCTTGCACGTGCCTCCTGGCGTCTCTACGTTGAAATTCTGACTTTTTTTATAAAAGAAAAAAGAAAATTAAAGGAAATGGGCCGAAGGCCAGAACTAGTGGACAGGCCAGCCCTTAACGGGCCGGCTGCTTATGCACCAAGCTTGTCCTATTTCCGATTATATAAATAAAAAAAAGTTTGTCTGAGCCTTAGCGGACCGAGCCAGCTGCTGGCCGGCCCAACTAACATAAATAAAAAAGGGATGAAATTTCTGGCGTAGGCCAACCCTTAGCGGGGCAGGGCCGTGTGTGAAGCGGACCAGCGACCAGGGCAGGCAGGAAAGAAAAAAGAGGTCGGCCCACTTAATATTAAACCTTTATAATAATTCTAAATTTCCGAATTCTCATTATTGTTATTTAATTAATTAAAAATAGTAATAATTATAGAAAAATATTAATAAATATCAGAAAATTATCAATAAACTCCAAGAATTATAAAATGTTAAAATTAAATTATTTTCATTAAATAATTCATGGCACGTACATTGCATTTATGGTGGGTCATGACGTACGGGTCACGGGCACTCAGTATGGTGTACGATGGCGGGGCCACATACACTCAGTATGGTGACTGTGGGTGGGTACGACCCACAGCCACTTAGTAGGACACGAGATCATGCATTGCATGATGGAGGTATCGACATCCTGTGTGACATGATTTTTGTTGCGTGTGACATGCATAGCTGGACATGCATCATGATGTTGCGCATTCTTTACCTGGAGTGAATTAATTTTTCGCATCCTTTTATATGCTTATGTCATCTCATGTTCTTTGTGCTATTTGTTATATCATTTCGGTATGCTCGTCTTGTATTAGTTGAGGCAGGTGCCTACTGGGTGATTTCCTGTCACTCACCCTTACTCCCCCCACCAGGTGAGCATGAGGAAACATACGACTATGTCTTTGCTGAGGACGGGGCTGACACGGTAGTATGGGCAGACTAACAGTCGCATCTAGGATACGAGAAGACCTTGCGACTGTCTGTTATTATTTCATTGGGATTCCATGATCACCTTGTTTAGTTCGATAGACTCTAGATGTTAGCACATTGACTTTATTGTCATGTCTTATTTATTATTTTATTGAGGATTTTCTTTTATTCAAGTAATTTAATGTTATGGAATTTTGTTTCTGCGAGAAAAATTTCTACACACCTTATATTCTCCTTAGCGAGATACGGCAAGTGCACTGTTCCCGATTCTAGGTCTCGAGAGCGGGGCGCTACATGCAACATGTGCGATGTAGCTCTTCCTAGTCAGAAGCATGAATTGCAGGACCGTTACACTTTTTATACTATTGGATATGGGAGAGATTCTCTATATTGTGGCCTATCATTCTACATATAGGAGTTTTACAACGGCGCCCTTCGTTGTTATTCCCGACACTCATCGGAAGATCTGATGGCTTAATGTACGTAATTTTCAAGAGGTCGTGCAGTTGATGATTATCGTGACCAGTTGAATGACATGGCAAAGGGTGATTTCATATGGATGTCGTACACGGGAAAGGTTATTATGTCATCATCAAGTTTGTGTTGCGAGAGTTTCGAGTGGTGGCGTGATTGGGTGTCACTTATACTATAGGAGATACTGGAGCTCCATGTGCCAGATATGGTCATGCGACAGTTTGGTGTGGTACAAGGAGCGCCTGATCCTGTCAATACAGGTATCGCGCTCTATCAAAGTGAGAGGCATATTGCAAGAGTTGATTTTCAGGCTCAGATGCAGCAGTATATAGACCAGTGGGCTACACGATATGATAGCATAATGAATAGGGAACGTTTCATCAGCAGCATGGTGGATCACTCGCAGTATATGCCGTAGAACAGACCTCACACACTTATCTCTCTCAGTGGACGACATGCTAAGTGCATTGGCGATAATAGATATCGTGGTTCTTTGGCTGATCTATGTCGCGTGGTACGTTTATTTTTTTCACATATAAATTTTGTTATTTGATATATTAAATGAGAACAACTGCTAATGTTAAATTTAGCTGGCAGATACCATGCTGCATATGTATTTCGCATGTTAGATCGGAGATACAATCACTGGTATGCATCTTGGTGCAATAACTCTATGATCTGAGTGTTTTGGAGAACTCTTGGAGAGTCCTCCGTTAGATGTAGATGCACATCGAAGCACCGAAGACTATGTCCCGCAATACGAGTTTACTCAGACGCAACTCTTGATACACATATCTGCAAGGCCTTCGGGTGGAGTAGAATTTCGCACACCACATGTAAATCAAAGGCATGTATTCAACATGGATGCCAATGGCAACGACAAGGTTGAAACATAATTGTATGAATAAATGCTTATACAGAGAATGAGTTACTAATATTTGTCCAAAATTCCAGGTTTGATGCGTACGCCACATATGAACTTCTCGATGATGTGTGAGTTCTGTATTAGCCTGATACTTTGGATGATTCAGAGATGTACATGTCACTTGAGTCGATGTGTACACCACCAGCTTATACTCAAAGACACGTGGTCGGTCCATCTCAACAGTCTTAGTCACAGACTAGTATCCTTACCGACACCTTTACCAGCCAGACCAATCAGACATGGGTCACGTTCTAGGAGTAAGAAGCCTTGCAGTATTGGTGGACATATCGGCAATGATTAGTTTTTTATGCTTATGTATCGAGTTTTGTATTTTTTCCACTCTATGTCCAAATTGGCGATCAGTATTTTTTTTTATATTTATGTGTAGAATTTATGACATTTGTACTTTGTAACTAATTGTTTGGAGTTATGAGTATATATTGTTTTATTTAATTTCTAGTTAAATATTAAACGTTTACGTAATATTTGTTGGCTTCTTACTCGTGCGCTCTAGGACGGGTTTGATGGCACCGTACTAAATTTAGGACGGTTTGATAGTACCGTCCTAAATTTACATCGGATATAAATATATCCATTAATATAATATTCCATACAACAATCTATTTCAGTTTAAAATTGATGTTTGGGATTTGCTTTTAACAAGTGAATGGAAATTCATTTGTTATGTATGCTTAGGAAGGAGTCCGATCATATTGTTCTAAAAGTTTTAGAATACACAATATTAGATGAATTTACTCGGCACGTATCGATGACCATTGGAAAAGACAAATATAAAGATAACCTTTAATTTTTTTGTAGATGACCACGTTCTGGTGCGAACAAACGTGAAAGGTTTGATTGGGATGCTGTTATAATATACAATGATGAAAATTTTAGACAAGCACTAACATATTGCCCATAATTGATAACATTCACCGTACATTCTGCTTCTAAAAAAGTCAAAGCAGCATAAGATCGGGCTCCAAAATCCAAAACAGCTTGAAAATGGCCTCAAAAATCCAAATATATTTGCATTACGAAGGTGAAATGATGAAATCACACAATGAAATTTCATGTAATCATGGCACCACAAAAATAATGAGATTGCCAAGTTGATATCGCATATAGAGAGTTTAAATAGTGATTTAAATCAAGACTGGAGCTAGATGCAGATGTTGGAGAAAATAATCTGGCATGTCGCTACCCCTTTGAGTCTAATACGTATGGTTATGTTTACAGCTTGACTAGCATTTCTGACGTGGAAGAATTGGAATCAGCTCTACAAATCCCAATTCTTTATCTTACCCTTCCAGCAATGGAGACATACATGATAGCACTTGGTGTTCCATCACTCGCGACAAATCTTGTTGGTGGTACTGTAGAAAGATATATGGTTGTTGGATCTACATGTAATGTGGTTGTGGTTAGAAGTTACTCATCATATGCATATGTAGAAGACCAAACAACAAAGAAGGTGGAGAAAACGACGACGACAATGATGATAACAAATTTGAACACGGTGTGGAGGACGATGAAGATGGAGAAAATTTTTTAGAAGACCTAGAAGAGAAAGATGATGAAAAAGAGATGTCTCAGCCATGGATACCTCATTTTGACAACAATGTTGCATTTTTAGAAGACAATGAACGCCTAGAAGACACACTCGTTTAAGGTCGTAGAGATTTTAGACATCATTTTTGAAAAGAGAGTAACATTGATCATATAAAAAAAAGATGATGTTGTGCAAAACTAAAAAAGGCATGTCACAAAGACAAGTATTAATCACATTCAGAATAACTTTTACAACCAAGAATCAGAAGATATTCCTGAGATATAGGAACCACCTCCAGAGATTATATCCTTTACTTTTTATAAATGTAAATACATTGATTTCGTTACACTTTTTGTTGAGTTTAATTCGTAGGAACACAAAATTTGTGTTACAAAGTTATGGTACATCCAGTGGGACCATCTCTACCTCTACTCTCTTCTATCAACATGATTGACGTAAAGATTGGTGTCTCAAAAGTCTCAAGTGTTTCATCATCCCAGAGAGTTCAATATATTGACTCAACCACGAGTAGTATGGCAAAATCTATAAGTGAATACTCTTTTCATGTGAACTCGTTGTTCTTTCTAGACTGCTCTCAAGGATCTACATCTTTTTCTGCAGTGGATATCATGGTGACCAATGTTTACACCCTTGAGGAACAACAACCCAATCTGAAGAGGGCTATTAAAAATCCCATCAAACATGGTTTAGGATGTTGGCAAACAAATACGATTCTCCAACAAGATCAAACCATGCCAAGAGAAACAAGCAAAAAAGCAAACATAGGCGGAACTCCAAAGGGGAAAAAATTGCATGAGTGATGAGGCAAAATCTGTCGGCTCAGATAAGACAAAAATTTCCAGTTAGTTAAACAGTCAACGTAGTTCAGACTCAGCTAATTGACTAGTCAACCTCGGCCATAAGATATTCGCCTCGGCCTCCATCATCGACAGTTGAGGTAGGTCATCTAAAGTAACTAAGGCAAGTCCAAGTACAACTCTTAGTCAGCTCGGATCAGCAGGTTTCAATATCCTTGGCCAAACCACACTTGACCATGTTCCTAGTGAAATTCTAATTGCACTTCGGCTCAGCAATGTACTGGTTAAACAAGGCTACCACTTCTGGTCGGCCTCGGCTAGTAAATATTCAAATATCAAATAAGCAGCCTATAATTTCTAAAGGAAGCTGGTTCTGCTCAGCCTCGGAACAGTCTCGGCCTAAACTTTCTGATTGCACCGAGCCACAGCCTCGGCTTCGTTCTCAGCAGGGTGTTCGGCCCCTAAAGTACTCGGCTAGTTCTGACAAGATAACTGTCGTCTGGGACCCACCAAGGCGATTCCGTAAATGCTTTCCAGGTGTCAAACATTGCTTGATTGATTAGAAAGTCATTATTGCTAGCCGCCTAGATGTCATAGACTCAGCTACTTGCTCAGCCACTTGTACATGCATATGTCCAATCACACTGTACACATACGGCGGAAAATCCTCCTGACACACGCCTCAGTCACATCAACCAGCAGGGACATTGAACAACAGAACGAATAAAATCAAGAGACAAGGAGGAGAAGGGAGACTCTGAACCTTCTTCGGGGAGAGCTAATACAGAGCAAATCTTCATAGGAAAACTGTGAGATCATCTCAAACTCTTCAAACACAAAATTATCTCAGTGATAGTGGCCAAACTGACTTGAGCGTCGGAGGGTTTAACCCGGGGTCATAACCCCGGGACTTCTAACATTTGCTTCTCTATGCAGGTCATCAAGGAAGTATTTTGGATACACAAGTCAGGAAGAGCTTGTAGAGAAAAAGGGGTTTGAGTGATTTTCAAATGCATGATTTAAATGTGCACAAAAACGAGCATAAGATAAAACGTGCATGATATATATACATGTATGCATGATACATTGCTATTACTTGCCTTATTTAGCTTATATATAATGTTGCCGGACTAACGAGCCATGAAGCGTTAAAGCTTACATCATATGGCAAACATTTGTTGTGTTTACACTATTTTTAGGTGCCACCATTAATGAACTAAACTAGTTCATTAAGTGAAGTACTTAGTTTAATAAACTAAGTAGTTCATTAAAGGAAGCCATATTTGGAAAAGGCACAAAGGCAACAAGGCCAAGGAAGGAAAGTTTTTTTCCTCCTCCCCTCATTAATATATATATACACGCCTACATATATATCATTATATATATTTTCAGATTTTTTGAATAAGGGCACATACACATGTATTCCAACGTACTACCGACACGTTATATATTTTACGAATGTACGCTAACGTCACACCACTATACTCAACTCATATTTATGAGTATATTCAGGTCTTATATCATATGATATAAGATATGGTGATGACAAATCAAATACGACACGATAAAAGGTTCTAAACCGAAATTTGTCGTATCGGGCGAATACCGAAACTTCGCCAACGTGTCACGTACTTACCATAAATAAATGGCCAGCCCATATACATCAAAATGTGATGTAAATTTCGTGCACATGACATAATAATCAGCCAAAAATACTTTCCATGTTGGCACACACAAATCACCCCACATTAAGGCCAAAATGTGAAGATTCCAATTTTAATTTTGTCACATGTTAATAGTACCACTCTAGACCAGCCAAGTGCTGAGATTTAAAGTATATATTATATATATTATGTATAACATAATATATATAACATGTGCAAAAGTTGGAATTTAAATTAGAGAAAAATCGGGTAATCGATAAATATCGAAAATTCGGTTTTCTACGCACATAACATGGAATGTTTTTCTTGTACATCATGTGACACGTATCTAGACACTTTTTACATATGATATACATCTTAAAGTGTTCTAGAAAATTAAATTAAGGGCTGATTGGAATATTACATGTGTGTATTATTAAATGTGCACTATTTTACAAAGTTAGCAAAAATAAAATTCAGCACATGTCATACACATTACCAACGCCTATAACAGCTGATTTGGAGCATATGTGGAGCCATGTTGGCATATTGATTGGTCAAGAATCAATTAAACAAAGTTGGTGACATAAAGGAAGGAGATACAAAAGGTAACATTTCAAACTATGTCACATATATGACACATGCTGAAAATTCAGCATGTATGTTGCATTATGGCCGAAATTTTCAGTTAAAAATGCAGATATTGTGTGTCTTGGATCATGAGGATTAATTGAGGATGTTATGGAAATGATTTGAATATTATGCAAAATAATAAAGTGTGATATTCTACATATCACACATGCTGAAATTTTTCAGCATGTGTGAAGACATGGTGTGGCCAAATTCTTAAGCCAATTTGTGTCCAAGTTCATTTCTTAATTGGTAGCAATACTTAGCATGAATTTTTGATTCATTTTTATGATGAAAAATCAAAGATTATTTGGTATTATTTTGAAAGAAAAGGAAGGATGCACATGCTGAAATTTCAGCATGGCAAGACACCCTTAATGGCCGAAATTCTCATTGATTTGGAAGACTTTCCTTGTCTTGCAATTTATGGTGTATTTCTTAAATTATGGAATGATTTTGTGATTGATTTTTGGCACATGTTAAAGTGTATATCTCAGATTTTTCCATGTCATCATGATGACAACGTTGAACCAACAAGGAGGTGCCAATTAAGCGAAGACTAAATGATCATCCAATAAGAAGATGCCAAGTAAGCAAGGCCTTGTCACAATGATGTCTTACACTCTCTCAAGGACTTAAAAGATAATTTTCAAGAGGGGAAGACAGCCAAGGGGGGACGGCCTGCACCATTAAAATAGAGAGAAGAAGAGCAAAACAAGAACAAGAACAAGAGTTGCAAAATCAAAGATCAAAAGTGTTCTAGCCTTCTTCTTCTACATCTTCTTTCTTTCTCTCTTCTTGTAAAGCCTATTGTTTTTCATATCTTTCAATCTTGAATAGGCTTGAGATAAACCACTATTCATATATCTTTGTAAAAGATTGATCAAGGTGTGATCAATCTTCATTCTTGCGAGGTGGTGGTGTTCGTGCTAATTGTACTAACCATACAAGGTTTGTAAAGGGTTGGAGTTAGGTGTAACTCTATCAACCCTGTGGTAAGGTGTTTTTGAGTTGTGTGATTAGTGTGAACCAAGGAAGGTGTTCCTTGAAGACTGGAGTAGGTTGTTGATAACCGAACCAGTATAAAATTCTTGGTGTCATTTACTTTCAGCACTGATTTTCTGTTTCAGCACTGTTTACTGTTTTTAATCACGCTCGTAAAAATAGTAAACGAATTTAAAAAATTACGAAACTTTCAGAAAACATAGTCACATGTTCTAGGGTTCTTTTGGCGCAAGTTTCAACCCTTTTGGACAAGTATAAGTCATTCAAATGTCCAAAGTTCTGAGACTAGTGCAGTCTGATTTTCAGGCTTGCAAAGGTTGAGACTTTGATCGTATTTGACTAACTTCCCAAAAGAATTTTTCAAAACTGTTTCAACCCATTTAAATATAACATATAAGGGGTTAGTGGTTAAATTTTCAAAGCATTTGGAGTTGTGTACAAATTGGAATTAATTTTTCAAATCAGTGTATCGGTTCTGGCAGATTTGCGCAATCTGACCACCAACGAATTTTCAAGGGGTTAGAGGTTGAATTTAAATCTGAAATTTTTAGGAGATACTCATAACATCTGAGTCTAAGTTCTCTCCAAATTTCAGAATTTTCGAAGACCTGAAACCTAGTTTTCAAAACGTTTTAAAACTGGTCCTGAAAACAGAAACTGTTTTCAGAAGTTGGGTTTTTGGTTCAAAGAAATTTTAAAAACCACATTTTCCGCACCCACTATTCAACCCCCCCTTCTAGTGGTGCCTTGCAGATCCTACAATTGGTATCAGAGCGTAGGAACACTCACAACAAAAGGATCCAACGATCTTAGTGAGATGGCAACCACTAGCGACAAAACCGAGCAAAAAGGTATGTCAGGACAAATGCCTCCACTATTTGAAAATGAGGTAAATTCTGATTCTGACTCGGATTCTGAACTATCTTATGATGATTTATATGTTGAATATCTTGAATTACATAAGTTTGCTAGAACTCTTGCAAAACAAAAGAAGCGATTAATTGAAGACAAGAAGATGTTAGAATCTTCTAACGAAAATCTTGTCGCTCAATTAAACGATTCTAAAGAAGAGTCATCATGCATCATCAATGCATTAAAGACAGAGATTTCATCATTGACCACGCAAAATAATGAAATAAAATCCGAGATTTCAAGTTTGAAATCAAGGAATACTGATTTAGAGAAAATGATGAAACAATTTGATACGGGATCCAACATGCTAGATCGCATTATTTTATCACAAAAACATGACAATGATAAAACTGGATTAGGATACAGCGAGACAAACGAAGCATCATCTAAACCATCCAAGTTTTTTTTGTCTAAGAAAGTAGACACATCAAAGGCATACGTAGCGCCTAAAATAAAGCAAAAACCCCCTCTCCCCACATCTCGTCATATCTCTTCTTCATCTCATACGAAGTATAATTATGTGCCGTATAAATATGAGAAGAAGACTAGTACACCATTTATCTCATCACATCGTGCTTCTTATCATACAAAGAGAAATCACATGCCATATAGAAAGCCACTGATGCATATGCGACATTCATATCATAAAAATGCATCTAGATCACTCCCCGTGCATGCAAACAAAAAACGAAAACCATACTATATGCATGATGGGATTCTTGGCCAAAGGCCAAACGCATTTGCCCCCAATGGATACTATGTTGCATTTTCATCATCTTTCTCGCCTTTTGGAAGACCTAGAAAGGTCACCCAAATTTGGGTACCAAAAGGGACATTTTCAAAGGGTTGAATAAATAATCCTTACAAACGCACATATATGATATGCATGATTTTTTGACAGGAATCTTTTGATTTACTTTCCAAAATAAAGGGGGAGAGAAAAGCATGATTTAAGGGGGAGGAGAGACACTGATTGATCTTAATTGCATAAATTAAGGGGGAGCGACTTGGAATTTAAAATTCAAGTTTTGATTTTATGCATGATTGAAGGGGGAGCGATAGGATTTAAATCATATGCATAAGTTATATTGAAAATCATCAAAAAGGGGAGATTGTAGAGAAAAAGGGGTTTGAGTGATTTTCAAATGCATGATTTAAATGTGCACAAAAACGAGCATAAGATAAAACGTGCATGATATATATACATGTATGCATGATACATTGCTATTACTTGCCTTATTTAGCTTATATATAATGTTGCCGGACTAACGAGCCATGAAGCGTTAAAGCTTACATCATATGGCAAACATTTGTTGTGTTTACACTATTTTCAGGTGCCACCATTAATGAACTAAACTAGTTCATTAAGTGAAGTACTCAGTTTAATAAACTAAGTAGTTCATTAAAGGAAGCCATATTTGGAAAAGGCACAAAGGCAACAAAGCCAAGGAAGGAAAGTTTTTTTCCTCCTCCCCTCATTAATATATATATATACACGCCTACATATATATCATTATATATATTTTCAGATTTTTTGAATAAGGGCACATACACATGTATTCCAACGTATTACCGACACGTTATATATTTTACGAACGTACGCTAACGTCACACCACTATACTTAACTCATATTTATGAGTATATTCAGGTCTTATATCATATGATATAAGATATGGTGATGACAAATCAAATACGACACGATAAAAGGTTCTAAACCGAAATTTGTCGTATCTGGCGAATACCGAAACTTCGCCAACGTGTCACGTACTTGCCATAAATAAATGGCCAGCCCATATACATCAAAATGTGATGTAAATTTCGTGCACATGACATAATAATCAGCCAAAAATACTTTCCATGTTGGCACACACAAATCACCCCACATTAAGGCCAAAATGTGAAGATTCCAAGTTTAATTTTGTCACATGTTAATGGTACCACTCTAGACCAGCCAAGTGCTGATATTTAAAGTATATATTATATATATTATGTATAACATAATATATATAACATGTGCAAAATTTGAAATTTAAATTAGAGAAAAATCGGGTAATCGATAAATATCGAAAATTCGGTTTTCTACGCACATAACATGGAACGTTTTTCTTGTACATCATGTGACACGTATCTAGACACTTTTTACATATGATATACATCTTAAAGTGTTCTAGAAAATTAAATTAAGGGCTGATTGGAATATTACATGTGTGTATTATTAAATGTGCACTATTTTACAAAGTTAGCAAAAATAAAATTCAGCACATGTCATACACATTACCAACGCCTATAACAGCTGATTTGGAGCATATGTGGAGCCATGTTGGCATATTGATTGGTCAAGAATCAATTAAACAAAGTTGGTGACATAAAGGAAGGAGATACAAAAGGTAACATTTCAAACTATGTCACATATATGACACATGCTGAAAATTCAGCATGTATGTTGCATTATGGCCGAAATTTTCAGTTAAAAATGCAGATATTGTGTGTCTTGGATCATGAGGATTAATTGAGGATGTTATGGAAATGATTTGAATATTATGTAAAATAATAAAGTGTGATATTCTACATATCACACATGCTGAAATTTTTCAGCATGTGTGAAGACATGGTGTGGCCGAATTCTTAAGCCAATTTGTGTCCAAGTTCATTTCTTAATTGGTAGCAATACTTAGCATGAATTGTTGATTCATTTTTATGATGAAAAATCAAAGATTATTTGGTATTATTTTGAAAGAAAAGGAAGGATGCACATGCTGAAATTTCAGCATGGCAAGACACCCTTAATGGCCGAAATTCTCATTGATTTTTCCTTGTCTTGCAATTTATGGTGTATTTCTTAAATTATGGAATGATTTTGTGATTGATTTTTGGCACATGTTAAAGTGTATATCTCAGATTTTTCCATGTCATCATGATGACAACGTTGAACCAACAAGGAGGTGCCAATTAAGCGAAGACTAAATGATCATCCAATAAGAAGATGCCAAGTAAGCAAGGCTTTGTCACAATGATGTCTTACACTCTCTCAAGGACTTAAAAGATAATTTTCAAGAGGGGAAGACAGCCAAGGGGGGACGGCCTGCACCATTAAAATGGAGAGAAGAAGAGCAAAACAAGAACAAGAACAAGAGTTGCAAAATCAAAGATCAAAAGTGTTCTAGCCTTCTTCTTCTACATCTTCTTTCTTTCTCTCTTCTTGTAAAGCCTATTGTTTTTCATATCTTTCAATCTTGAATAGGCTTGAGATAAACCACTATTCATATATGTGGAAATATGTAAAGAAATTAGATGGTCATTTATGTAAATATGTAAAAGTAGAAAGTAGCAGGTAACCGTTGGCTGCCACTCTTTGTTACCGTTAGAACCCATGTATATATATTACACATCAGTAAATAGTAAGCTAAGCTGATTTTTCAGCATTTTTCGTTCATTGCTCCCAACGCCATTGATATTATTCTCAAGTGTTTGGATTCCATCAATTATCCCAGATTCAATTTGTAAATTCTATATGGTATCAGAGCCATATGTGCTTAGAATCTGCTAAGATCAGTGTGATTGAGAACAGTTTGTTTCTCTTAATATTCTGTTGATTCCGTGTCTTATTATATTCCATTGATCTAGTGTCTACAGATTGAATCTGTTGTTTTTCGTCTACTGCAGCTGAAAAATATTCAGTTGTTGTTCCATATAATCAGTCGAATCTGATAATTCATTCTTCACATAGATTGTCACTGCAATTTTATTAGATTACTTGCAGATTACTGCTAATTGTTGCAGTATCTAAGATCTATTTTCAAGAACTCGTGAAAAATAGAACAAGAGTGAAGAAAGGAAAATAGATCTTCTTGAATAAGAGAAGCTTCTTTCTTGAAGTAGGGCATTCCTACAAGTTTCTTCAGACGTTGATCTTGTTTCATCCTAATTCCAGATCTTAGTTTGAAAACAAAGTTCAACCCTCTAGATTTTTCTACACATATTTTATTCATATTTCCGTTGTGGAGTCCACGTGGAGGTGGATATACATCATCCCTGTTTTCTTGCATGCAAGTTGGCCATTATAAAATATTTTTTAAAACCTCTAGTTGATAACGGGGACTACATGCACCACCTTGGAAGATTAAATCTCTAAAATTGTTTTTTGTCAAATCAACACAGACGTTTTTTTGCATGTGATTAATTATTTTTTGTTTATCATTTTAGTTATCTATTATTTATCTATTGTTTGTCGTGAAGGACTTGAAAAAGGACAGCATGAATATTTTTCTGCTGTGGGATAGCTGTCCCACTACCAAATAAAACATCAATTTTTTCTTTGCAAAGCTTCTCCTTTTGTCTCGGTGTTGGCAATTTAAAGGGGGCAATTTTTTTTCTTTACTGGGTACCCACGCCTTACATTTGTTTATCATTTCTTTATCCCGTCTGCTTCCTCGAGAAGCTTCTTGGCCATTAATATCTTTTTAAATACAAAGCTTCCTTGAGAAGCTTGTCTTCAGTCCCGAGGGCACTATTTTTCTCAAATTTTTTGATGTATTCTCGATTCCATCGATATTTTTATTTTTATTTTTTCTGCTTACTTCTCTCCTTTTTCGTCTTTATTCTTTGAAGTTTCTCTCACTTCCATCTCTGTACTAAAAACAGTTTTATGCTATTCTTCTTCTCCACTCCTCCGTGATTGTTCATGCTCCATGGATGACAACCTTGTGATGAGTATTGCAACTCCAGCCTCTCATGAGGGATCTGCGCTAGTGACTAATTTTGTTACTAATATCCCATCTAAGACTTCTACTGGAGCTGCTAGTCCTGCATGCACCATATCTCAGCAGGAACTGTGTGGAACACACGCAGGAGGGAACAATTTTGTAGAAAATCTTTCCACAGAAAGCCGTAACTCTTACAGATCATCTCAGATCTTCAGAGAAACACAAGGGACTAACCCTGCATCGAACCTGGATTGTAAGTTATCTCAACAGGTGGAAGCTTTGGTGAAACTCTTAACACAACAACAACTATTAGCACAACACCAGCAGGCTGGACAATCTTCTACCGGACAATCTATTCCTATTCAGGACATTGTTGCCTCAGCAGCAGATACCCGTTCAAATGATCCTCGGTGCTCTTGGATAATTGATTCAGGGGCATCCGATCATATGACCTACAATTTACGTCTTTTTCATACGTATCAACCGTTTACTACTCCTAAACTGGTCACTATTGCTAATGGGGTTAGTTTAAATGTCATGGGTAAAGGGACAATTTTACTCACTGAGAGATTAATTTTATTAAATGTTTTATATGTTCCCTGTCTTAATTTCAACCTGATTTCTATTGGTAGAATAACAAAAGATAATAACTGTTGGGCATTGTTCTCATCTTCTGAATGTCTCTTTCAGGAGAAACATTCGAAGAAGATGATTGGCAATGCTAGACAGTTGAATGGATTATACATGTTTCGGGTAGGAGAAAAATTATCTGATTTTGTTTTGGGACTGTTATCGGACCAAAGTACTTATTTATATAATAGGAAAGAACAGGAACAGTCTGTTTTTGGAGCTATTTCCCCACGAATTTCCCCACGAAAATCAGTATTTTGTAATAACTCTAGGTTTATTACATGTGCAGATCAGAAAACGGCTAAAATAAGTGATATTTTGCTTTGGCACAATAGGATGGGTCATCCTAATTTCTTGTACTTGAAGAAGTTGATGCCTTATTTATTCACAAATGTGAACATCAGTTTGTTGAAGTGTGATACATGCATTCTCTCTAAGCAAACTAAAAGTAGCTACTTACCAAAACCATACAAACCCAGTTCTCCATTTAATTTAATACACTCGGATATTTGGGGTACCTCTAGAGTGGCAAATGTTAACGGAGCTAGATGGTTTATAACGTTTGTTGATGATCACACTAGGATAACTTGGGTGTATCTAATGAGGAATAAAACTGAAGTAGGTCACATAATTCGTACTTTTGTGTCTCTTATCCAAAACCAATTTGATACAACAATTAAAGTTCTTAGGAGTGATAATGGAACTGAATATCTTGATAAAGGAGTCAAGGACTATTTAATTAGCTTAGGCATTCACCACCAAACATCTTGTGTATATACTCCTCAACAGAATGGAATTGCTGAACGTAAAAATAGACATTTATTGGAAGTTGCTAGGGCCCTTATGTTTTCTATGTAGGTTCCTAAATTTTATTGGGGAGAAGCCATACTTACTGCAACCTATCTTATTAATAGGATGCCATCTAGGGTATTGTCATTCAAAACTCCAAAAGATTCTTTATTGAGTAGTTATCCAAACACTAAGTTACTCTCATCTCTGCCCCTTAAACTTTTTGGGTGTACAGTATACGTATATATTCAGCCGTCAATGCGCACCAAGTTGGATAAACACACACATAGGTGTATATTTCTAGGATACTCTAGTACACAAAAAGGATATAAATGCTATTGCCCATTAACTAAGAAAGTGTTTGTTTCTCTTGATGTAGTTTTTGATGAACAACATGCATTTTATTCTTCTAACATGACTGAGAAAAACTGCAATTCAATAGATGAGTATTGGAATATTCTTGATATTATGACGCATTCATCTAATGATGAAGGAAATGGTATGATTCCTATTTCTCAGAATAAGAAGTATTCCAGTGAGGTGAATGGGAGTGAATCAGAGGGGAACGAAGTTGTGAAGGATCGAATAGAATTGCCAATTACACATGTGTATACTAGGAGATCTAACACTACACCGAGAGTAGAGGAATCAGCATCAGCCCCTAGTGATACTAATATTGATAATTTACCGATAGCTATCCGAAAGGGGGTAAGGGAGTGTACCAAGCATCCGTTGTACAATTTTCTTACCTACAACCGATTAAATTCTTCTCTTAAGGCATTTATTTGCTCATTAGATAGTCAAAGAATTCCAAATAATATTGAGGAAGCACTAAAAGAACCTAGGTGGAGAGAGACAGTTAACGATGAGATGAAAGCCTTAGTTAAAAATAACACATGGGAGTTGTTACAATAAAGCCTGGGATTAAAACTATTGGGTGTAAGTGGGTATTTTCTGTAAAATATAACACAAATGGAACAATTAACCGATACAAGGCTAGATTAGTTGCAAGGGGCTTTACTCAAACCTATGGAATTGATTACCTTGAGACTTTTGCTCCTGTTGCGAAGTTAAATACTGTGAGAGTTATTTTTTCTTTGGCTGTTAATCTTGATTGGTGTTTATTACAATTAGATGTAAAAAAATGCATTTTTAAATGGTGATTTGCAAGAACTTGTATATATGGACATACCTCCCGGTTTTAAGAATAAGGAAAACAGTGGGATGATTTGTAAACTAAGGAAATCATTATACGGGTTGAAACAATCTCCACGTGCATGGTTTAAACGCTTTACGACCGTGGTTCTGAATCTCGGGTTCAAACAAGCCCATTGTGATCATACATTATTTATACGTTTCTCTAAGTGTCATGATATTACTGTTCTCATTGTGTATGTCGATGATATTATACTTACTGGAAATGATAGTAGTGGTATTTCTCTAATAAAACGACAATTATCTAAGGAATTTGAAGTAAAGGATTTAGGAAGATTGAGATATTTTCTAGGAATGGAGGTGTCTAGGACTAAGAATGAAATGAGTATTTCACAAAGAAAATATGTTTTAGATTTACTGACTGAAACTGGAATGTTGGGGTGCAAGCCTGCACCTACACCCACCGAACCCGGATGTAAGCCAAAAGACGAATGGGACATGACCACTACTGATAAGTTACAGTATCAAAGATTAGTTGGTAAACTTATTTACTTATCTCATACTAGACCTCATATATGCTACGCTGTTAGTTTTGTTTCTCAATTTATGCATGCACCGACTAACGAGCATCTTAAAGCTGCTTTGAGAATTCTCAGATATTTGAAGGCTGCACCAGGACAAGGATTATCATTCAAGAAAAACACGGACAGAAGCATTTTTGTTTATACTGATGCAGATTGGGCAGGATCCAAGTCTGATATGCGATCTACTACAGGGTATGGTACGTTTCTTTGGGGGAATCTCGTGACATGGAGAAGTAAAAAGCAAGCTGTTGTATCACGAAGCAGTGCGGAAGCAGAGTTAAGGGCACTTGCCTTAGGGATATGTGAAGGATTATGGTTGAAGAGAATATTAGAGGAATTAAAAATGGATGCAATACTACCAGTCAAAGTCTATTGTGACAATGTATCTGCTATCAACATGGCGGAAAATCCAATTCAACATGACAAATCCAAGCACGTAGAGATAGATCAACATTTCATCCGAGAAAAAATTGAAGACAAGATCATAACTTTGGAGCACGTAGTCTCAAGAAATCAAATTGCAGATATATTTACCAAATCTGTGGCAATACATGTTTTTCGATCATTAGTTGACAAGCTTGGCTGTATAAATATATACACCAAGCTTGAGGGGGAGTGTGGAAATATGTAAAGAAATGAGATGGTCATTTATGTAAATATGTAAAAGTAGAAAGTAGCAGGTAACCGTTGGCTGCCACTCTTTGTTACCGTTAGAACCCATGTATATATATTACACATCAGTAAATAGTAAGCTAAGCTGATTTTTCAGCATTTTTCGTTCATTGCTCCCAACGCCATTGATATTATTCTCAAGTGTTTGGATTCCATCAATTATTCCAGATTCAATTTGTAAATTTTATAATATATCTTTGTAAAAGATTGATCAAGGTGTGATCAATCTTCATTCTTGCGAGGTGGTGGTGTTCGTGCAAATTGTACTAACCATACAAGGTTTGTAAAGGGTTGGAGTTAGGTGTAACTCTATCAACCCTGTGGTAAGGTGTTTTTGAGTTGTGTGATTAGTGTGAACCAAAGAAGGTGTTCCTTGAAGACTGGAGTAGGTTGTTGATAACCGAACCAGTATAAAATTCTTGGTGTCATTTACTTTCAGCACTGATTTTCTGTTTCAGCACTGTTTACTGTTTTTAATCACGCTCGTAAAAATAGTAAACGAATTTAAAAAATTACGAAACTTTCAAAAAATATAGTCACACGTTCTAGGGTTCTTTTGGCGTAAGTTTCAACCCTCTTGGACAAGTATAAGTCATTCAAACGTCCAAAGTTCTGAGACTAGTGCAGTCTGATTTTCAGGCTTGCAAAGGTTGAGACTTTGATCGTATTTGACTAACTTCCCAAAAGAATTTTTCAAAACTGTTTCAACCCATTTAAATATAACATATAAGGGGTTATTGGTTAAATTTTCAAAGCATTTGGAGTTGTGTACAAATTGGAATTAAATTTTCAAATCAGTGTATCGGTTCTGGCAGATTTGCGCAATCTGACCACCAACGAATTTTCAAGGGGTTAGAGGTTGAATTTAAATCTGAAATTTTTAGGAGATACTCATAACATCTGAGTCTAAGTTCTCTCCAAATTTCAGAATTTTTGAAGACCTGAAACCTAGTTTTCAAAACGTTTTAAAACTGGTCCTGAAAACAGAAACTGTTTTCAGAAGTTGGGTTTTTGGTTCAAAGAAATTTTAAAAACCACATTTTCCACACCCACTATTCAACCCCCCTCCCTTCTAGTGGTGCCTTGCAGATCCTACAGAGCTAACGACGTTTATTTCGGGTCATCTCTGATATTTGGTGAAGATCCAGCTTCATCAATGAGAAACTTCCTCGGAATAATCTACAACACAAAATTCCTCATGCTGCTGATGTCTATCCGAATAAATGCCTGTAGAATTTTGGAAATCGCACTGGTCTCATGCCATGCAATCCAAGAATTCAAAGACAATAGAGAAAAAGATGACAAAGACGTTTTTTTGGCTAAATGACCAAGTCAACATAAAGGTGAAATCTCTTGAGAATGTTGATGTCTTCGATAATATAAACTTATGGGTTTGACACCATGTAGTTGTCCTCTATTCATGAGTACATGGCATGTGAGAACAGAGTAAACCTTGTGTTGCTCGATGGAGTTCAACGGCCAAGATCTTGATCGACGATGACTTGAACAACAGCAATTTGATGATTTAAGAATTCTCTCAATGGGGACAAAAGGCTATTGGTATAATAAAGCTTGAACTCTTGACGTATTACATGTCTTCCAGTGCTTTGTTCCATGTCATCGTTGTCAAAACAGCTTACAACATGTTATGAGAAGCCCTATCATTATAAAGCATAAAACAAGAAACAAATTTACTTCAAAGTGTGATGATCTTTGTGAAAAATCTCGATAAACATTCAAAAAATCAACAACAATGGAAGATAGCTCAAGCGAAATCAAGAAGATAGAAAGAAAATAATGGACAAACTATCAAGGAATTTGGGAGAATTTCATAGATGCCAATCGCAAAACTTGACCTTCTGTACAATGCGTCTGCTGTTTTTATGAAGAAGAAACAGAAAATGGAAAAAGACAAGAATGTCCCCCAACTGAATGAATTTACAATACAACTAAAAGGGTACAATGGTCATTTTACACTTTTAAACAATACTGGCGCCAAACTGCTTCTTCCTCCTGCTGCACCTTTGCACTACTCCTTGCGTCAATCTTGAATTCACCACGTGCTCCTTTGCATCTTCTCCAACTAACAAAGAAACACAACTTCCAAGTATCTCAATCGTTGATTGCTGCAATGATATAACGCTCATTCAGCCTGTTTGACACGGATCATGAACTTCAGCTATCTCCTTCAGCTGCTGCATCATAGCTGCCATTGCTACTGTCTTCAACACTCCCCCGCAAGCTGGGCTTGGTGTACAGATTATGCAATCCAAGTGTAGCTGCTAACTGGTTAAACCTTTTAATATCAAGAGCCTTTGTGAATACATCAGCTACTTGCAACTGCGTCCTAATAGGCATCAATTTTAATATCCTTTCTTGTATCTTGTCTCTAACAACATGACAATCAATTTCTATGTGCTTAGTAAGCTCATGGAAAACAAGATTTTCTGCTGTATATATAGCACTCTTACAATCACAAAAAACCTCAAGTGGAGTCTGATCCTTCACCTTAAGATCCTTCAGCAATGCTAGCAACCATACAACTTCACAAGTCACCATTGCCATGACCCTGTACTCAACCTCAGCCGAAGATCTTGAAACCGTAGTCTTTTTCTTAGCCTTCCAAGACACCAATGCTTCTCCAAAAAACACAGCATACCCTGTGATTGACTTCCTAGTACCACTGCACCTCCCCAATCAGCATCAACAAATGCTTTAGGGTTAAGAGCTTTACTTATTGGAAATAACAAGCCCCGACCAACAGTCCCTTTCACATATCTCAAGACCCTTTGAGCTGCCTTCAAGTGATTTTCTGTCGGGCAGTCCAAAAATTGACTTAATTTCTGAACAGAAAAAGATATATCTGGTCTAGTTATAGTGAGATAGATAAGCTTCCCAACCAGCTTCCTGTACTTTGATACTTCTGGAATCAGAGGTGAATCATCATTGGCTAGGCTAACATGACTTTCCATTGTGCTTTTTGCTGGCTTGGCATCTAAAAATCCTGTCTGATCAAGAAGCTCAATGGTCCACTTCCTCTGATTAATGTGTATTCCTTCCTTTGCTTGAGCCAGTTCAATACCTAGAAAGTACTTGAGCCTACCCAAGTCCTTGATCTTAAACTCATCATGTAAAGACTTTTTCACATCTGCAATGATCCTCTCATTGTCACAAGTAACAATGATATCATCAACATAAACTAATAAACACAGAAGAGAACTGCCAACAGGCTTTAGAAAGAGTGTGTAATCAGACTTGGACTGCTGGAAGCCATGAGCTAACAGAAACTCAGTCAAGGTGGCATTCCACTCTCTACTAGCCTGTTTGAGACCATACAAAGATTTTTGGGCTTACATACCAGACCAGGTTTAGGTAGGACAATACCAGGAGGTGGTGTCATGTAAATGTCCTCATATAGGTCTCCATGAAGAAAAGCATTGTTGATGTCCAGTTGGTGGATATGCCAATGTTGTTGAGCTGCCAGAGCCAAAATCACCCTAACTGTAGTCATTTTTGTTACAGGAGAAAAAGTCTCCTAGTAATCAATACCATATTGTTGGGTGTATCCCTTTGCCACAAGCTTGGCCTTGTATCTCTCCATTTGCCCATCATGCTTCAACTTGACTTTGTAAACCCATTTACAACCAATAGGTGTCTTAGCAATGCCACCAGCTTCCATGTCTGATTAGCATCCAAAGCAGCAAGTTCACAACTCATAGCCTCCTGCCAGTCAGGAGAACCAGCTGCTTCTACATAACTGTTAGGTTCCCTATGTGCAACAAGACTAAAGCATATGATCTATATTCTGGAGCTAAAGAATCATATGATAGAAAATGATGTAAAGAATAAGGAGAAATACAAACTTGGTTGCACTAATAGCCTTGTAAGTATGCTGGTACAACCTTGGTGCGTTTGGCGCTGTTTATCATAGAATGTTCAAGCTGTGAGGTAACAGCCGGCAAGGACAAGTCAATGACCAACTCATAAGGAGGAAAATCAACAGACATGGAAGTAATGGAAGTTGGAGGAGATAAACTGGGAGTTGAAGAAGAGGAAGACTGAGGCTTTGAGGAGGAAGAGTGAGATTCTGAGGAGGAAGGGGAAGAAGGTACATCCAATGTGGCAGGCTCCTCAGAATGTAAAGAACCATTGGAGGCAGGAGAAGGAGAAGAATAAAAAGGTGCTAGAGTATCAAGGATGGGAGTTGTCAGAACAGGAGGAGAACCACTACCAACATGAATATAGGGTGAAGTCACTGCTGCATCAGAGGCATAGGGAAAACTTGCTCATGAAAGACAACATCCCTGGATACATATAAATTCTTAGTTTAAAGATCTTGAAGGATGTAGCCCTTAGTAGTGTAGGATAATCCCAAGAAAATACTTCTCCCGGCCCTAGGAGCAAACTTCTCTTTATGTAACTGGGTGTTGCTTTCAAAAGCCAGACATCCAAAAATTCTGAGATTACTGTAACAAGGAATTGACTTGTAAAGGAGTTGGTATGGACTTGAATTATTAAGAACTGGTGTTGGGGTAATATTTATAAGATAGGCTGAATGCTATACATAGAACCCCCAATAAGAAGAAGGAAGATTTGATTGAAACCTGAGGGCCCTAGCAACAGACAAAAGATGTTGGTGTTTTCTTTCAACCAGTTTTATTTTGTTGGGGTGTATTCACACAACTGGTTTGATGTACAATGCCAAGGGTGAAATAAAATAAAGGCATGTTAAATCCTTGCCCATTGTCAGTTCTGATAATCTGGATTTTAACATCAAATTGTACAGAAACATATTGATGAAAGCTTTGCATTACATTCCTTGCTTCTGATTTATATTTCAACAAATAAAGCCAACAGAACCTGGAGTAATCATCTACAATAGTAAGGAAATACTTTTGACTTTACGTTGTAGAGTATTTATAAGGCCCCCATATGTCCATGTGTACAAGAGAAAAGGGAGAATATGTGATTGAAGCTGAAATGGGGAATGTAATCCGTTTTTGTTTTGTATGGGGACATACTTCACAACTACAATCATCATTTGGCACTACTACTAAGGGCTCCAACTTCTGGACTTCTTTTATTCTTGGTGTTGACATGTTCCCCAATCTTGAATGCGAAAGCAGTGAGTCTGAGGATGTCTTGGCTGCACATACAGTAGAGGTAGGAAACAAACAAGGGAACGTTGATGAAAGAGATTTGCAAGGACCTTGTAGATGATACAGACCCTGGTTTACTTCACCTGAACCAATCATCTGTTCCGTCTGTACATCCTGTATGAAGCACAGATTAGAACGATAAGTGATAGCAAAGAAGTTTTGTTTGGTGAGTTAACTCAAGGAGATCAAATTGAAGGCAAAAGTAGGCACATGAAAGACATTAGTAAGCACCAACTGTGGGTTCACTGTAACTGTCCCAATATGAGTCACAGGTGCAAATGTTTTGTCTGGTAATCTAACACAGAGAGAAGAAACTGGATAAAAGGTATCAAACAGTTCAAGGAAAAAGCATACATGATCACTAGCTCCAGAATCTAGAATCCATGTATTTAAGTTTTGAGCATATAGGTTACCTGACACATTACTTTCCACAGTGACCTTCTGAGCAGACATTATGGCATGAGATGTGTTACTGCTTGTGCCAGTCTCTGGAACTGACTTGCTGCCTTTCTCATGTCTCTCCTGCAGAAAACTAAGAAGCTGGGCATATTGCTCTTGCGTCAATCCCTGTGGAAATTGAGCATCAGGACCAGAATGCTCCTGCTCATACCCTTCATAAGCCTCATACAACTCAAAATCCTCCCGACTCCCTATCTCACAAAACTGTTGTCCTCCACTATTATTGAAAACATCTTTACTTACCATATTCACTTGTGCCCTGGCTTTGAAACCAGGAGGACACCCATGTTTCTTGTAACAACTATCTATGGTGTGTCCTGTCATATTACAGTGAGTGCAGTATGGTACTTTAGCACCTCCTGATCCAAACCTACCACCATCTCTCTTGTATCCCCTACCAAAAGGCCTCCCAGACCCCACTGTACCAGAGGCATTATACCTTGACACATAAGAATTGAATCTGGAATTAGAATTTACGTTCATCACAGTTGATGGATTGTTAATAAAATGTCCGGATGTTTCAGTATAGGCAAGCTTCCTTTCAAGTTTTACAGCCATAGCAAAGGCTGACTTCAGATTAGGCAAAGGAGTATTTAATAGGATCTGAGATTTAACAGCCTTAAATTCATCATTCGGTCCTTTTAAAAACTTGATTACACAATCATTTTCCAATAACTTATTAAACTAAAAAGCCAAATTGCAAGTGCACATTCTACACACACAACTAGGTACACATCTTAACACTGACAATTCTTCCCATATTTCCTTTAACTTGGTGTAATAACCAGTCACAGAGTTGTTACCATGTCTTATTTCGTAGAATTCCTCTTGCAGATCCGATAGCCTGAACACATCTGCACTTCCATATCTGAACTTCAAGTCACTTCATATGTCTGCTGCTACATCTATCTAGGTAACACTTGTTAGTGTATGTGCCCTAGGCCATGATTTGGATATTTATATTATGCGTTTATTATTAACAAAAGAGGTTTTATTATCATTATTGTTGGTTAGTATGTTACACAATTTTGATATATGTCCCTGATTCATTATTGTTATGGAGATAAGATAATTTATAATCAGTATGAGTATTGATTTGATAATCATGAGATGATTATGTGTATGGTGATACGAATCAATCTCATAGATACTTGTTAGAGAACAGTGTATTGGATAGACCCATCATGAGATTGCTACATGGATTAGCGTCATAAGTAAATCTCATGATAGTCATGTTTTAATCCTTTGACTTGAGATTGTCATAGTTTCCATCATAAGGACTATTATATTTTGACATGATCAAACGTTATCCGTAACTGGATAATAATAAAGGTCATGATTGAATGTGATAGAAATTATGTAGAGGATATTGAACGATCAAGATAGAATTTGTCCCTCTCTTTTGAGAGAGATGTCTTTGGGCCCCTCGATTAGTTAGACTGTGAAATGCATGGCCGTACTCAAATGAATTGATTGTGTGATCAATATCATTTGTTATCAGTCTACTTAGAGATCGAGTAATCATATGTTTGAAATATATAAGTATGACACTGACCATGACTTATATTCAAACTAGATATCGTGTGACAAAAGGATTAATGCATGTACTATTATTAGGCTAGTTGGACTTTACTCGTATTAATTGGGTAGTTGTAATGCCTTGCTAGAGGCCAATTACGACTTATTGGTTTAATAGAGATTTGATCAACTGCCAATTAATATGGGCCTATCGGGTCACACACAAGAATGCGTATGGCTGAGATTAATAATATTAATAATATTAATATTGGATATTAATTATTATTATTATTGTTATCGTTTTTTAATATTAATATTGGATATTAATTATTATTATTATTATTAATTTCGTTTTTTATGTATATATTTATATCATTGGTTAATAACAGAGAATCCATATTTGATATGGATTTTGATTTGTTTTATCTAATCCTAACAGAATCCGTATCTGGTACGGATTTTGATAGCGTTAACAAATCCGATCTGCAATCGGATTTTGATATCTATATATATGTATGGAGCTTGGCGTATCTCATACACCAAGCAATCAGAAAAACGAAAGAATAGAAAACGAAACCCTATAATCGTTTTTGAGAAAAACGAGTTCTTCAGCCGCGCCGTTTGAAGAGCTAGCACTCCGGGCGGAAGCGTTCGTGTGGATACCGACAGAGGGTGTTCGTGATTTCGCACCTCTTCAATCTGCAGACTTCGAATCTACGGAGGTAGTTTTTGATTTCTTTTGTCGAATTAAACGAACAACATGGATCCTTGGTAGGAAATCGGAGATCAAGTTTTTGTTTTCCGCTGCGCGTTTGACAGTGATCTCGGTTGATTTCCTAACAACACTGTGCTATGTTAGCAAATAATGAGTTAACCAACCACGAAGCCACCATATTGTTGGCTTTCAACCAAGCATTATATCTCATTGTACCTTCTATTGGTTTAGGAATGCTTCCATCCACAAAACTAACCTTGTTCTTGGCCTCTAATGCTCGTCTTGCCGCTCTACTCCAACTATGATAGTTGCTACCTTCAAGTAATGGCTGCACCAATACTAGTGCTGGACTATCACTAGGATGTATATAGTATGGATCCTCTGAAGGATCATTCATGATAGGATTCGGATCAGGAAAATTAGAAGTTGAGGGAGAATGATTATTATTGTTCGAAGCCATAAATGTACCAAAGTTCATCAAGAATGCTCAGATACCATGTGAAAAATCTCGATAAACATTCAAAATCAACAACAATGAAAGATAGCTCAAGCGAAATCAAGAAGATAGGAAAAAATAATGAACAAACTATCAAGGAATTTGAGAGAATTTCATAGATGCCAATTAAAAACTTGACCTTCTGTACAATGCGTCCGCTGTCCTTATGAAGAAGAAACAGAAAATGACAAAGACAAGAATGTCCCCCAACTGAATGAACTCACAATACAATTAAAAGGATACAATGGTCGTTTCACACATTTAAACAATACTGGCGCCAAACTGCTTCTTCCTCCTACTGCACCTTCGCACTACTCCTTTCGCCAATCTTGAATTCACCACGTGCTCCTTTGCATCTTCTCCAACTAACAAACAAACACAACTTCCAAGCATCTCAATCGTTGATTACAACAATGGTCTAATGTTCATTCAGTCAGCTTGACACGGATCATGAACTTCAGATGCCTCCTCCAACTGCTGCTTCATGGCTGCCATTGCTACTGTCTTCAACCATCTTTATGTTATTTGAAAGGTTTACTCACATGACGCTTACAAATTGACGGATGAAGATGGTGTGAAATTTTTCCTTATCAACGACATTTTTCTCAAAAAATTTCATATTTGAAGCAATGAAGACTCGTATCATACGATCTTAAACTACGTTGCTCCCAACCTATAAGAGGTTAAACTGTAAGACATGGATTGAGTACACAAATTTTGAACAATAATTGACTTGATTCCGAGAACATGTACCTAGGATACCGACTTGATTCCTAGAACATGTACCTAAGATACGTACGCATCTTGAATTAACATATGATTCAAGTCCAGTCCTTCCTTCACAAAAAATCTTCAAATACGAAAAAGACATTAACATGTCTTTGTTCCAATAAATGTTGATACACATGGTACAACCTCTTCACAGGGAGCACCAATTAGGGGAATACCATCACGCTTGTAATGAAGGTTGATAATTTTTGAGCTACAACACCAAATCCTGCATGAACACCACCATGACGAAATTAACCTATAGAATAAGAAAAGAGAGAGAGAGAGATGGAAAAAACAGAAAAAGAATAAGAAAAGAAAAGGCAAGAAGCTGTCAACGTAAAAGAATCGGAACAAAGATGAATTCCTCTTCGGAAAAAAAGAAAACAGAAGCAAAATAAGAATTCAACTACATGCTTAATCTATTAACATTGAAGATTTTCGAAGACAAAATCAGCCGAAGTCATTAACTCATGCAGAAATCATTAAGAAACACATGAGGAAGTCATGCGACTAGACGGAAAAAGAAGCTCAAGGAAACAGGGCATTCGGCTTGCTTTGGCCTGACCGGGAAAAGAAGAAGAAAAAAGAAGAAAAAGAAAAAAAAAAGGGAAGAGAAGTCTTTCTTGGATTCAAACTCTTTTCAAACTAAGAAAAAAACCAAGACTGGGTTGGAGTTGAGGCACGAAGTGATGAATTCTTAGTAACTTCCAAGTCATTATAGACCGTTTTAGAGAATTTCGAAAGCAAGTCAACTACCTTAAATTACAAGGAAATACTTATCAACACTTGCAAATAAAGACAGATGCAAGTCAACTACCTTAAACTCCAAAGAAATACTCATCAATGCTCTTGCAAATAAAGGCGGGGATGGAAAGAGAAAAAATTACAAGTGGAGACACAATCTTCTGGCATTTCTTAAAAGATATATGGTAAAGTTGGTCACGATAACCATATTTTGGTAAAGCATGTCTGTTATTGTATTTTTTTATAGTCTGTTGAGAGCTGCAGCAGTAGCACAGCAATGCAGATTATGAGTAAAAGGTGTGACATGTAGCAAATGGAGCAATTTGGGCAAGAAGCACAATGCGTGTGAAAAATGTGAAAAAGGTGATGGGTGAAGAAGGATCATTGATTAAGTATTTTATCAATGACTAGAAGCTGATGGAGGATTGTGGATTGGAGCGCACAAATTGAGTTGCAGCAGAAGTTGGAGAAGAGGAAGACGCAATCGTGGGAAGAAGAGAGAATTGGCGGGTTGAGTTTAAAATGATGTAATTTCACCATTTTACGCTTGATAGTTCGGTTGGTTGTGAAGATATAGTAAGGATGTCCTTGTCTTTTCACTAGTCTTCTTCTTCCCTCCAAGATTGGATGTATATATACGGGTTCTACAGCTGGCCCGACCTTTATCAAGGAGAAATTCAATAATTCTTTGCATCTCCTTAATCTGTTCCTCTCAATTTTATACACCTCTTTGTTTGATCTCCACAGTTTTTCGATTTCGTCGCTTATTTTTAACATAGTCGAACATTAGAATTGGTTCAAAATATTATAGTTTAAAGGGATTAAAATAAAATTATAAGAGTGATAGGCCCTTAAGATACGTCTCTATAATTATATTTTCTAATAGTGATATAATCAGAATTTACTGAAAATATTATAAACGTGGCAACAAAATGATAAGAGAATAGTGGACACCCTTCTCCGTGCGCTAAATACGTGTCTGATCTCAATCCTTTTTCCCATAAGGATTCTTACATCCAAATAACATCCAGGTCACGTGGTGCTCTACAGATTTGTATATAGACAGCAGATCATGCAACACAAGTCGGAAGTCTATACTGAAATAATTTGGAAACTCATGTGCTCAAAGTTTCTCAAGTAACTTTGAAGGAAGAATTTGTGGACAAAAAAATTTTATGTGATATGTACAATGTCATGTTTCATATAAATTAAAAATATTAAAACATTTTGTATTATTCTTATTGAAATATACAAATTATTTTAAATATATCTTGAAGAGTTTGAATTATATATAGAGGAGTAAATTTATCCGAAGGACTTAAAAACTATATAGAGAAGAATATGTCAAGATCAAACTTATAAAATTCAAGTTTATCTATTTCAAGTTTCACTCCTCCAAGAAGGTATGCTTATATTTAACTCTCATACTTTACATGGAGTCATTTCCTACATTGGAGAGATGATCAAATGATCATCAAATTCTTGAAGAGCTCTTGGCTAAATCCAAGATCAAGTCTTCAAACAAAATGGTCCAAACATATAAGAGGACCTCAAACATTGAAAAGGAGTCCAAGCCTGGAGGAGGATCTCAAATACCAAGATCAAAAAAGCATCTTTATTATCAAGGAGGCACCATCAAGATGAACATCATCATCATCAAGGGAGCATTCAAGAATCCTTGACTAGAAATAAATCTAAGTTTGTCAAGACTTCAATGTTGAGAATGTTATGTTTGAATAATTTTCAAAAGCATGATTTTATTAAGTGTTTAAATACTTAAGAAATACCACTTTATATTGTAAAAGTATCAAAAAGTTAAAACAAAGTTGAAACAAATGAAAAAGTAACATCCATCTCTCAGGTTGAGACATATGGATTGATCGATTTACATCATCCCCTAACATCGATCGAGCGATGTTGGACAGAATAAAACTAGAATCTTACTGTGAGACATCGACCGATCGATGTACATCAGTCTCTATCTCGACCGACTGATGTCAAACAGATTCAAAAAAAACTCATTGTGAGACATCGATCCCTCAACTGGATGTACATCGACCGATCATTGTATACATCAGTCTCTAAAATAGAGACATGGATCAATCGATGACAACATATTTTTGAATAATTTCTCCAACATATGACAAACTAATAATTATTATTGGCGTACACATGATCTTCTCTACATGTAATGAGGTTTTAAACATTCCATACATGTTTATCATGATTCCATTTGATGCAGTCCAAGGTATCCATCACGAGGATGTGCCACGTAAAGGTCATATAACAAGAAGTAAAGCCAAACAACTTGGTTTTGATATTGGCTCCTTCTTGTCTAGGCATGTGCAAGGTGCACCTAGGGTTCATTGGATTCATTTTATTGAACCCACTTATTGAACGTTTATCTTGCCTTTAGGTGCGTGTGGTGTGTTGTATTTGTTTGCCTTATTTCTTCCTTTATTAGTTTGATGCTTGTTATGTTTCATTTGTTTTGTAAGGGATGTTGGAGGTGCTAAACCCGTGTTTAAGCTGTGTATAGCTTTGAGGAAGTTCTAGACAAAGTGTGCTGAAAAGAGCTGAAAACTGTATAAACTTTGTAGACGCATAACTCAGACATACGAGCTCCAAATAGAGTCATTCCAAAGCTAAACTTCAAGTTCCAATCATGAACTAAAATATGTAAGAAAGACTCTTCCTCATATTCGGCTTTTATCTATGGGAAAAGATCAATTAACCGAAGGTGTTACATAAGCCTAGAATTCAGCCTTTTCTCCAGCCTTAAGAGACTAGAATCCTTGACCCTTTAATAGCCTAAAACCATTTGTAATCAGGTCTTATGAACAAGATATTTGCTTTTCATTACATTTTTGGCTAAGATAGATATCAGGTTAGTTATTTTTCCAATTTAAAGTCCAAAACAAACGCCTTGTACAAGCGGATTGGTTGAATGAAATTGCTATTCATTTTTCTCCTTAGAAAACACTTCGGTTTCTTGGTTTCACTCTAAAATCAAGACTAAAACCTTTCAAGGTTGAGCATACTTGAGGGTGGTGTGCCAAATCTAAGAAGATAGCCGCCTAGGAGGGGGCGTTCTTGCCTAGCCAACACCTACTTCAAGGTGCTAAAATTGCTCATTTCAGCCTATCTAAAGACATTGGAAGTAAGGATGAGCTTGGGCCCTTTGTGCCTAACCCATTGTTGAAGGAGAAGCTTGGATAAAAGAGTGTGATCCTACTTGTGCTTGCATCAATTTGGTATCAGAGCGAGACCGCTCTTTTCATCTTTTATCATTTCGTTTTTGTGTCGTTCTTGTAGTCATCACCAATCTGATTTCTCACCAGCATTCCTTCACCATCCAAACGTTACTCCCTTCCTTTTGTAAAAAAATCATAGCCTTAGTATCACACAAAACCGTGGGGTTAAGTTTGGAAACAAAAGAGTTCATCTTCTACAGCCAACTTACCATATGGTTTCTATCATTTCTGTTCCTAAACTGTTTTACCATCACTATTTTCTAAAAAAAAAAACAAAACAGCTTTGGTTGCACAAAATCCGTGGGTTTACAATTGGTGTAAAAGAGATCATCTTTTGCATAAAAAATAACATAAGAATTTGATCATCCTTTGCTGCCTTGTATAAAACATTTTCCCTACTGCTTTATCATCAAAATTGCTCTGGAAGTTATTATCTTTGCTTAGAAAACTCGAACATTTAGGGACTTTGCATGATAGTTTATTTCAGCCTCACAAAATACAAATCATAGCTTCACAAAGCTACCTAGTCTAGAATTAATCTTGTTGCTATCGAAGCTATTAGTTGATTGTGGTCTTTGTACATATTTTATTCTATTTCTTAATGAATATTTTCAATCAATTAGTTGTTCTCGTGTGAAATTGCCAAACTTCCACTTTACAAACCTAACTTGCCCAAAAAAGCGTAATATGAACCCAACATCCACACTGCCTTAAAAAACCCATTTTTACATATCCTAAACATTCTTATGTATCCCTTATAACCTAAACCTATTGTCAAAACACCCTAAAAAATAGAAGTGGGCAGAACCCCCCAAAACAGCCTAGGAACTACAAATTGCACCAAAAGACCTAAATTAAAACCCCACATTCTCAAACTTGGCCAAACACAAAACTATCATATCCTAAGACAATTTACACTATTTGAACACTATAAATAAGCAAAGGAAGTGTATTGAGTGGGCTGCACAAAACATTTTCAAGGAAGCCAAGTAAATTTACATCACTGCCGTTAGACGAAAAAGGGACCTGCATTTTGCATGTAGTATATACAACAAGGAAAAGAATAAAAAAGGTCATAAAAAGCACACAAACAGTGAAGAAAAAGAAGGGCCAAGAAGTACATCTTATTTGAACTCAATTTGTGCAATTGAGAGAATTTGCTTGCTTTGCTTGGTGCTATACTTATTACCCTTTTGAAACTGTTTTTCCAGCCTTTAACCAGCCTACATACATCACAAAAACACATGAACATTCTGACTATAGCTTGTATTGAGTGCAATTATGAATTTGTGTGCATAAAAGCCTAAGTTAACTACAGATTGTTAGGGCAACCGTTAGTTTTTCTTTGGCTCAATATTACACATCACTTTTGGCCTCAATATATCTTTGATTCTTAGTTATGTTGTTCAATTTTGTGTGACCTTTTTTTGGAATTTGGTTGGAAGAAGTTTGTTGCACAATTCGGATTATTTTTGACTGTTTTGGTGAACTCAATTTGCAACTATTTTGAGAATGATTTTGGTTCATTTTTGGATTTTTTTGACATATTGAGACATATATTGGACTGTTATTGAGGAGTGAAGTGATTTGGAGCAAGTGCTACAAAAAAAGGAGTGGTAAGGAGCTTGATATTGGACTCTTTTGGGACATATTGGCTATCACCCCTCATTTGTTGCTAACTTGAATTGTTTTTAGTCCAGGATTGGTAAAGAAACAAGGTGTAAGTTAGTGAAAAGAAAAAGGAAAAAATAGTGCACCTATTTTGGTGTTTAACTCACCAGGTCACTTTTGTTTATCTTTGTGTTAGTTTTTCTATTTCTTTAACTTAGATTTCAGGTAATCAGCAATAGATAGTGCATCTAGAAGTTTGTCAAGTCACCCCACTATTGAATTCAAGCCCGAGCTAAATATGGATCAAGTAACGCAAATGTTACAAAGAATGGTGAATACGCAAGAACAAACGGCATGTGCTATGGACGACTTGAGACAAAACCAACAAGACCTGACACAAGGACAACATGACTTGTATAAAAGACTTATAAAGGGTGAGGAGCAAAAAACTCCAAGATCTGAAGGTTTTAGGAGGCAACTCCAAGATAGGCAAGAAGAAGTTGAGCAAGTGCATACACCTCAAGGAAAAAGACGGTTGCCCCCCACCACAAGAACCAAGAGGGAATCATAGGAGACAAGTGCAAAGGGCAAATGAAGATGACTCCTACAACTCTTTTGAAGAAGAAGAGTAAGAGGAGTACCATGAACGTGGTAACAATAGGAGAGGCAACAGACATCACCATTAAGAAGATGAGTTCTTGAAGGGTAAAGTGAGCAAACCTTCATTCCAACGTAAGAGTGATCCTCAAGCTTACTACCAATGAGAAAAGAAGGTGGACCTCAGCTTTTCATGCACAAACTATACTGAAATCTAAATGGTATGTTGCGCTTCTATTGAATTTGTTGATTATGCGTTACATTAGTGGGTTCAAACCCAAGCTTTGAGAAACAAGATTGGACAGCGTCCCATCTCAACATGGGCAAAAAAGAAGTTTGAACTTAGAAGAAGATTCATCCTTGATCATTATGAGAGATTAATGTTTCAAAAGTTACAATCCTTGACTCCAGGAAGTAAAAGCATGGATGAATACTTCAAGGAGCTTGAGATGTTAATGACAAAGACCAACATGGATGAACCTCCAGAGGCCACAATGGTTAGGTTCCTGCAGGGACTAAGAAAGGAAATTGCATATAAAGTGGAGCTTACCCAATATTGAGATTTGACTTCAATGGTGCATATGGATGAAAAGGTTAAACATTAAGTAAACTCTAAACATTTCAATTCAGCTTATAAGACTAATCGCACTTCCCTTTTTAGAATGCAAACAAGTCAACTCCAGGTACTAACGCACGACCTTATAGTGGAAAAAACCATGGTGGATCATCTTGGCAAGGTAGAGGAGAAATCCATGGACCATCTAGCTCCAAAAGTGACGATAAATGCAAAATAAAAGCTCATGAAGGTAAGTCCTCTAACTCTCCTAATGATTTTAGAGATATCATATATTTTAGGTGCTAAGGAAGAGGACATGCAAGTAGGGAATGCCCTAATGTAAAAAGAATCATGCTAATTGAAGAAACTAAGAATATATCACTAAATAAGAAGATGAGCATGAAAATGAACATGAAAATGAATCTGAGTATTAAGAGAGTTTAAGAGAGGAGGAAGAATATGAAAATAAAGAATTTCTTGCTGTTAGAAGAGCTTTGAATGCATTCCAAAAGGTAGATGAACATGAACAATATACAGATAACATTTATCATATTCATTGCATGATAACTGGAAAGTATGCACCATGATTATTGATTCTGGATCTTGTGCAAATGTGGCTAGCATTGACTTGTTAGGAAACTTGAATTGCTTATGTCTAATCACCCACACCCATATAAACTTTCATGGCTTAATGATTGTGGTGAAATAAATGTAAGTAAATAAGTTCTTATTTCTATGACTTATAAAGATGATATTTTGTGTAGTGTAGCTCATATGCATGCTAGTCATATCCTGTTAGGTAGAACTTGGCAATATGATAGAAAAGTTACTTATGGTGGCTACCTAAACAAATATTCCTTTAGACTTAATGGGAATTTGTTCAAATTGCATGCATTACCACCCCATAAAGTTCATGAGGATCAGGCAAGGATCCATAAATCTAGAAGTGAGACTAGAGAGAAAGAGGCTGATAAGAAGTTTTTTGAAGGAATGAAAGGGGATAAGAAAAGACAAAGCCTAAGAGAAAGGAGATAGTTCCTCAAGGAGTGATTGAATCTAAGAAGAGGTGTGCATTCTTTGCCACGCAAAGTGAGGTGACCCATGCCATTAATGCCCAAAAAATCGTATACATCCTTATGTACAAGGAGTGTATGGTTTCTAGTGCCGATTTACCATCTTTGTGGGGGGTATAGAACACCAAATAGACTTCATCCCTGGAGCCATCCTTCTAAATAGGTCAGCATATAGGGCTAACCCTGAAGAGACCAAGGAAATCCAAAGGTAAGTTGAAGAACGTTTAGCCAAAGGAAAGGTTAGGGAAAGCATGAGCCCTTATGCAGTTTCTATCATAGTTGTCCCTAAGAAAGATGGCATCTGGAGAATATGCACTGACTGTAGAGCCATCAACAAGATCACTGTGAAGTATAGGTACCCCATACCTATGTGTGATGATATGCTTTACCAAAGTAAATCTTAAGAGTGGATACTTCCAGATGAAGATTAAGGAAGGGGATGAATGGAAGACTGCATTCAAAATCAAATTTGGACTCTATAAGTGGTTGGTGATGCCTTTTCGCCTGACCAACGCCCCTATCACCTGTATACGGTTGATGAATGAAGTCTTGAGAAAATTTATAGGAACGTTTATGGTAGTCTACTTTGATGATATTGTAATCTATTCCACAACTTTAGAAGATCACCTAGAACACATTAGAGCCGTGTTTGAGAAAATTAAGAAGTAACAAATCTATGCCAACCTTAAGAAGTGTTCATTTTGCCTAGAAAGGGTTGTATTCCTAGGTTTGTGATCATATATGAGGAAATAGAGATGGATGAAGAGAAAGTAAGATCAATCACTGAATGGCCTACACATAAGAATGTAGGAGAAGTAAGAAGCTTTCATGGGTTAGCTAGCTTTTATAGGAGGTTTGTGAAAGACTTTTCATCTATAGCTGCCCCTCTGAATGAGATTGTAAAGAAAGATGTGCCTTTTTAGTGGGGAAAACCACAACAAAAGCCATTCGAGGAGTGAAGAGAAGACTGAACACTGCACCCATAGTTAAGTTACCTAACTTTGATGAAACCTTTGAGATTGAACATGATGGAAGTGGAGTGGGCATAGGTGTTGTTTTGACCCAAGATAAGAAGCTCGTAGCCTATTTTGGTGAAAAATTGATGGGATTTTCCTTGAACTATTCCAATTATGACAAAGAACTCTATGCTTGAGTAAGATCCCTTCAAACTTAGAAACACTAACTTCAGCCTAAGGAATTTGTCATTCATACGGACCAGGAGAGTTTAAAGTATCTTAAAGGCCAAGGTAACATTCAACATGGTAGTAAAATTTAGGCGGTATTAAAAACTTTTACATAAATCATTCTATACATCCGACATAATTTTTACAACCACATTCATTACATCAGTAATTCTGCAATCATTGCTTCCAACATAAATCCGTCATGTTATGAATCCATCATAATAGAATCCCTAAGCTGTCATCCACTCGCATTCTCATGGATGTGGGATCCTATGCTCGTCATCAATCCTTGCTACCCCGTTTCCTGTAAACTCTGGGAGGAAAAATAAGGGGGTGAGTGACAAAGTCACCAGCAAGTACACCATAAACAATCATGCATTAAATGGAAAGTACATACAAGAACCGAACCCCCAAATTTTGGTCTCTTACCATCATACATGTCTTTCCATTCAAATGCCACCAAGGTAATAGAATCATCACTTGATCATAAAGGGAATACGATCATAGCTTACATGACAACAACAATAAGATCGTAACTTAGGTGACGAAAGATAGCAAAGTCATGACCTAAGTAACATTACGTCTAGCATTTAGCTAGCATCTCATCTCTTCCGTCAATAGTCACTAAGGCAATAAAATCATAACCTAGTCATGTAGCACGTAAAGACACAACTCAGTGCACAGACTCGACATCATGCTCATGACCATATGCAACGTGTATGAGTATGCAAATGCAGTGCATAATGAAAACATGAAAATATTTTCTTTCATTCTTTCTTTCAAAACATCATCGTCAATAAAATCAAGAGAGTTCAGATCTATTATATCCGGATCTGAGGCGGTCATATCCATCCCTTCAAATCTATTATTTTCGGATCCAAAAACGGTCACATCATCAATCATAGTCATCAGGTCTATTCTCTCCGGGCCTGAACGGTCATGATTCTTCAGATCTATCATATCCGGATCTGAAAACGGTCTTACTCATCAGGTCTATCTTCTCCGGGCCTGAACGGTCATGATTCTTCAGATCTATGATATCCGGATCTGAAAACGGTCTTACTTGTCAGGTCTATCATATCCGGGCCTGAACGGTCATGATTCTTCAGATCTATCATATCCGGATCTGAAAACGGTCTTACTTGTCAGGTCTATCATATCCGGGCCTGAACGGTCATAATCATCATAATCAGGTCTATTATTTCCGGGGCTTGAATGGTCATAATCATCAGATCAATTAACCCCGCATCTAGAGCGGGTTAAGTGGCCAGAAATATATGGTACCATAGGAATCTTTTCGCAATCGTAAACTTCTCTTTCAAAGATCTTTCTTTCAAAACTCAAAACTTCTTTTCAAAAGATCTTTCTCATCATTCTTTTTCATAAAAATCAGTTTCGTGAACTGTATGAACATGGACAATGCGATGTATGATATGCAACATGCGACTCGTGAACAAATACATCATAACACGCATATGCTGACTCGTCTCTTAAGCTGGAAAAACTGTCCAGCAATCATACTCTGTTCATACAGCCTCATGCTCATCAATTCGTGCTCATTTTCATCAACTCATGTCATACACATGCATAATGAAGTCTTAGACACATGCCATAAAAATTTCGTAACATTCCGAAATGTCGAACGACCTCAAAACATCAAGTATCATCAAAGGTACTGCTGAAATCAGCAGGGCAATACCGCCTTACCTTGTTTTCATGGATCATAAAACCTTAATAAATTTGATCCAACACCTGGAAAACATAGATAACATACCACGGAACAATATTCCTAAGGCTAAACATCACATTTAAGCTTAAAAGAGCAAGATCGAAGCCTTACAACTTATGACATCAAACTGTCCTGTTTTCCAGTTTTGTACCACTAACTTCAACTCAGTTGTTAACCATCCAAATGGTGGTTTTATGCTGATTTCTTTACATGAACATGTACATCTATGCATTAAGTAACTACCATAAAATTTCCAAGGCAATCCAATAAACTTAAAGGGGTTATCTAATTACTTTCCCCAAATGGGTACATGCAGAAACTGGAATGACCAGTTGTATCACGAAATGAATTGTGACCAAACCACATATTCTTTTACCAAAATTCCAACTCACAGATGTCATAAACACATCAAGATATCATCATACCAAAACTCAGCTCATTTGCACATTCCTAAGGTGTATTTTCGAGCCCCACAACTTACTACTCAAAACTGTCCTGTTCCAGCGACTCTGTTTGAGCAGTTTTACCAAGAACTTCATTACAAATAATCCACAACTCCTTTTACTAAAATTCAAACTCATACATTTCATAAACATACAAAGCTATCACCATACCAAAAATTAGCCAATTTTCACCTTCCTAAGGTTCGTTTTTAGGTCGTTCAATATGACACATAAAACTGCTCAGCTCCAGTGCTTCTGTTTGACCACTTCTTACTAACAATTTCATTAAGGGCAAACCACAACTCCTTTCATTGAAATTCCAACTCACACATTTCATATACATATGAGGCTAACATCACACCAAAAATTAGCCAATTTAAATACTCCTAAAATTCATTTTCAGGTCATGCAAAACGTCACACTGTGCTGCCCAGTTCCAGTAATTTCTTCTTGAGCAGTTTTACCAAAAGATTTATTAAAAATAAACCATAACTCTTTTTACTGCAATTCCAACTCTCACTTGTACTACACACACAGAGACAGTGTCATGTCAAAATTTAGATTAATTGAACACTTCTATGGTTTGTTCTCAAGTCACACAATCAGCAACACAAATCTGCCAGCTCCAGTAGTTTTAGCACTTCTTCACCTTTTTATTGTTCAAGCATTCTTCTACCAACTTCATTCATTAAGAGGACTTACTATACATCAAATACACATTTAAACATAGTTATTTCAAGTCTCATAACTCATTTTAGGCTACACATAACTCATACCAACAGTCTTGCCATTTATGCTTAGAACATGTCACTTTTCATATCAACACTTTTCTTTACATCAACTAAGTTCATGTCTTGTTCTTAGAATCTTCAACTAAGATTCATAACTTAAAAATGGCTAGTCATTCAAGCATGCACTTCATAAATAAGGCAAGATTGGCTAGAGTATACTTGCCTCTTTGAACCTTAGAGCTTTTCCTTAGCTTGAACCTTGGTTGAAATGGAATGAAGTCTTCCTCCACTTCACTTGTGTTGGATGTTTTTGAAGAGGAGAAGAAGGAGAACATTAGCTACCATTTTAAATGAAGAATGGAGCTAGATTGAGGCTAGATTCCCTTACCAAATGAAGTTTAAATGGAGCTTGAAATGGATTCAAACCACCAAGATGTTAGCTTCTCTTAGTAGCTTGAAGAATCTTCTCCTAGTGACCATTTGATGGTCACATTTTTAGCAAGAAAAGGAGGTACCAATATGAGCTTCATCCTTTGAAATATAGAACTCACTTAGAAGTTTAACATTTAACTTACCTAGATGAGTTCTTGGAGCTTGAAGATGAAGATAGCCTTGACACTCCTAGCTCCTACTATGGCCGAAATATATGATGATGATAAAGGAGTTATCTAAGTGTTCAATGAATCTTGAATGGTTTGCTTAAGTGAGTTCTTGAGAGTGTTTGATAATCCAAGATGAAGAAGAGCTTCTTGGATGTCTTGAAGATGAAGGTGAGCTTCTTGGATAATCCAAGACAACTTCAAGGGGGGAGGAGGAGGGAGGGGCGTTCCATAAGGGAGTCAAGGGGACAAGGGGAATTCCTATGTATAGAAACCCAAGATGTCTCCTTAGTGTCTTGGACCTTGACCAACTTTGTCTCCCATGCTTGGCTTTTTTTTTTCTTTTCTTTATTATTTTATTCCAAGACAACTTGTATTGTATTTCCTTGGGCTTACCAGCCGTGCACTTTGATGAAGAAATAAGGAAGTCCCTTGCTCCTTATAATTTCTTGAGTGTTGAGGGTTCTAAAATTTCTTTGGAGGAATTTCCTTTCCTTGTATGAAGGTGTCGTGGGTTTCATTGGTGGTAAGGGGGAGAGAGTTTTCCATAATTTAGTTAGGTTAACTAGAATTACTTAGCCTTAGTTACTTTTACCCAACTATAGTTACTTTAGTTCAACTATAGTTACTTTAGGTAAACTATAGATACTTTATGTCAACTATAGTTACTTTATCCCAACTATAGTTACTTTATGCCAACCATAGTTACTTTATGCCAACTATAGTTACTTTATGCCAACTATAGTTACTTTATGTCAACTATAGTTACTTTATGGCTAACCTAGGTTACTTTATCCAACTAGAGTTATTTCCTTAACCTTGTAGTAAATATTAAGTAACCATGGTAATCTTTCTTGGTCAACTATGGGGGGGGGGCGGTTTTGACTCCTTGGGGGGGAAACTTTACCATGCTTAATTTCTCTCCAAATGAGTTTAATAAGAAGCCATGTGGGTATTTGCCCCCTTTTTAATTGTTTCCCTTTTTCTTGTTTTAAAAATAAAGTTAGGAAATTCCCAATTTCCCTTGGGCTAGGCCAAAATTCTCCAAGAATTTGGGGAAGAATTGCCCACTACTTACACTCCTTAATTTTTATTTGGCTTTATTTTAGGGAGACCCTTAAGATTAAACTCTCCTATAATTTGGGAAATACCCTTTAAGGCCCTTTTTAAACCTTGTGGCCGAAATTTTCTTAAGCCTTTGGGAATGAATTGGTCAAAGCATATAGTCCCTAACTCACGCTTGAATTGATTATATCATTTGCTTATCATCCTAAAATGAAAGAATTACTAAGGAAACTTAGTGAAAGACGCTTGGAAGATACCACTTTATTAATTCACTTATATGAGTCTTCAAGTACTATACGACTTTTCGGCGGAGTACAACATATTGAGTGTTCAAAACCTTGGAGATCATAAACGAGCATTTTTACTCCACACATGCGTGTGGATGTTGAGAAAATGCGTAGTAATTGTATCAATTGCAAGCAAGTCAAATCTAAGTCCCAACCACATGGTCTTTACATACCTTTGCCTGTTCCTGACTCACTTTAGACAGACCTTTCTATGGACTTTGTCTTAGGTTTACCTAGGTCTAGGGCTAGGAGAGACAACGTGTTTGTTGTGGTCGATAGGTTCTCTAAGATGGATCATTTCATTGCATGTAAGAAAGTTGATGATGCCAATCACATAGCTGTTCTTTAGAGAGATTGTTAGGTTACATGGCATGCCTAGGACCATAGTGAGTGATCGAGGCACTAAGTTTCTTAGCTATTTCTGACGTGTTTTATGGGGGGTAAGCTAGGCAGTAGACTATTATTTTCTATTACTGCCCATCCACAAACCTATGGCCAAATTGAGGTTGTCAATAGAACCTTGTCTCAACTCCTGCGTGCCATCATTCAGAAGAACTTAAAGAATTGAGAGGATTGTTTACCATTCATCGAGTTTGGATACAATAGAAGTGTTCATCATGGTACATTGCATAGCCATTTTGAGTTGTGTATGGATTTAATCCCTTAATGTTACGCCCCGATTTTCTGTTTGATTAAACCGTTATGTCGTGTTAAGTAGTATATGTAAGAAATGTAATTCACTTTAATTAAATAAAGTATACCCTAAGTAAAAAAATAATCTAGGTGAAATAATTAAATGAGATCGAAAAATAGGACACTAACAATTTCAATATTTAAATAAAAGGAAAAAGAAAAGGTTAGACATAGAAAATGATATAGAAAAATTATTCTACCCACCCAGGCACCCCCTAGCCGGCCACCACCATGTATATAATGGGGAATTATTTTATTTTTCTTCTTCCACTATCATTAGTCTTCTTCTACAATTTTAGAAAATTAACAAGTGTACAATCCCTACTCACTTCCTTCTACTAAAAGCCTTCATTTTGTCATACTCTTTACACTTTCAACAGACCATCATTTCACTCCTTTCCCCATCACATGGCCATCCAACATAAGGAAAGAAAGGGAAGAAACGTTTCTTGCACCAGTCAACCTTCAACCAACCGTATTACATGCAACACCCCCCTTGTCATTCATTCTTGCCATCATTTAGGCCGGCCACACCATGCAAGGAAGAAGAAGATTATTTTTCTTACAACACTTCACTTCCAACCAATTTCTTTTTATGTAATCCTTACCTCCATCACATCCACCTTTCTTCCATATTCTATAAGCCACGATGAAGATTCTCCACTACTCCATTCTTCCCCATTAAATCCGACCATTAGGACGTTAAAAAGGGAACAAATTCATTTTTCATTTCATTCTCCTCACTTCATTTCATTCCATACAAAGAATCCTCTCTTCTCTCACCAAGGAAAAACAAAAATCCTTCAACCTCTAAGACCCCAATCTTGTGAGCTCTAAAGGGAGGAAAGGAGGGAAATTCTCCAAGCCTAGATAAAGAAGAGGACATTCAAAGTGTAGGAAATCTTCAACCAAAACTAATTTAAGATTCTATAACTATCAATTCTAGTCAGTCTTCTTCCTTTATCCTTCCGAATTGCTCAACATTTCCCCCATTTTGACACCAAGGCCGAGAGCTCATAGGAGGAGAAAGAAAGTTTTTCTAAGTTGAAGAAGGGAGGATATTCTTAAGGATCTTCAAAGGTAAGATGTTTATTAAGAATTGATGTTAGAGACTTCTAAATATTCTTGTTTCAAAGAAGTTTAAATCATCTTCTTCTTAGCCTTAGGCCGTGTGCACCATCAAAAGGAAAGTAGAAGAATTCTTTCCATTTTAAGGATTAAGTCCAAAAAAAGTCAAGCGCACTCCACCTAGTTTCTTCATGCATGTTGAAACTCTAAGTATCTATGTTCATATATAAACTTGGATCATTCATGAAATATGTTCAATGACTTTTCTAGTATGGATACGCAAAAAGTATGTTTGCTTGCAAGATATGTGATGTCTCTTATGTGATGTATGAATATGTGTATGTATATGGCCAAGATGAAATGAAAAAGAGTCTTGCATGTGAAAATGAAGATTAGTGCTAGTCTCATATGTTGTTGGGTGTATCATTTAGTAGACGAATATGTATGTATGTGTCATCTCATGAAAAGTGTACTAAGAATCTTTCTTTGAGGCATGTTTTTATGTATTTTCCAAGATGATCATCCCCTATGTATTGTCTTAGATTTTTAGAATTTATGCATGTTGATGGTCTTGATTTAGCATGTTTATGAGCCTCATATTCATGTCTATAATGCTTGACCATAAAAGTTTGTTTCTTAATGATCATCATGCCGATTTTGATGCATGCACACTCGGTTGGGGGCTATTTTGAGCCACCCTCTTGACCTTGATCATTCATCTTCATAATGAAGTATAACCTTGATGATCATGGCTCAACAAAGTATGTTTTCATGGTTTTCATCATTCTTTATGTTTGCATGTAATTTTCATCATGAACATCATCATGATCATGATTCTTGACATCATCCCTTTGATGAGAACTAACATGCATGTGGTTAAGTGACACAAAATCATAAGTTTGATGGATGTTCTTGAAGTTAAATGCATAAGTAAGATTTGATATATGCCGTACGTGATGTACCATGAATTTATGTTCAAGACCATTGTATGTTAAGATACTAAGTGGTACAATTATGATACATATATGAAGAGTCATTCAAGTGGTGATTCATGTGTTGCATAGGTATAAGGCCATTCGGCCAAGCGTGTCCATACATACATACATACATATATATATATATGTGTGTGTGTGTGTGTGTATGTGGTGACGATAGTTTCTCATTCCGACGTTTGTTTGAGTGTGTTCGAGAACATGTGTACACTTGGTGTGGCGCTACACAGGGGCGAAAGTTTTCCATGCATATACCACATTTGGTATCACATTTCTTTTCTCCGAAGATTCGGAGGCGTTTGCCCAGAATTGTGCGTTAGGAGAATCCTCCCACGGGCAAATTAAAGTTAAATGTTGATGCTGCAGTGACCAATTCTTCAGCGGTTGCAGGAGCAATCCTGCACGACCATCACAGGACTATCATTTCGGCTATATGTTTCTGTTTGCCAGCGGTTACACCTTTGAGAGCAAAACTCATGGCTTTACAATTTGCAATCATATTCTACTCTAGGGATTATGATAGATTGATTGTTGAAACGGATTGTAGTGTGCTTCTACAGCATATCTCGTCTACAGCACGATTTACGGGTGCATACAATTCTGACTTGCAGCGTACAATTCAATTTTTGAGGTTGAATAATGCCACAATTTAGCATTTCTTTCGTGAAGCAAACATACAGCGCATGCATTAGCGCCACATGGGTTCCGTTCATCAGGAGTGTCACTCTATTCCACATTTGCTTCATTGCCATGTGAAGTTAGATGAGCTATCACTTTGGATACTTCGGTGCCCAACTTAATATTTTGATCCTAATGTCTCCCAATGGGTTGGCGTGCTATGGAAATGGTTGCCTATGTCTACTTAGGGCATAGGCAACGTGGGTATGCTTTCATTCTGATGACTTATTTTCTCACTCTTTTCCTTCTGTGCTTCTTATGCATGTATCACGGTTTTGTTTTCTATGTCTTTGCTGAGGAAAATGCTGGCAGTACGGGCTACAATATTGGACATACACAACCACTGGATCTACATCTTCGGTTGCCTATGTTCAGGTTGAATACATGCAACGCCGGTATGTATAGAGATTGCATCATTGTTTCAACATTCTCTTCAGATTATATTTTGTTTATTCATCTGTTATTGCGTTTTCAATGCCACTCATGGAAGAAACACTGGCATTCACGAGCGACACGACAGCGACGATTTATACTCAGACACATGGAGAGGGTTCTTACCGAGCGGAACGATCCTGGACTCATACGCATAGTGTTGGACTCAGCACATGGATCAGCTATTAGTTTACGTACACATCATTGTAATTATTTTTTCTTCTCAAAATATATTATCTTGTTAGCTTCTTTTTTGCGCATCATGTACATTTTTTACTTTGCTTTTCTGTTTAGTTTGAGAGAGTCTCCCACCTTAGCTTAGCTAAACTATTGTAACCACGGTATTCCTCTGCCACAATGCGTTTCCGGAATCTTTATTTCCAATTGCAAATTCCATCCCACTCTTTAATCCGCATTCTCTGCCGCCATTAAATTTGATAATACGAATGACTTCGGCGCCGCTTTCTTATGCGGCTGCTTTATCTGATGGATCAACAGCCTCTAATATTGCCATCTCTCCCAAAACGATCTCCAGGTATAAGGGCCTTCCGATGATATCTTTTACGGATAGTGAAATTGACGCTCTTGCGGCTCCTTTTTGTTTCTCTTTGGTCGGCACATTTTGGTATGGTCGGCCTCCATTGAAGGTTATTCGTGATGTATTTGAGAAGATTGGATTCAAGAATGATTTGCGCATTACTTTGATTGATCAGTCACATGTTCTTTTAAATTTTCGGCATGAACAAGATTATATTAGATGTTTTGCGTCGATTATGTAGTATTTCTGGTTGTCATATGCGTGTAACCAAATGGACCGTCGACTTTGATCCCTCTACAGATGTTCCTATAGTTGCAATTTGGATTGCGTTACCCGGTTTGCCAATTCATCTACATCAAAAGGCAGCCCTTTTTGAGATTGTTCGGCCTATTGGTGCGCCAATTAAATTAGATATTGCAACATCTGATGGTTTGCGTCCCTCGGTGGCTCGTATATGTGGAAATTGATGTTTCACAGGAATTACCAAAGAAGATCTATGTGCAGGCAAAGCAATGCCTTTTGTTACAACAAATAATTTATGAGGATGTTCCTATGTTTTATGATACATGTCATAGGTTGGGACATGCTACAGGATCATGCAAATCATCAACATCTACAGCCGCACCTCCTCCCAAACCTACAACAAGATGGACGCCGAAGAAGCCTCAGTAGCCAATTCAGTCGACCCCAATCGAGCCAGTCACATTGATTTCCCATGGGGATGTCACCTCTTCACCGTTGGATCAGCAAACGACACCAGAACCTCCTATCAGTAATATGCAGGATATTTCTAGGCTGGGTGCAGATGCTGATTTTCCACCCTCAAATGAATTGGATGATATGGGCAACTTCTTAGGACCCTCCCTCCATATTACCATCGGTTTCTGATGCGATCGTACGGAAAATACAGTTGCTTCCTGAGTCCCCTTCAGAAGATATTCTTTTATCCCACCTTCAGGAGCCCACTCTAGATGATGGATTTATTGTGGTGTTACCACGTCGACAGCAGCAAACCCGCCAAGAATTGCCGCCTTTGCCACCTTTTACAATTCTCACTCGTAGTGCAGCGCGTTCGACTCATTCGAGTGATATATCTCATTCTCAATGAATGTCTTGGTCTGGAATGTTAGAGGGCTGACTCCATCAATTGGTAGATCACATCAGTTAGTTCATTCGCACAAACTTAACTTGTTAGCTATAACCAAACCAAAACATACAGTCAATTATTTCGCACGTACTTGCATGAATCTGTGATTTCCATCCTTTTTTTATCCGAAGACAGGCAAAATATGGGGTTTCTAGCAAAATTCTATTTTTCAGCTTAATAGTATAAGAGATGAGGAGCAGTTTATTCATCTACAATTTCTCTTTGTTCTACTGAATTTCTCTTTCGTTTTTTGGTGGTTTATGCAAATCATACATTACCACACCGCCTCCCTCTATGGAAAGCTTTATACGAATTTTCTCAGCAACACACCGGCCCATGGTTGGTGTGTGGAGATTTCAATACTTTTCGGACATTAGAGGATCATCGTGGTCATTCACAGCCATCTTTGTCTGCATTGCAAGATTTTAATGATTGCATAGAAGCCTGTGCATCGATGGATCCACCATTTCACAGTACTAGGTATACTTGGTCAGATGGGAGGGGACTCGGTTGAGTGCACCGTCTTTTAGACTGGCTCTTTTTAATTTCTTCTTTCAGGATGCATTTTATGATATATGTCTTACTCATTTACCGTAGATTTCATCTGATCATACAGCACTCTTGTTTGTCTGCAGGATATTAGGTAATACAGGTAGTCGACCATTTAGGTTCTTGGATGCTTGGTTATCTCACACAGACTTTCTTGCCTATGTGGAGTCCGCTTGGTTGTCATATCCGACTACAGGAGGTATGTATGAGTTTTACAGTAAATTGTTTCGTCTGAGGAGTGACATTCAACGTTGGAATCGAGATGTTTTTGGCGATATTTTTAATTGGCTGGAGCGGACAGAGGCCACTGTTCGACATTGGGAATCTATATGGGATAATGATCCTACGGAAGATAATCGTGCTTCATATCATCAGGCGAGAGCTGAGTACATTCCAGCGTCTAAATATGAGCTTTAATTTTGGAAACAAAAAGCCAAGGTTCGATGGATTCATGATGGTGATGACAACACAAAGTATTTCCATTCAGTAGTGAAGGGTCGACGTGCTCAACTACGTATTCAGCGCATCTATACTACATCTGATGTCTTATGTGACACGCAAGCGGCGATTCAACAAGAAGCGACATCCTTTTATATTGTTTTATTTGCGAAGGAGGCCACATGGGATTATGATTACATTTTGCAGCTTATTCCACAGTTGGTGACTACGGAGGAGAATTCGTTCTTGACCAATCTCCCACTAGAATCCGAGGTAAAGAACGCCGTGTGGAGTCTCGATCCTCAGAGTGCGGCGGAACCGGATGGATTCCATGGTAATTTGTTCCGAGCGTGTTGGAGGATAATTCATAAGGATGTTGCTTTAGCGGTGCAAGGATTTTTTCTTGGTGTTCCGCAGCCTTTAACAATGGCTAGTGCTCTACTCACATTAATTCCAAAGGTAACCTCACCTTGTACCTTTAGTGACTTCCGACCTATATGTCTGAAAAATTTTTCAGTAAAATCTGTACGCGTATTATTGCATCGCGCTTGAGTGTGTTGCTTCCAAAGTTAATCTCTCCAGAACAAACGGGTTTTTTAAAGGGACATGACATCTCTGAGAATGTTCTGCTAGCTACAGAGATTATTCACATGCTTGATAAAGGTGGACATCAGTTATGCTTGAAGCTGGATATGATGAAAGCTTTTGACCGGATAAGTTGGGAATACTTGGGATTATTGTTGCAAAGGTCTGGGTTTTTAGCCTTCTTTGTTCACATCATAATGAATCATTTAGGCAGCACTAGGCTTTCCGTGCTTATTAATGGTATTCCTTTGGGTGTCTTCCGTCTGTATCGAGGGGTAAAACAAGATGATCCTCTCTCACCATTGTTATTCATTTTATCAACGGAAGGGTTTAGTCGTGGGTTAAAGGCATGGGTTGATGCTGGTACCATACAATCCTTACGATTGGGTTGGGTGCCGTTTCATGTAACACAATTCGCAGATGCAGATGATTTATTGATATTTCTACATGGTTCTATCCGTACGTTGAATAGATTTCGAGCTTTTCTTACTGCTTATGAAGTTGCCTCCGGCCAAAAGGTAAACTATGGTAAAGTAATCTCTTCTTCAAACATGTCGTCACCGCGTAGGCAATAGTATGAACTTATTCTTGGTATGCAGCCGTCGAATTTACCATATCAGTACTTGGGATCTTTTTTATATGAAGGTATTAGTCGAGCCAGATATTGTACATCTCTTCAAGCATACATTGATGGTCGATTGAATGGTTCGCAGAATAAGCTGCTCTCCCCATCGGGACGAATGGTATTATTAAGGTATGTCACCTCTTCTCTTCCACTACATATAATTGCTGCAAGGGGATTGCCACAATCGGTCATAAAAATCATTGAGCACAAGATGGCCAATTTTTATTGGGGACCTCGGCGTCATTGGGTTGCATGGTCTACTATTTGGACCCCTTGTTCTGAATGAGGGTTGGGCATCCGTGATTTTCGTAGTCTACAAGAGGCTTATTTTTGTCGGATTTGGTGGAATTATCATCACCAGAATACGCTATGGAGTTCTTATATGTGCGCTAAATATGGCCAGCGAGGGGACTTTCGCCCGCGACTTCCAGACTCGCCTGTTTGAAAGATTATTTGTCGCTCTCATGATTTTTGTGGAGCACATGTCCAGTTGCAGGGCTCGCAGTATACATGGGTGCCATCACAAACGGGTGACTTTATGCTATCTTCGGCATATGATCTTTGTCGTCAGCCTAGGGCAACTATTTTCTTAGCATAATTCATTTGGAATAAATATCATCAACCGAAAGTCTAGAATTTACTTTGGTGCATTTATCATCGGGCGTTGCCATTTGAGGATTATATGAGTCGGTTTATAGTATCAATGCCGTCCCAATATCCTTTTTGTAAAAATGCTTTAGTAGGGGTAGATCACATCTTTATACAGTGCTTCATTATTCGGCAAGTTTGAACCTCTTTTCCGGTTGTTTTGCCTGGGATTCTTCCTCGCGGCTCAAGTTTGTGGCCTTATCTTTTATCATGGTGGTTCAATGCCTCAAACAATACTCTCCTGGGGGTATTGCGCATGGTAGTTCCGGGGATAGTTGTGTTTAACATTTGCGAGCATACACATCTTTGATATATGGAGATCGCGTCGGATGTACTGCGGCTTCGCTAATTGCATAAATAAGGTTGGATATTTATTCCTTGGGAAAGTCGATTGATGGCATCAAACTTGCTTCGGGTTTCAGAATAGTACAGAATCTACATTTGCTGCCTGCTATTAACAATCCACGCCTTGTGATAGTGCGTTGGTTGGTGCCACCATCAGGACGGATGAAGCTAAATGTAGATGCGGTGGTTGGCAAAACTTTTGCAGCTGGAGGGGCGATATTACGAGATAGTTATGGCACATGTATTGGCACTCTTTCTTTCCGTTTGGCATTATCCACTCCATTCATTGCGGAGATGCAAGCAACATTATTTGCTTTGTTATATTTCCTGCCACTCTATCGTAATATTATATTAGAGACGGATTGTCAGCAGTTGCTCCATGCCATTTATCAGTGAGGCACGGCTTCCGCAGGTTATCATTTTCGATTGATCCACTCTCTGCAAGTGCAAATGCATTATGACGTACAAGATGTCTATAGAGAAGCAAATATGGTGGAACATTATTTGGCTCAATACGGTTTAATGATTCCTATGACGGGTTATTATACGCATCATACATTACCGCCACTGATACGAAGTTGTGTTCAGCTGGATCGTTCCTTTGGAGCTATTCGGCATGCTTGATTTGGAGCATCTTCAGTTTTCTTCTATTTGTCTTCCATATGGATTCGCCTAATTTCAGACATCATGCCTGCAGTCTATGGGATGCAGACAGACATGGTATGGCTCTTAGTTTTTTCCATTTCCCGCGATCACATGCTTTTGGTTTGTGTTTACTCCTAATAACTTTGTCTTTATCTTTGCATGGGCATTCATGGATAATGTTGCTGCACGAATCACCTGAATTCCATTGCGAACACTATCTCAGACGCTAGGGCAGCTTTTTTTTTGTGTCTTGCATGTTTCAAACGTGGTAAATATGTACTCTTTTTCCTTCGTGCAAGATTTTATCCACAAGGGTGGTTTTGCTTGCCAAAGTTTTAATGAGGCATATCATACTACGTTTATACATTTTTATTACCCTTATCATGTAATATGGTGGAATACTTTTCGGCCTTTAAGTAGTTATCTACAACTTTGTTTCGCTTTTGTTTGTAACAACGGTATTCCTCCGCCATAAGTGAGGGTTTTTTACCTAATAAAACTGGAGACACGGCTCCTTCATTTAAAAAAATGTACCAACAAAATCTTCATTTATCTGTATAGATTTATGTATATGAAAATATGTGTACTATGTATCGTTTGATTTGCTAGTGGATGATGTGACAAGTATATAGATCAAGAAAATGATAATAGATGTAAAAGTCTGAAAGTGGGCTGTTTTTGGACCATATGGCTGAGGCACATGATGGAGGGTAAGAATGGTATTTTCTTAAGTTTATGACATGTATTATGTGAATAAATGTTGGATATATGATGATGTAATTTTAGAATAAGCAAATGGACCCAAAACCAAGTATAAGATAACCAATGAACCAAAAGTTTTTGAGATGAAATGTTTTTATCGCATCGTACATTCTAAAAGATTTCATGTATAATGAACCATACCACGAGATGATTGATTCCATTGACTATGTTCTGTTATGATTATGATATGTGATGTTATTGATGCACAATCCTGTCATCGAGACCGGACTGGTAGGTGTCATGGGCATATGTTATTGTTATGGTCGAGTGTAACACTTTATCCGGGACACATGATCTTCGCCATAATGAATTATCGTTAGATCCAAGTACATATGATGTAACACCGTAATTACAATATTGGGATTCATATTTGTGCATGAGACTATATGGAGAATCATTCGGTATGTCACATGTTATCGTTCTTACGTTATGAAAAGTGCTATAGACATCATATGAATCATGTCATGAAAGTTATGAAAATGTCATGGATATGTCATGTTATTAATGTTATGAAATGTCTCTTTTGAAATGTTTCATGAAACACGAACTTGTTAGGTCATTTCGTGTATTTTTCAGGTATATGATTTTTACTCATGACGTGACGTAATATTTTTATGAAGAAAAATAATGTTTTACCAGACGAAGTTATAACATAAAACCATAAGAAAAATAGTTTTAACATATAATCAGCAATCTGATCCATAGAAAAATATACAAAATGAAAAATAACAATTCATCATTTAACAAAAGAAATACACAAAAATCTTCGCATAATAAGATAAGATGCACTGACCTGCATCCTAAGAAGGTGAAAAGCCAAGCGACAAAAGAAGGAAGGGGAGAGGAGTATCTCCGCCGAGGAGGGTGAGGACGATGACGATGATGGCATATCGCTAATCGAAGACCTCCAAACAGAAAGTATTTTAATATTTAGAGAATAAAAGTTAAATCATAACTTTGAATTATCTCCATCTCTACAATGTCTGTTTCTGTTTGGAGTGAATTTTGGCATGTCCTTCGGCTTCACCAACTTTGTCAGAACGGAACCAAGAAGGTTTACTTGCCAGCTGCCGCTTAAGTGAGAAGTGAGAACTGAAAAAAGTGATGAGGGAGTGAAGAGAGAAAAAATGGAGAATGATAAGTAGGGGCGGCAGGGGGCAATTGCAGATGATAAGAAGGAAGGGAATGATAAATTAAGAAGCAGAGATTAGGTTTTTAGGTTTTAGGAGTTTCTTTTTTATTTTATTATTTTTACTCTAATAATTTATAATTTATATTAAACTATATTTACAAAAATCGGGTATAGCGGGTATAAATAGATAACCCCGGGGGTGTACCTGGACACGACCCGCTCTTAGCGGGTAAGTTTCAGGTCTTACCCGATTTGTATATAAAACCCGCAAAGGCTTTACCTATACCCACGAGGAGCGTGTCAGGTTCAGGTTCTGTTTTTGTCTCGTGTCTGAGATTGCCACCTTTAATCTACATTAGTATTATCTCTTCGAGGAGGCATTTTCTACAAGACAGCAAAAATGATGGTACTTCCAAAATAACCAGTATATAAGGGCCTCAAATACTCTTTCAACTAGAAGAACATGCGGAAAGTAATAAGACATATATAAATCATTTATAACGTAATTCTAATTAAATTCTATGCAAGACAAACATTATTCTAGGGCCTATATATCATATGTTAACAAATCACTACTTAGTATATATGACTTACTAGTAGATCATTCCTTAGCAACTACGATCCTGTACTAACTAAATATCACGACTCGAGCCCTAGTACTAGAAATGTCACATCCGCCATACACCTTTCTCATGGTGTAGAAGGCTTCACTATGACATCATACGTCCGTGATACTCCAATAATTAAGTAAACCACACCAATAAATAAATAAATAAATAAATAAGTCTAAAGCCACTCGATACATTACTTCACAATAAGTCTTCAACTAAAAACATCACATGTCCGAAATAACTGGAGCAACACTTGAAACAATACTCCTGAGGGCTCGTCCAAACACAAACGAAAGGTCCAATAATTAATAAATAACTAGAATCTCGTAACTCTCTTCTGAACTCCATCACCAACCCCACTCGTCTGCATCCTCCACCTAATGTACTCATACTCATTCTCATCTGCAAAATGATAAGAAATGTGGTGTGAGCCAAATAAACAGGATCAGTAAGTAATCTAACTACCTCATATGGGATCATGTATGCTGGAAAACAAGTTTTCAAATAAAAGTAACTTTGTAAAATAAAACCAAACACAGCATCAAGTTTTCCATTTTTAAACAATACATGTAATACTTTTAACTGTTAGCTCTTAACTGACTTATACCATTCGCCAGAGTACTTTATCTAGAAAACTTCTAGATGGGTGCATTGGATCCCCACCATGCAAAGAGGGAATTGGGCCTAATCCCCCCAATATTTGGATGTTCCAGCAACTCGCGCAAGTTGCTGGACCATATACCTATAACTTATACTTTCATCATTTAGTCGGCCATACGACCCGGGTATAATTCATTTAAGAGCATAAAACCTATCATTTGACAAAGACATATCATCAATAATATTTCATATGAAACACAACTTGTACATCACATTATATTTCTACATGATCCACTTTAATATAAAAATAGACATTTAAAATGTAACTTTGGTAAAACAATTTTGCAAATGCACAAAAGAGAGTTAGATCATTTACCTCGCATCGAACAATTAATTTTTTTCTTTGTTCTCCACTTGAACCTAACAATTTCATAATAAAGAGTATCACTTAATTATATCTTACTTTAACTAAATCTATTACATAATACTTAGAGTACCTTTTTTTAAAAAATATACTGTAATTCTAAGCCTTAATAATATTCCGCCACTAAAGTATGCCAAAAATTTTGCTTAGCTAAACTAATATTGCCCTCTGACTCTATCCATTGCCACCTGGGTTTGAATCCTGCCTGCAAATTTTCTTTCTTTTCTTTCCAACGTTAAATTTAACTACTTAATAAATAATCATGCTCCACAATACTAAAGTCCTCTTTAGCTTAGTGGCCTGCCCCTTATCCTATTGCTTGTCCACCTAGGTTTGAATCTCTCTCCCTCTCCTTTTTTCCTTTTCTCCCTTTGTTCTCTCGGCCAGCCCTTCCTCTATCCCACCTTTTTCTTTCTCCTTCCTCCTCTCAGCCAGCCCCCTTATCTCTTTTTCCTTCCTTGCTTCTCCTTTCTACCAAACGTAGCCCCTTCCTTTTTTTTCTTTTTATGATCTACATAATTTATCCCAAAAGAATTCAACATATAAAACTCCCGTATTACTCTTTATTCTACACAATTTCTTCATAGATATTTCACATACTAATCAAAATAAGACATTAAAATCCAAAGATGAATCTATAATTACCACCAAAATGTTTGTAGAACTACAAAGATTCAAAACCCGCATTTGGTTTTTGATTCCGACAATGCTTAATTGTCCAAATTCATAACTGAAGAAGTATTTTTCCTTCTTCTTTTCTCCAATCGTTCCTCCTCTCTCTCTCTTTTGTTTGTTGTGGGTTTGGATGTTTTATCCCTAAGTCATAGATTATTTTCTTCCTAGGTTATTTTGATTTTATCGTCGTTTTCTTAAGCGAGGGGATAGATCTGACAATGTCGGACACAACCACAAAAAAGAAGACCTTTGCGGAGGTGCTTGCGCCAATAATACTAGAGTCCGCTGCATAACACAAATGACTAATAACGCGATATAAAGGTATGCCTTCTAGCTTATTCACATCTGAGGAAGTCGATCGATACTCCCTGCCTTTCAAATATACACTGGTTGGCACATTTTGGCATGATAGACCCAATATGAAACAGCTGTCGGGTTGTATGGAGCGAATTGGATTCAAAATAAATCCAAAGTTAGGTCTTCTTGATGATTAGCACATTATACACACTTCCACTCATCCGGAGGACTATCACCGATGTTTCTTACGTAGGTTATGGTCCGTCAATGGCTATACTACGCGTGTAAATAAATGGACTTCGGATTTCGATCCCAAAGTGGATAAACCAATTGTCCCTATATGGATTTCTATTCGAGGACTCCCACTATATTTACAGAAAAAATCAGCCTTATGGGACATAGTACATATGATTGTATTTCCATTGAAATTGGATTCAGCCACATCAAATGGGTTGCAACCTTCAGTAGTCAGACTATGTCTAGAAGTTGACATATCAAAGGCTTTACCTACTAGATTACATATTCAGAGTGGTGATCATGAATTAGACCCAACAGTGGAATATGAAAACGTTCCACTATTCTGCACATCATGTCGCATACTTGGTCATGAGACCAAACAATGCAACGCAGGCTCAACATGCACACAGGAAAAGGACAAGGCGGCTCCAGTGGAGAACAAGAAAATAATGGAAAAGACCAAGCAATGGACCCCTAAGAAACATTCTCAAAGCCAATTACTTAGAGAGAAGGAAAACGTTGACATTCATCTTGTAATGGAGGATAGCTTGGACCAGCCAGAAAACCAAAATTTGGATCAACCTTCACTGCAAAAAGATATTCTGCAAGGCTTCACATCTCAAGACGACAGTCATATTCATCAAGATCAGTCTAGAATTGGAGCATCTTTAGAAAGAATAGTGGAAGAACCAGATGATGTATTAGCGACAACGGTTTTGGACTCTGAAATATTGATACAAGGAAAAAATACTAGCAATCAGCAATTGGAGATAACAACGGATATCAATGATGGAATAGCAACAGAGATTATACAGTCTTCACATGATTCCAGGGATGACTTCAGAGATTCATCTGATGAACTTAGATGTCGTATGGAAAATCAGGAGGAGTCAGAGAAATCCACTGATCAATTGATTCAAGAATTGAGAATTCCAATCCACGAACAAAGCAAGAGATTTTGCCATCATATTCACAAATATCTGATAGGGTAACTCGTTCTTCAAATTATCCAACCTCCTCATCCCAATGAATTTCCTCATATGGAACATGCGAGGAATTGCTACCTCTATGGTGCGCATTCAAAAACAGGTGAACTCTCATAAATTGCAATTACTTGTACTTATTGAGCCAATGAAAGACAATTCACATATTATGCGCATACAAAGGAAGCTGAAATTTTCTCATTTTGAAGCCATATGTCAAGGAAAGATATGGATATTTTGGAACAGTACATCACTCAGATTATTAACTAGCATATATGAAGAACAATGTTCTCATTTTCATTTTCAGCTATTAGGTACGGATAATATTGTATGGTTCACTCCGATATATGGTATGCATACAATCACAGAAAGGAGGTTGTGGATGGCTTTACAATGGCATTATGATGATTATACAGATCCATGGCTAATCGGAGGAGATTTCAATACCTTTTTAACTGTGGAGGAACATGTCGACCTCTCTAATCCATCTATAGCAGCACTGGAAGATTTTAATGACTGTGTCTCATACTGCTCTTTAATAGATTTGCCCTATGAAGGTCCTATACATACTTGGGCACGCGGTAGAGGATTGGGTATTGTTAAACGTCGATTGGATCGTATGTTATGCTCAGAGGCCTTTCATAGTTTATTTCAAAATCTACGAGTTTGACATTTACCACGGCTAACATCGGACCATGCTCCTCTATTATTGCGATGTCTGCAGAATGATTTTAGTGGCCCTAAATCCTTTCGCTTTCAAAACATGTAGACCAAACATGCTGAATTCTCCCTATTTGTACAAACATCATGGAGTTCCTATCCAACAGTAGGCAGTATGCGCGGATTGTAAAATAAGATACATCAACTTAAAAAAGATTTGAGGGGTTGGAACAAAAATGTATCTGGAAATGTATTTGATCAACTGTACCATGTAGAACAAGAACTTCAGAGATGGAAAACACAGTTTGATCACACCCCTACACCAGATAATCGCATGTAGTACCGTGCAGCCCAGGCGAATTATAAGCTTGCAGAACGTAATAGACTTATATAATGGGCACAAAAAGCTCGAGTAAAGTGGTTATCTGAAGGCGATGCTAATACATCTTATTTTTATTACATTGTCAAGGATAGGCACTCTCGTCAAACAATTACATCTATCCGACATCCTGATGGTAGTATATGCGATACACAATCCTCTATACAACAAGTTGCAGTTTCCTTTTATACTCAGTTATTTTCAACAGAACACATTTCAGAGGACAGTGATATTTTGGATTACATTCCTGTGCTAGTTACCGATTCGGACAATAATTTATTGGTGTGATTGCCAACAATTAACGAGGTCAAAGAAGTAGTGTGGACATTAGATCCCAATAGTGCTCCTGGACCAGATGGATACAATGGGAACTTTTTCTGCACATGTTGGGATATAGTTAAACAAGATTTACACAAGGCCATACAAGAATTTTTTCTTGGTATTCCTATACCCAGAGCAATGGGAAGTACTTTCATCACGGTGTTACCAAAGGTGCCCAATCCACGAACATTCTTAGATTTTTGGCCCATCAGTCTGGCCAATTTTGTTTCGAAGGTGGCTACACGTATCATAGCTTCTAGAATGCAATTGTTATTGACAAAAATAATATCTACAGAGCAGGTAGGATTTATCAAAGGAAGAGATATATCGGATCAAATTGCAATGGCTCGAGAGATGGTACATTTATTAGACAAGAAGGTAAGGGGATCGAATGTAGTGATTAAACTAGATATGATGAAAGCCTTCGACAGAGTTAACTGGACATTCCTTTCCAGGCTACTCACAAAATTAGGGTTTGTAGCTAGATTCACTAATCTTATTTTTAATCATTTAGGGGTTAAACAAGGAGACCCATTATCTCCAATATTATTTATTTTGGCTTTAGAAGCATTCTCAAGGGGATTGAACAAATTGACTGAGACAGGCTCATACAATATTTTAACACAGGAAGAGCTCGGCCATGTATTACGCACCTTGCATTCGCAGATGATTTGCTTGTGTTTCTAAATGGTGGATTATTAAACTTAAGGAGATTTAGAAGATTTTTGCAGACATATCAAAGCGCATCGGGTCAAGCAGTTAATTTTCAGAAGAGCCATTTTGTCCCTGCAACCTACATATCAAGCGCATCAATACATTGGATGGAAAATGAATTGCAAATGAAAGCGGTATCACTACCCATCAAGTACTTGGGTGTCCATTTACATCGAGGCAAAGAAAGGGCTATTCATTTCTCAAATTTAATCTCCTCTTTTCAGGCTAAGCTTAATATGTGGCAGAATAAATTTCTGAATCATGCAGGTAGACTGGTTTTAATTTTGATGTTTTATTTGTAATACCATTGCACATGCTAGCATCTTGCGCACTACCACAGAGTGTTATTTGCATCATGCAACGTTTAATGAATAAATTATTCTGGGGCAGCAAAGATGATAGCATACGCCTCTTGGGTTCCTGGAGATAAAATCTTTCGGTCAACATCTGAAGGCGGACTGGGTGTTAGAAAGCTAGAAGAACATCGAATGGCTTATTCTTGTAGATTATGGTGGCGTTATCAGGCACAAGATTCTCTATGGAGTAAGTTTTTTCATGCAACATATGCTAATCGCAGCTCTTTTGAAATGCAACTCACGAATTCCCCAGTATGGAAACGCATATGCAGAGTACATTCTTTTTGTAAGGAAAACTTTTCTGATGGAACTTTTACAATCAAAGAGGCGTATGATAAATGTCGAACTGTGGGTATACGATGATTCTCTTTTCATTTTGTATGATATAAGCACATTCCTCCTCACATTCGAGTATTCCTATGGAGATTATATCACAAAGCACTACCTCTTCCGGACAATCTTGTCCGGTTTGTCTATGCATGTCCAAGTCAATGTCCCTTTTGCTTTAATGCAAGGGTGACAACTGATCACATTTTCCTTCATTGTTCGGACGTTAAGGACATATGGAATACTTACAGTGTATATTTTGAAGGGTCGAAAACACAAATAATAACTCTAGAGCAACATCTCTTGCAATGGTGGATGTCTACAAAAGGGACATCATTCAAAGGTATATTACGTATTGTTGCTCCTTCAATCATCATTTGGGAAATTTGGAAGGTATACACCTCCATTATTTTTTGAGAGGGTCGCTGGCAACGACGAATTATTTTTGAGAACATCAGACGTTCCATATATGAATGGTCGAAAGCACAGAATGGTAAGAAGTATGCTACAATGGATCCATTTTTGATCGAATGCGGATTATCACCACCCATAAAATCTTCGCACTGCATGATTGTTAGATGGATGGCTCCTCCATATGGAAGATTTAAGTTAAATACAGATGCAGCACATGGGCGTACCGCGGCCACTAGAGGAGCTATCTTATGTGATAGCAATGGTGTTTTGATTGGGACACTCTCTTTTTACCTTCCATTGACTACTCTTGCGACAGCGGAATTTCAAGCAGCATTCTATGCTTATTTATATTTTGTACGGGACTGGCCTACAATAGATGTAGAGGTCGATGCACAAAAGGTCATCTCTGAGGTACAACAAAGTAGATCCACTCAAGCAGTTCTATTCCGACAATTGTTGATTTCTTCATCATCATCATTATCATATGCTCCGCGGGAGGCAAATCAACCGGCACATTTCTTAGCACAATATGGTCAAACACATCATGGACTATCGTTTTTTCATACCACAACAGACTTACCTCCACTAGCTCAAGCGAGTTATCAGACAGAATCAACACCTCATCTTCGACATGGATAATCCTTTTCTATCACATGGTTGCCTATATCGTAGGATATGGGCAACACGGGTATGATTACACACTTATCTCCCACTCAATGTTTTTATATGCGCTATAATTTATCGGCTCTTCACACATTTTAGGTTGCCTATATCATCAGATATAGGCAACATGGGTAATTAGTCTACAGTTTGTCTTGGCTATAATACCGCTGTTGCCACAGGAATAATTTCACTAACTACATTTTGCTTTCTTAAATGCATGGATTCATGGTTGCGAATGGCTTGGAGGAAAACTGCCACCGTGCTCCAGCACCAAGATCAGGATACTACAAGCTTTGACATGGGACATCACATGATCAATTGGCAGCATAGAACATTCTATTATTCATTGTATTCATGTAATTATTCCAATCATATAAATATGTACGCTTTTTCCTTCGCTAAGGTTTTATCCACAAGAGTTTTACTTGTCAAGGTTTTAATGCGGCATATCAATGACGATTGAAGGCTAGAAATTATTTGCTCATTATACTATTATCATTCCTTTGATGAATCAAACTATATGAAGGTATTCCTCCGCCATAAGTGAGGCATAATAAAATACAAACTTCTTCAGTTTAAAATATATATATGTATATATATTGTATTATACCAGCGATATTCTATGGGGTCAGTATATGTGGCTTCGGTATGGTTGTCGTGGGGATTTTTGCCTGTGTATATATGATTCTTCTGGTTGGCGTCGCATTTGTTCTATTCACTCTGTTTGTTCCTCGCTCGTTCAGTGGATTGATGGATCACCGATTTGGCCTACGACATACGACCTTTTTTCCCTTCACTACGCTTATGAGTTTGTCCGCCCTTCCAAATCTCACTTTCTGTCTCATTCATTTATTTGGTTGAAGGCACAACAGCCCGCTATACAGGTTTTCCTCTGGAAAATATTTCATGGTGCCTTACCAATGCCAGATTTTCTTGCATGTTTTATGATGACCATGACGTCTATATGTCCATTCTGTCTGATGGCATCTGCCTCGACCAGTCATTTATTTTTTCACTGTCCTGAGATTCAGGTTGTGCGGAAATATTTTGATGTGTTACTAGACATTGACATGCCACCGCAAGGGGGATGACAGTTCTATTTATTGGCGGTTTGGATTGCTGCTCCTACCTCTTTTTTAGGGGAGATGCAGCGCATTTACCCAGGAATCTTGTTTTGGAACATTTGGAAGACCTATACAGCTATTGCTTTTTATGATGCTGCATGGTCTCAATGCATTCCACTACGCTCTATCCGCTTCGATCTATTTTTGTGTGAAAAGTCAAGGAATAGGACGAAACTTGCGGCATCTGATCCCAGACTTATTCAGTTGGGCCTTTTTCCACTGTTACGATCAATTCGGTTTCGGATTCTTTGTTGGTGTCCACCGCCATCAGGTCGCTTGAAGCTTAATACAAACACAGCCATTGGCCTCTGCACAGCCAAAAGGGGGCTATTGTCCATGATTTCACTGGCGCGCTAGTTCATACATTCTCTTTCCAGTTACGGCACGACTACCCCTTTCGTGTCGAGGCACAAGCTATGCTAATAGCGCTTGTTTATTATATGCAAAGGTTTGGCCTTTTCTCTGTTGAGGTCGATTGTCAGAAGTTGGTATCTACCATTGCATCTTTCTCTGAGCCCCTTCCACCTAATTTACATCGTCTTCGGTCTCTTCTTCATGATACTTCATTAGGGTTATGTCATGCCCCTCGAGAGGTGAATCAGGCTATACATTTTATAGCCCGAACCGCTGTGTTGCATTCCATGGTGGATTATTATGACATGTTCTCGTTGCTCCCTTTCTACATTTGCGGCATTATTCTTACAGACACCACATTGCCCTTGTTTCGTCGTGCTGCACCATATCCATCTTATGTGATTCCTCTGCTATAGATTCTCCTTCTTCGAGCTATGCCTGCTGTATATCTCAGCTGTGTTTTCTTCGTTTTGGCATTGTACATTTATTTGTTTCCTGTATTGTATAACCACATTTTGACGGTATAAATGTGTATGCTTTTTCCTTCGTCCAAGGTTTTTGCACAAGGGTGATTTTACTTGGCAAGGTTTTAATGCGGCATATCATGTATCGTTGAAATCTGGTTCACATATGCCCTTTTCCTATTACTAGTACAACAGTTTTCCCCCGCCATATGTGAGGAGCTTTAATAAAGTTTAATTTTCTGCCAAATATATATAGACACACACACACACACACACACACACACATATATATATATATATATATATGTATATATGCATATATATATATATATATATGTATGTATATACATATATATATATATATATATATATACCTCATATATATATATATATGTATGTACACATACATATATATATAAATATATAAATATATATATATATATGTAATACGGTTTTCCTCCGCCATAAGTGAGGCTTATCTTTAATAAAATGTTTGTTTAATAAATATATATATATATATATATATATATATATATATATATATATATATATATATATATATATATAGATTTGAAAATGCTGCCGCCGTCGCTCATCAGGCGATCTAGCGGCGAAAGCCGCCGCCGCCGCCGGAACTCTACTTGATCCACTTCTCCTACATCACGTCATCTATAATCCGATTCTCTAAAATTTTCGTCGTTGATATTTTCTGAAAGCTCCAGTCTTTGTCTATCTCGCGATCAAATGACAGCCCCGCCGACATTCGCCGCGGTTGTTTCCGGAGCGCAATTATCATGCAATATCGATATTTCTCCGAAGACAGTATCACGCTACAAAGGCATCCCATTGATCTCATTTCTCGACTCTGAGATTGATGCCCTTGCTGCTCCATTCAAATATTCTTTGGTAGGTATTTTTTGTTGTGGCCGCCCCCATTGAAAATTATCTGTGAAGTTTTTGAAAAGATAGGGTTTCATCATGATTTGCGCATCACCCTAATAGATCAAACACACATTTTGCTGAATTTGCACAATGAAGCGGATTATGTACATTGTTTCTGTAGGCGTTCATGGCATATTTCGGGTTGCCATATGCACATAACCAAATAGACAGTTGATTTTGATCCTACTGCTGATGTCCCTATTGTCCCCATATGGGTTGCATTCCCTAGTCTTCCAATTCATTTGCATCGTCGTGAAGCACTTTTCGAGATTGTTCGCCCTATTGGTTCAACCATCAAATTGGACGTGGCTACATCGGATGGACTCAGGCCATCCGTCGCTCGGGTTTGTGTTGAGGTCAATGTTTCTCAGGAACTTCCACAGAAAATTTATTTGCAGGCAAAGAATAGATTTATACTGCAGTCGGTAATTTATGAGGATCTCCCAATGTTTTGCACTACATGCCACCGATTGGGCCACGCACCCGGAGCATGTGCTACCACATCTGCCTCGTCGGTGCCTCCACCGCCGCCGCCACCTCCACCTAGTCCAAAATCTTAGCGTTGGACACCCATCAAGAATAAACCAGTTGCTGAGCCGCCAATAGCTGGCCTGTCATCTGCGGCACCAGCACAGGCCCACACGGATGCCCCACCTACGGAGACTGTAATTATACATGATCATGACATTGACACCCACACGGAGGTATTTTGTGATGCTACAGAACCACCACTCCAGACCGATCCGGTCCAATATAACCTGGGTCATGCATCGGACACAGAATTGTCCGATGAGGGTATAACTGCGGATTTACCAAATATGCCAGATGAAGTTGTTCGACGCATGCAGTTAATCCATCCATCTCCAGATGAGGAGGTATTGATCTCACGCCTAGAAGAGCCTGTTGAGGAGTCTGAGTTTATTCCAGTGGTCCCTCGTCGAAAACGTCGTGCACGAAAGGATTTACCCCCTTTGCCGCCATCCACCATACTCACGCGAAGTGCGTCACAAGTCTTGCAGGGAAGTGATTCCACTCTTTCTTAATGAATACATTAATATGGAATATCAGAGGCATGCGTACCTCTTTACCTAGATTGTGACTTTTGATTACAGAACATCGTTTGCATTTATTAGCTCTCATTGAACCTAAGCATGCTCCTTCACATATTGATGGGTTTGGTTTACGTCTTGGTTTTACCAGTTGGTATGCTTCTTAGTCTAAACGAATTTGGTTTTTTTGGCATGATTTTGAGTTTCGTTTGATTGCAACGCAGGATCAAGATCAAGTAGTACATTTCACATTGCTATTTCATCCGCCTCAACTCACATTCGTCTTATCAGTTGTGTATGCAAAGCACACATCATCATTACGTCGTGTTCTTTGGCATTCTTTATGTGACTTTGCTAGATCTTCCACTCTTCTCTGGTTAATTGGAGGAGATTTTAATACTTTTCGTGCGCTTTAGGATCATAGGGGTCGGTCACATACTCCTCTAACTACATTACAGGATTTTAATGACTGTATAGAGCTTTGTTCTCTTATGGCACCACCATATCAGGGATCCAGATTTACTTGGGCAGATGGCAGGGGACTAGGCCGAGTTCGTCGCAGATTAGATTGGTTATTTGTAAACTCCTCTTTCCAAGATGTGTTTCAAGACATGTAGTTAACACATCTTCCACGGGTTGCCTCAGATCACACGCCGTTACTATTTACGTGTCGACTCACTACGGCAAGTGGCCGTCGCTCTTTCCGTTTCTTGGACTCCTGGCTACTTCATCCAGATTTTCACTCTTATATGCAGAATGCATGGTTGTCATATCCGACTACAGGAGGTATGTATGGTTTTTATTCGAAGTTATTTTCCTTGAAATGAGACATTCAATGGTGGAATAAAGAAATCTTTGGTAATATTTTTAACAACCTTATGCATGCAGACTCTCATCTTAATAATGCTGAGGCTAGTTGGGATGCTGACCCTAACGATGAGACACGTGAGACATTATCATGCAAAAGCAGAATATCTATGGGCATCTACTTATGAATTACATTTCTGGAAGCAAAAGGCGAGGGTAAAATGGCTCAAAGAGGGCGACACAAATACACGTTATTTTCATTTTATTGTCAAAGGGAGGCGCACAAACCTCCGCATACAACAAATTCGCTCCTCCACTGGTACACTGCATACGACGTCGGCTGACATTATGATGGAAGCCGTCTTGTTCTACACCACCTTATTTGCTCGAGAGGCCACACATAATCATTCATCAATTCTATCACATATCCCTTGTATGATAATGGAGGAAGACAATATTATGCTTACACAATTACCGATGGCAGCAGAGGTCAAGGAAGCAGTTTGGCATTTAGATCCCCAGAGTGCAGCAGGGCCAGATGGATTTCATGGTACGTTTTACCGATCTTGTTGACCAGTTATACATTCTGATGTAGTTAAAGCTGTGCAGGAGTTTTTTCTTGGTGTACCGCAACCCTCTGTAATGGCTAGTGCAATGATTACTTTGATACCAAAGACATAGTCACCTCAAACTTTCAGTGATTTTTGTCCTATCTATCTTACAAATTTTCTGAGTAAAGTTTGTACGAGGATTATTGCCACATGTTTGGGTAAACTGCTTCCTAAGTTGATATCCCCATAACAGACAGGTTTCTTGCATGGCCATGATATTTCCTCCCAAGTTCTAATGTCACGTGAGATGGTACATATGATTGATAAAGGTGGACCTCAGTTATGCTTGAAATTGGATATGATGAAAGCTTTTGATCGCGTCAGCTGGGAGTATCTGGAGTTGTTGTTATGACAGTTTGGTTTCTCCAATTTCTTTATTCGAATAATCCTCAACCACTTGCGTGCTACTACACTATTGGTTTTGATAAATGGCCAACCTTCAGCTTCTTTTAGGCCGTACAGAGGTGTTAAGCAGGGTGACCCACTGTCCCCTTTGCTTTTCATTTATCTTCTGAAGGTATTAGCAGGGGCGTCAAAGCTTTGGTCGATTCTGGTGCACTACAGCCTTTTCGCCTAGGCCGTATTCCATTTGCTATTACCCATTTAGCATATGTGGATTATTTACTTATTTTCTTGAGGGGTACACAACGCAATTTACGACGATTTAACTCTTTCTTAACTATATATGAAACGGCATCAGGGCAAAAGATTAATTTTCAAAATAGCAGTTTCATTCCCTCTGCTAGCACTCCGATTCACCAGCGTCGCTCTTTTGAAACAATCTTAGGCATGCGGTGTACAGCTCTGCCATTTCGCTATCTTGGATCATATTTGCATAAGGGTATAAATCAATCCAGATATTGTACATCTCTACTGCAGCATATCGATGATCACATTCAGGGATGGCACTCTCGTTTTCTTTCCTCGGCAGGACTCTTGATGCTACTACGCTAAGTGATTTCGGCCCTTCCACTTCATATTTTTGCAGCAAGTGGTTTACCAAAGTAAGTCATTAAGGTCACTGAAAGGAAGATGTCATCATTTTATTGGGGTAATGGACACCATCGGGTAGCATGGACCATAATTACTTTGCCACTTGAAGAAGGCGGTTTAAGCCTCTGGGATCTCAACAATTTACAGATGGCTTATCACTGTCGAATTTGGTGGTCATATCAGCAGCATGATACACTATGGAGCAAGTACATGCATATTAAATATGACAGCAGAGGTGATTACCGCCCTCACCTACCGGATTCACCTATTTGGAAGCTCATTTGTAGAATCCATGCTACCTGCATTGCTCAGACAGAAGGCTCCATATCTCATCTTACATGGAAGCCCACGACAACTGGGGAGTTTTCTTTGAAATCTGCTTATGACATTTGCCGTGTCTCAAAGGCCACACTGCTCTCTGCTAAATTCATTTGGTTTAAGCATCATTCCTCATCCACAAAATTATTCCTATGGCGCATTTTACATTCAGCTTTGCCATTTGAGGATTATATTGGACGGTACTCTACAGCTCGACCTACACGATGTCCTTTCTGTAAACAACATTCGGATACGGTAGATCATGTTTTTCTTTACTACAGCAACATTCGTACCATTTGGGATTTCTTTGCCACTGAATTGCATGGTATATTGCCCGTTTCATTACACATTCATCAATACTTGTTATCTTGGTGGTATCGATCTACGTTTTCGTCACTTTTTGGGATTTTAAAGATCGTCATTCTGGCTATTGTTGTCTTTAATATATGGCGAACCTATGCAACGTTGGTATACGGTGAATCGACCTCGTTTGCTCCATCTGCACTTTGGGCTGCTATACATTATGATACTGAGATGTGGATCAAATCTATACAAGGCACAAAGATTACGACGGGTCCCACACTTCGTCTCTCATGGATTCCATGAATTCCATCACCACTTCTCCAAATCGTCCGATGGCAAACTCCACCCTCTGGTAGGCTAAAGTTAAATATTGACGCATCAGTTGGTAGGGCCTACGCCTCAGGTGGGGCGATTCTGTGTGATCATTTCGGTATCTGTGTGGGAGCGATTTTGTTTCGTCTTCCTCACTGTACACCACTTGCAGCGAAGATTCAGGCAGCATTGTTTGGTCTGCTAAATTTTCTTCCCTTTTATCGTACTATTATTTTAGAGTCTGACTGTGCACAAATGATTTCACGCCTGCGACAACCACAGTCCGTCTTTGGTAACTATCATCTTAGACTATTGCGGACATTACTGCATCATCATTGTCTGGAATTCGGTCATGTCTATAGAGAGGCCAACATGGCGGCACACTACCTAGCTCAGCATGCGATGATATTTCCCCAAACACGCTCCTCAGTCTTCCATCCATCGTTCGTGGTACCGTCGCTTTGGACCTCTCATCTGCACATTTGTGGTTTTCTTAAGGTTCAGGTCTTCCATATGGATTGGCACTACTTCGCAATTTCTGTCTGTGCCTTAATTGGTACAGGCAGACCGCGTATGGTCTGCTTTCGATTCGTCGTAAACATTTTTCTATCTCTCATTAATCTGTTTCACTCAGTGTTTTCTTTATCTTGTGCATGGATGAGATCACGGCTCACATTTGTCTCAATCGCTGAAGTCGCTGCTTTCTCTGCCGGAACGAGCGATGCACATCAAGCGTGGGATTCTTCATGGCTTAATTTTCCTTTGTTACCAATGTATTCTTTTCGGAATGTACTTTCTTTCATTTTAAGCAATAGCGCATATCAACACTCCATTTGTATAAATATGTACGTTTTTTCCTTCGCTAAGGTTTTATCCACAATGGTGGTTTTACTTGGCAAGGTCTTAATGCGGCATATCATATATCATTTGGATTTTGATAATCATTTACTGCTACTATCGCCATACTTTCATGCTTTGTAATAAGGTTTTCCTCCGCCATAAGTGAGGGATTATGCTAATAAAACTTCCTTTGATTTAAAAATATATATATATATATATATATATATATATATATATATTCAAGTATCTAATCGTTGTATATTCAAGTATATTCAAGTATCTAATCATTGTATTGCACAAACTGTCACTTATGAGGACTTGCCTCAATATTGTACGGCCTGCTCTAGACTGTGGCACAAATCAGAAGACTGTGGTCAGGAAAAAAAAAGGTAGATAAAACAGAAACACAACCTGCAAAGGTTGTTGTCCAACAGAAGTCAAAAAGTACTAGATGGACACCAAAAAAATTATCGGCGGACGCAGGGGGCCGTTCTCAGCCTGCAACAACTCTTAACACTGAGCGTCATGGCAACAGTGATGCTGCATTATCAATCCCATCACCGAGTATAAATATCATATCTTTTGATTTGATGGCGCATGATACAATTTCTGATACACAGGATCTTTCACGTTTAAAAGGCATAGATGGTATCATCTTAGGTGAATTACCTACTAATCATTGTTATCTAACATTCTCAGAGGATGATAATCAATTATCCCAGTGTTCGCTCCAGAATGTCTCAACAGAAGAAGGTTTTATCACATATGTTACAAATCTTGTGCAAGCTGTGGTAATTGATGAGAAACACAAAGAACTGCAAGATCAATCTCCGCCACAGCCAGCATCTTTGATAGTATCTATTCAAGAAGACGCTTTCAGGTGCCTCCCTGGCTTCTTCGTCGTTGTGTTCGTGATTTGGATCTTTTGTCGCCGCCTATCACAAGATCTCGTGCGGCACTCTCAAACTCTTTTGATATATTATCTAATCAATGAATCTCTTGATTCGGAACGTCCGAGGTATACGCACTTCTTTGCCTAGATTAATCTCTTTGAATCGTCCTATCATTTTCATATACTAGTCGTTATTGAACCAAAGATTAGGCCAACGAAATTAGTATCACATTGACTTCAGCTTGGATTCACTAATTCTTTGTCAGTTAATGGTGATACAGTTTGGATTTTTGGAGATATTCTATTGTACAGTTAGAAGATCAACGCAAGGGAATACAAAATCATTCTATGCGATTTCAGTGGTTGCCTATAGGAGATTCGTTTTGGTGCACGTTTGTTTATGCGTTACATTCCATTTCAGCCCGTCGCCCACTATGGGCTGATCTTATTTCTTTCAATTCTATGCTCGATAAACCATGGATCATTGGAGGTGATTTTAACACATATTTTTTTGCTAAATGAGCATCAAGGCAGATCTGTTCCGGCTATACATACGTTATAGGACTTTAATGATTTTGTTGCTGCTAGTGCATTACAATCTATAAGTTTTCAAGGATCGCCATTTACTTGGAGTGACAGCAGGGGTCTGGGCCGTGTTAGTCGCAGGCTGGACCGATATTTATGTTCAGCAAGTTTCTTTGATTTATTTGAGACTATTCAGTATCAGCACTTGAATCGGGTAACCTCGGATCATTTTCCTATATTTCTGCAATGCTCGTCTGAATCACATCGGTCACCATCAGCATTCCGTTACTTGGATGCTTGGGTTACATATCTAGATTTTGATAGCTATGTGACTCATCACTGGCAATCATTTCCCATAGTTGGAAGCATGTGGGGTTTCTATGCTAAGCTGCATCAATTAAAGAGATGTCTTGATCGTTGGAAAAAAGATGTTTTTGGGAATATTTTTGATGTTGTTGTTTCGGCTGAGGAGGAAGTCACGCAGTGTGAATGTTCGGATGATACGAGGTCCGCTTATCATTTGTCTATGGCGCACCAACGGCTGGCACAGAAGAGGGCTCTATTATATTGGAAGGAAAAACCTAATATAAAATGGATGAATGAAGGAGATGCTAATACACGATTTCTTCATCAAAAGGTAAAAGAGCGTCGAGGTCGACAGTGTATCCGACAAATTACACGGGACGATGGAGTGGAGTTGGAAAGCCAACAAGATATTGAGACAGAAGCAATTAGATATTTTCAGCATTTATTCAGTGAAGAGCAGACACATAATTATGAAGACATTTTACAGTATATTCTACAGATGGTTTCGTTTGAAGAAAATAGGAATCTCCTAAGCATGCCGTCGTTGGAGGAGGTCAAACAAGCAGTGTGGGATTTGAGTCCGACAAGTGCTGTCGGACCAGATGGTTTTTCTAGGTCCTTTTACAGACATTTTTGGAAGTTAATCTCCGCTGATGTTCATAAAGCGGTGCAAGAATTCTTCCTTGGGATTCATCTGCCATCTAAATTGGCTGCAGCACTCATTACATTGATTCCAAAGGTGTCCGATTCCAATTCTTTTTCTGAGTATCGTCCTATTTTTTTGACTAACTTTATGGCTAAGATAATCACTCGCTTATTGGCCACACGTTTATCATCTTTGCTACCAAGATTGATATCTCCTGAGTAGGCTGGATTCATGAAAGGGCAAGATATTACGGAACAAATTCTTTTGGCGCAAGAAATGGTACATATTTTAGATAGACCATCTCGAGGAGGACATATAATTATTAAGTTGGATATGACAAAAGCATTTGACAGGGTTAGTTGGGCATACTTGCGTTAGTTGTTGGAACGGATGGGATTTCACCCTAGGCTAGTTCGAATTCTTATCAACAATTTGTGTGCCACACGATGTTCAATTGTAATCAATGGAAAACCAACTGGATTTTTCCCAATCACAAGTGGAGTCAAGCAGGGAGATCCACTTTCTCCTCTTTTATTTATCCTTGCATCAGAAGGATTCTCTAGAGGGCTCAATGCTCTTATGAACAATGGCCAACTACGCGGTTTCCAAGCGGGACACATACCAAGAGTTTCTCACTTAGTCTTTGCAGATGATTTGGTGATTTTTCTAAATAGGAGTATTCGAAATATGCAGCATTTTCGTCGTTTCTTGGAATCTTATCAGGACGCTTCTAGACATTTAGTGAATTCGCATAAGACTGAGGTAGTGGTTGTTGAAGGAGTTTCGGGTACTAGAGTTTTGCAAACTCTAGGTATGCGACTTATGACACTTCCGATAAAAAATTTGGGATCTTATTTATATAAAGGAATAAATCGGGCGGCTTATTGTACTTTATTAATCCAACACTTTGATGTTGTCCTTAATTCTTGGTCTTCGAAACTTCTCTCCATGGCTGGCCGAATGGTCTTGTTGAAACATGTCTTATGTTCTATGCCTTTACATATTATGGCTAGCTCTAGGTTACAAAGAGTGTTCTAAGCTCTCTTTCCAAGAAAATGTCCAATTTCTTATGGCATGGTGGACATCATTGGCAATCTTAGGAGACCATATGTCGCCCAAAAGAGTTTGGAGGACTAGACATCCGACGCTTATTTGTTTTACAGCAAGCATACAATGGTCGCTTATGGTGGAATTATCATCATTCTTTGACTTTATGTGCTGAATTCAGCCATGTCAAATATGGTCGACGATTGTCCTTATATGCTCATATCTATGACTCCCCTACGTGGAAACGTATCTGCCGGATTGATTCATTTATGTCTTAGCACGTGCAAGAAACTCAAGATGGTTACTTATGGACCGCAGATAATACACGTCAGTTCTCTCTTAAATCGGTTTATATGGTCTTGTTGGCTACATCCTCGCCAAATTATTCGACGTACATTTAGTGGAAAACATTGCCTCTGGGGGACGATTATTTTTATGGAGATTGTGAAGAAGATCCTTGCCAATTGCAGATAATCTACGTAGTTGGCAGACAATATTTCCTTCTCAATGTGTCTTTTGCAGGAAGGATTCTGAATAGTTAGACCATATATTTTTACACTGCCGAGTCATTGATCTGCTGTGGTAGGAAATTTCTATAATCTTTTCCGGACCCATGCCGTCTTCTGATAAGCTCGGAATATACTTGATGCGATGGTGGCGTGCATCATCTACACATACAATGTTAGGTCAATTGAGAGTTGTGGTGCCATCTTTTGTGGTCTGGGTTATTTGGAAAGAATATGCACGTATAAGTTTTGGTGAAGACACCTTCTCATACCATCGTTTATTTGAAAGAGTTCAAGAACATGTGTACACTTGGTGTGATGCCACTCAAGGGCGGAGATTTTCCATGCAAATACCTCATTTAGTATCGCGACATTTTCCCCAAAAATTTGAAGGAGATTGCCTAGGATTGTATGTTGGGAGAATCCGTCCACAGGAAAATTAAAGCTAAATAGATGCTGCAGTGTCCAACACTTCAGCGGCGGTAGAAGCGGTTTTGCGTGATCATCAAGGCACTATAGTTTCTGCTATCTGTTTCTGTCTGCCAGTGGTAGCGTCCTTACGAGCAGAACTCATGACATTGCAATTTGCAACTATGAGATTATGGTAGATTGATTATAGAAATGGATTGTAAAATGCTACTTAAGCATATCTCCTCTCCAGCCAGATTTACGGGCGCATACGCTGCTGACTTACATCGTACCATTACATTCTTGAGGCTGAATGACGCCACAATTCAGCATTGCTTTCGTGAAGCAAATACTGCAGCTCATGCTCTAGCAACACATGGGTTTCGATCTCCGGGAGTGACACTCTATTCCACTTTGACGTCATTGCCATGTGAGGTTAAAGGAGCTACCACGTTGGACAATTCGGTGCCCAACTTAAAATTTTGATCATTATGTCGCCCAATGGGTTGGCGTGCTATGCAAATGGTTGCCTATGTCTGCTTATGGCATAGGCAACGTGGGTATGCTTTCATTCTGATGACTTATTTTCTCACTTCTATTCTTCTACACATACTATGTATATCTCATGGTTATTTTTTTTGTGTCTTTGCTGAGGAAAATACTGCAAATATGGGCAACAAATTGAGACATACACATTCACTGGATTTACATTTTTGGTTGCCTGTATTCATGAGGAATGCAGGCAACGCCGGTATGTATACAACTTGCAACACAATCTCAATGCTCTTTTCACATATTATTTTGTTTACTCAATGTTCTTGCGCTTTACATGGGAGTACCATCGGCATTGGCGAGATACAAGGCATCGTAGACTCATACTCAAGTACACAGAGGGTTACACAAGCGAGGCAAGATAGCATCGTGTTGGCCGCATCACATAGATTAATCTTTAGCGTGTATGCACATTATTGTAATTATTCTGTATGCTCAAAAACTATCATCTTCTTAGCTTCTTTTTTGTGCAGTTTGTACATTATTTCTATGCTTTTCTGTTTAATTTGGGAGAGTCACCCACCTTAGCTAAGAAACCATTGTAACCACGGTATTCCTCCGCCACAAGTGAGGGTCTACTTATTAATAAAACACCAGGACGGTACTGCCCATCTTTCATAAAAAACATACATACATATATATGTATGTATATATATACATATATTTATATATACATATATATATGTATATACATATATATATACATATATATATATATACATATATATATATTGGGGCGATTTCGACGACGATGGACATGGCACCCGATAATTGCCTGCACTGCCTGCATTATTCTTCATTCCGTTTGCATTTTTGCTTGTTATTCATATTCTGCATTTAGCGCATCCCCGCAATCAGCGATCATCTGGAAGTTGCAATTTTTTTCATTTCACCCTATGGACTCATCGACCATCCCACCTGCTCCGTCAAAAAACCTACTTTTGGAGATGTGGTGGCTCCGAAGATTATACCGCCACCACCAACTACTTGCACAATCCAACGGTTCAAAGGTCTACCATCTATTGTTTTCATTGAAGAAGAGATACAGTGGTTTTCTCTCCCATATCACTTTTCTCTTATTGGCTCATTTTGGAATGGATGTCCAAATATGAAGCAATTTCATTCATGTTTCGAACGCATTGGATTTAAGGTTACGCCAAAACTCGGCCTTTTGGATGAACAACATGTTCTAATTACATTTACAAATCAAGGTGATTATCAACGATGTTTTTTACGTAGGTCATGGTCTTTGAATGGCTTTCATATGCTTGTAACGAAGTGGACTCCTGCATTTGATCCTAAATTTGGTAATCTTATCGTCCCAATATGGGTATCTATCAGAGGCTTACCATTATTTTTACATAATAAAATAGCTCTATGGGACGTGGCTCGTATGATAGGCACACCGCTTTGAATGGACTCTGTCACCATGCAAAGTCTTCGTCTCTTGGTGGTATGTTTGTGTGTCCAAATTGACCTATCAAAAGCTATTCCTGCCAAGCTTCATATACAAGGAGGTACTTATGAATTCTATGCTACGGTTGAATATGAGGATGTCCCCTCCTTTTGCACTGAGTGTCGAATATTGGGACACGACCATAAAACTTGTGGACAACAACATCATGATCCACCAGAAATTCCGGCTATCATTCGTTCAGAGAGTTTCTCACATCGGGTGGATGCACAAAAAAGATGGACACCAAAGAAATGTACTGATCCACAGCAGCTGTCAAGAAACTGATAAACAAACATAGAATTCAAAATAGCAACAACAGTAATCAACTGAAACACATAATTGCGGGATGAGCGAAGGGAGCATCGAAAGAAAAATTGGAGGAGGAAAAATCTGCTGTTCAGAATTGATAACCAATTTGCACAAGCTGGGTGATCGTTTTGGTACAATACAACTGGAGGAATGAAAGATATATAACTGAAATGACAAGAAAGCCCTTAATATTCTAGTACAATTGATTTAACCGCTGAGGACAAAATAGTAATTTCACAGCCTTTAAATCTCCCCGTTAGCGCCTTCATCCTTCTTCTTCCTCACTTCACTTCTGCACCTCTACTCACTTAGCATTTTTCTTCACCCTCTTTCTCCGTTCTTCCTCTTCAAACGGATCATCATCCCAATTCTCAACACCCCCTCAATCCTGAATGCCCATATATGTTCCACATACCTAGTGCACCAGACAGGATTGCAATTCTTCTTGAGTCCAAAGCCTTAGTAAAAATGTCCGCCAATTGCAACTTAGTTCTATATATCATTGGCTTTATTATTCCTTGCTGGAACTTATCTCTCACAATATGACAATCAATTTCAATATGCTTTGTCCTCTCGTGGAACACTGGATTTTCCATGATGCATACAACTATCTTATTATAACAAAACAGCTCAATTGGCTCACCAAATTCCACTTGAAGATCCTTGAGTAGATAGAGAATCCATTGCACCTCACAGGTAGCTGAGGCAAGAGCTCTATACTCTGCTTCTGAAGATGATCTGGACACTTTGGTCTGCTTTTTAGCCTTCCAGGACACAAGCGCATCACCCAACATCATACAATATCCGGTTACAGACATTTTGCTCTCCACACACCCCCAGTCTGAATCAGAAAAGGCTTTCAATTTAATCTATCGCTTGCTAGGAAACATCAGTCCTTTCCCTGGCCAACCTTTCAAATATCTTAATAGTCTCTGTGCAACATTCAAGTGAGACTCTGTGGGGTTATATCTAAGAACTGACTTAACTGTTGTACTGTGTAAGTAATGTCTGGCCTAGTTATAGTAAGATATAACATTTTACCTATCAATCTTCTATACACAGATATGTCCTCAATCAACTTAGAATCACCATGAGCTATCTTGACGTTCTGTTCCATTGGACTCTTGACTGGCTTAGAGGCCAGGTATCCAGTTTCTTCCAGAAGTTCAAGTGTGTATTTCCTTTGACATATGAACACCCCCTCCTGAGACCTGGCCACCTCTAAGCCAAGGAAATATCTAAGGGTGCCTAGATCCTTGATCTTAAAAGCCTGATGTAGATGTTTTTTGAGTTCAGCAATGAGCAATAAAGAATAACTGACTAGCACTATGTCATCAACATAAACTAGTAGTGCTAGAAAGGACCCCTGAATGGACTTGGTGAATAAGGTATAATCGTGCTTGGACTGCTGGTAGCCATTTGTGACAGAAAATCAGTAAGTTTTTGATTCCATTGTCGACTGGCTTGCTTAAGGCCATAGAGTGACTTGTTTAGTTTACACACACCACTTGGAATGGGAGTGAACACTCCCTCTGGCAGAGTCATGTATATGTCTTCACTAAGATCTCCATGCAAAAATGCATTATTCACATCAAGTTGGTGTAGATGCCATCCCTTCAGAGAGGCTAAAGCCAAGAGTATTCTTACTGTTGTCATCTTTGCTACGGGAGAGAAGGTGTGTCCATAGTCAATACCTTGTTGTTGTGTGTAGCCCTTGGCAACTAACCTAGCCTTGTAGTGCTTAATGCTCCCGTCGGCCTTGTGTTTGATTTTGTAGACCCATTTGTATCCAATGGGCTTCTTTCCTGGAGGCAGAGATACAATATCCCATGTATGATTAGCATCCAAGGCTGTTAATTCTAGATCCATGACATGCTTCCAGTCTGTGGACTTGACAGCCTGGTGATAAGAAGTAGGCTCTTGCTGCAAGCTAACGTTAAGTACATATTTCTTGTATTGAGGAGCTAAGTGATCTAATGTGTGATGAGTTTGAAGAGGATAGAGAGCAGAAGAAGGTGGGATATGTTCAGAGACGGACTGACTACAGTAGTAATCCTTGAGGAAGCGAGGAGGTTTAATTTGTCTATGAGGTCTGGTGTGTGTTTCAGGAGAGAAAGTTTCAGATGAAGGGGAAGTATGTTGAACATTTTGGAGAGTATGAAGGAGATCACTGTCTGCTGGATCAATAACTAATGGAATGTCAATAGTATGGATTAGAGAATTGTGATCTGGGATGATTGGTGGAGTTGAAGGAGTTGGTAATGATTGAGGCCTAGTAAATGTTTTATTTGATGCAGATGTAGGGGTGTTGGAAGGTGAAGAGAGTTGGCCCAAGGTGTCCGTTGCTGGAGTAGACTGTGTTGGCAGGATGGTTTGGGGCAACCAGTCAGAGTAGGTGAGGGTATTTGGGCTAACGGAGGAAGATGGTGGTGTTATGTTATCTATATCAGAAGAGGCAAAACAAGGTAATGGATTAGAATCAGCATAGGGAAACTGTGATTCAGAGAATTGCACATCTCTTGACACTATAATCTGCTTGTGCTTTATGGTCTGAAGTATGTAACCCTTTGAGATAGAAGACATCCCCAGGAACACACATGGAATGTCTCTAGGTGAAAATTTATGTTTGGTAGTGTCTGTGTTGTGAGCATAAGCCAGACACCCAAATACCTTCAGATGTTTGTATACTGGCTTAGTCTTGAAAAGAATTTCATATGGAGTCTTTTGTTTGAGGATAGGAGTTGGGATCAAATTTATCAAAGACACTGCATGAGAGACTGAAAAACCCCAGTAGGACAGTGGCAAGTGGGCTTGAAAAACTAGTGATCTTGCCACTATGAGAATGTGTTGGTGTTTTCTTTCTACAAGTCCATTCTGCTGGCGTGTATATATGCAAGAAGTTTAATGTACAATGCCATGTTTAGCGTAATGATCAGTCATGACAAATTCCTGACCATTTTCAGTTCTGAGCACCTTGATGTGTCTTTCAAATTGTGTGTGCACAAGCTGGCAAAAATTCGGTAGAATTTGTCTTACTTCAGTTTTGGATTTCATCAAATACACCCATGTGTATCTGCTACAGTCATCAACAATAGTGAGGAAATATTTCTGAGCATACATTGTACAATGTCTATTTAGTCCCCAAATTTCAACATGTACAAGATCAAAAGGAAATCTGGAAACAGAAGATGAAGAGGGAAAATGAAGTTTATTCAGCCTAGCTAAAGGACATATATGACATGGCACTTGAAGAGGTCCACCTTGCACAGATGAGTCAAGTTTCTGTACTTCTTGGACTCTGGGAGCGGAAGCATGCCCCATCCTGTAATGCCAGAGAAGAGATGGATGCAAATGCATTGATGAATTCAAACAAACAGTAGGCTGAGTTAAAGGCATATCACCTTGCAAATAGTAAAGGCCCCCTTGAAAGATTAGCTGAACCAATCATCCTCTTGGGCAATTGATCCTGGATGATACAAACAGAACCATGGAATTGAATGTTTGGTGTGAGATCAATAAGAAGTTTACTGAGAGAGAGTAGGTTATACTTGAAGGAAGGAACATACAATACATTGTTAACAGTCAGTAAGGGATTGATTCTTACTGATCCAAGATGTGTGGCTGGCACAGATACATCATTAGGCATTCTTATAGTGATATGGCTAATAGGCTTACATGACAAAAATAAGAATAAATGTGACACAATGTGATCAGTATATCCTGAATCAAGAATCAATGTATTTAAATCATTAGTTACAGAGTTACATGTCAACTTATCCACCTTAGCTGACAAGACAACATTCTGAGAAGTATTCCCTGGTTGGGAATCCTGGCTCTCATCTCTTTGCTGAGCCAACCTAGAAGTTTCTGATTCTGTTGAGGAGTAAGAACCAAAGACTGAAAGCTTCTATTTACTTGGTTCACTGAAGCTTTGTCTGACTGTACCTCCACAACTTCTGTCAAATGGACTTGGTTCTTTGGTTTGAATCCTGGGGGATAACCATGCAGCTTATAGCACCCATCTATTGTGTGCCCTTGCATCCCACAATGAGTACACTTGAAATGCTTTCCCCCATCCATCTGATTCTTTCCACTACTACTCTTATATCCCCTATGTGGCTGTCTATTTGAAAATGTGTTAGCCACTACATAATAAGAAGCTTGGCCATCTGCGTCTGCCATTACTTTTCTTTCGTACTTTAGAGCCATTGAGAAGGTGGTATTGATATCTGGTAGGGGAGACATCACAAACACCTGTGACTTAACAGGATCAAAACTGTCATTTAATCCTTTTATGAATTTAATCACGTAATCACTTTGAACAAATTTTTGCATTTTTCCAGCCAATTCACACCTACATCCTCCGCATACACAACTTGGCACTGGTCTCACTGCCATCAACTCCTCCCATATCACCTTCAGTCTGGTAAAATATTCACTCACACTACCTCCATCATGTTAACAGAATAAAATGTTTTAAGAAGATCAGACAGTCTAAAAGGATCTGTGCCACTATATCTGATTTTCAAATCATTCCACATGTCCGAAGCACTATCAAACCAAATAATGCTTTGAGAAATAGATTGACAAACAGAGTTCATGATCCATGATTGTACCATAGTGTTTACCTGTCTCCATACTGCAAACTGAGGATCATTAATTGCAGGCTTCCTTATGCTTCCGTCAATAAAGCCTACTTTATTCTTTACAACTAGTGCCATCTCGAATGTCCTACTCCATGTATGATAGTTGTGCGCATTAAGAGGTGGTTGTGCCAAAACAATCACCGGACTGTCATTAGGATGCAAATAAAACGGATTGTGGAGAGTATTTTCAACTTGATGAACCTGATTTCCTCTATTCTCAACTTGATGAACCTGATTTCCTCTCGAACCAAACACTACATTATGTACAGGACTCACATCTGCTTGATTTTGATCACCTTTGAATCCAGAGCTAGAACTTCCAAGATACGCCATTACACAGCTAAAACAACCAAGAATTATACACAATTCAACAACGATCGAAAAAAACACGGATCAATAATGATCGAAGAAACTTTGAACGTTTTCAAGAAGAATGGAACAATTCAGATTTGAGAAAGCAACAAACGCGTCTCAAGCTCTCTGATACCATGTCAAGAAATTGATAAACAAACATAGAATTCAAAATAGCAACAACAGTAATCAACTGAAACGCATAATTGCGGGATGAGCGAAGGGAGCATCAAAAGAAAAATTGGAGGAGGAAAAATCAGTTGTTCAGAATTGATAACCACTTTGCACAAGCTGGGTGATCGTTTTTGTACAACGCAAGAATGAAAGATATAGGACTGAAATGACAAGAAAGCCCTTAATATTCTAATACAACTGATTTAACCGCTGAGGATAAAATAGTAATTTCACAGCCTTTAAATCTTCCCGCCAGCGCCTTCAGCCTTCTTCTTCCTCACTTCACTTCTGCAACTCTACTCACTTAGCATTTTTTTTCACCCTCTTTCTCCGTTCTTCCTCTCCAGGCGAATCATCATCCCAATCCTCAACATCAGCCTCTACGAATTTCATATCATCACCCAAAAGATGCTCCAACAGCTTTCATGGCATCAGCTCTTCCTGAGACTCCAAATTTGCCACTCCTATTCACTGTTGAGCATGCAAAACATAATGAAATATTTCCACGAAATGGTGAGGGAGAGCCCTCAGCTCTTCACGCCTCACATCCCATAAAACCTCAACAACTGGACCCTATCGCAATCTCTGAGACGCAGGACATATCTAGATTATTAGCCCTCATGAGACTCCATCCGATGAACATGATGGAGTCCTTGTTGCTAATGCCTCTGACTCTGAGATCTCATATGCCGCACGTGTTGATAGATACAACGAATTAATGCAAGATGAGGGCCTAAATGATGACTACATTGCAGAGAATATTCACTCACATGTTTTTGTAATGGTTCAAGAGGCTTGCAATGTAGAGAATATATCTCGACGACTGCCGGCAGAGAGGTTTGACCATAGTACTGTGGAATCTACCGAGTTGCATGTTGAAGCAGCACCTTCTTGTCACACTCGTAGGCCCCGAAGGACAAAAAGCGCGATGCCTGCGCCTCCACCCTTGTCCATAATCACTCGCTCCATCTATAGGCCTTCCTTTAGCTCTTCTTCTATGCATTCTCAATGAACTATATGGTTTGGAACGTAGGGGTTTTGAGAACATCTATGGCTAGACTCAAAAGGTGTCAAAATACCAAGAATCAAATGATTCAAGCGTTCAAGGCTTCGACTGTGCCATGAACGTCATCCAATCACAAAACAAAACAAGTGTATGGAATCAAATCAATCTAGACTGAGTAGAATGAACTAGAGAGAGAAGAGAGGAAACAACGCTAGAGAGAGAATTGGATAACTGCTCGATTAATTTCTCTGAACTCGAAAATGCTACACCCTTCGAAACAAATGCAGAGGAAAGAGGCGGTTATAACAGAGTCCCGCCTGAGATTACAAAAATACCCTTACTACAAAACTATCAATAGAAACTCAGCCAGGGGAAAATTGGTAACTTCGTCCTATTTTAATTCTCCCGCCTTCGACTCCTTCTTCTTCCTTGCACCTCCTGCTTCCCGTACACCACTCCTTCAGCTCACCTTGTGATCACACTTCAAGGTCCTTCACTTCATCACGCAACTAGCGAATACCATGGATTAAACCTCTCATTCAACGATTGGGATGGACTGTTGCATCAATTGTCGCGGCCAGGACTGTGATCATTCAACATCTAACTGCACCTTTTGCTTTCCCTTCTTCATCTGGATTCTCTACACTTTCAACACCCCCCTCAAGCCATGCTTGCCATAAATGTTGCACACCCCAAGCTTTCCCAAAAGCTCACCCAAATGCTTGCTGTCCAACGCTTTAGTAAACAAATCTGCAAGCTGAAATTGTGTTCTTATCGACATCAATTTAATCATCTTTTCTTGAACTTTGTTTCTTACAATGTGGCAATCTATCTCAATGTGCTTTGTACGCTCGTGAAAGACTGGATTTTCAGCTATATACAGTGCACTCTTGCTGTCACAGAACATCTCCACAGGCTCCTGATCCTTTAGTCCCAAGTCACCACCTAGGTACAGCAACCATTGCACTTCACACACAGCAAATGCCATAGCCCTGTACTCCACTTCTGCTGAAGACCGTGACACCGTGGTTTGTTTCTTGGCCTTCCAAGAAATTAATGCTTCACCAAGGAATACACAATACCCAGAAACAGACTTTCTTGTCTCCTTACATCCAGCCCAGTCCGAATCAACAAAGGCCCTCAATCTCAAGTCTCCAGTACTGGGTAGAAACAGCCCTTGCCCAATGGTCCCTTTTAGATACCTCAGTACTCTGTGGGCTGTTCGTACATGATTAAGCGTGGGACAGTCAAGAAACTGGCTCAGTTGCTGCACAACAAATGAAATATCCGGTCTAGTGATAGTGAGATAGATTAACTTTCCTATGAGTCTTCTGTAAATGGCAATGTCCTCGAACAGTTGTGAATCATTATGAGTCAGTTTTAGATGCATCTCCATTGGACTGACAGCAGGTTTGCAATCTGAAAAACCAAACTCTTCTAAGAACTCCAACACATACTTCCTTTGGTTAATTAGCATCCCCTTCTTTGATCGTGCAACTTCTATGCCTAGGAAAAACTTTAGATCACCAAGATTTTTAATCTTGAACTCCCTGTGCAATGCCTCTTTAATCCAATCAATTTCCCTCAAGTCGTTACAAGCCAAAATCAAATCATCCACATACACCAAAAGCACCAATAACGAGCCCTTCGTTCTTTTTGTAAACAAGGTGTAGTCATTCTTAGATTGTATGAAGCCATTTAATATCAGAAATGCAGTAAGCCTTGCATTCCATTCTCTACTCGCTTGCTTCAGTCCGTATAGAGATCTCTGTAACTTGCACACCATTCCCTCTCGTGGCAAAGCCAGTCCTGGAGGTGGCACCATATAAATTTCTTCGTGCAACTCACTATGTAAAAATGCATTGTTTACATTTAGCTGATGCACATACCATTTTTGTCTGGCAGCCATGGCTAACAACATTCTCACTGTACTCATCTTTGCTACGGGTGAAAACGTATCTTGGTAATCTATTCCCAGTTGCTGCGTATACTCCTTTGCAACCAACCTTGCCTTGAACCTCTCTACTGTCCCGTCAGCCTTATGCTTTACCTTATACACCCACTTACAGCCTACGGCTTTCTTCCCTGGTGGCAACTCTGTTAGTACCCAGGTCTTATTCTCCTCCAGAGCAGTTATCTCGGCTTCCATGGCTCTTTGCCACTCAACTGAGGCTGCTGCTTCAGCATAAGTTTTGGGTTCTATGCATGCACTAATATTTAAAGCATATGCTTTGAACTTAGGTGTCAACAGATCAAAGGTTAGATATTTAGACACAGGATGTGGAGACGTTTTGATTGGATTCTGTGGCTTTATAGCTTGATTTGAGACTTGACTACAGTGGTACTGTTGCAAGTAAGAGGGGGGATGTCTGTTCCTATGAGGTCTTGTGATGGGAAGTTCTATATTAATGGAGTTGATAGGTATTGATCTCGACTCATTGGCATTATGGGAGAGGTCAAGGTCATCAGATGAACGTTGGATTGTTGTTTGTTGGTCATTTGAGTGGTGGTTGAGTACAGGCAGGGGAAGAATATTGGCTGGGATGAATATGTTGAAGTGTGGATTGTGAAGAAGACTGGTGATGTTGAGGTGTGGTATAATGGTGATTAGGCTGATGAGACTGTGGTGTGGTATAATGGTGATTAGGCTGGTTAGGCTGATGAGACTGTGGTGTGGCATGATGATGGTTAGGCTAGTTAGGCTGATGAGACTGTGGTGTGGCATGATGATGGTTAGGCTGGTTAGGCTGTGGTGTGGCATGATGGTTGTTATGTTGGGCCCCCCTAGATGTGGCAACTGGTAGTGGTACAGAAGACTCAGTGTCACATCTAGAACTAGAGAAATGGGATTCAGTGCCAGAAGGAGAGTGGTCAGATGGATGTGGTAGGGAAGCAATAGAATTTGCCAAGAAAGGGAAAACTGTCTCATAAAAAACAACGTCCCTGGAGATGAATATATCTCTGGACTCAAGATCTTGGAGGATATACCCTTTTGTGGTGTGAGATAGGCCCAGAAAAATGCACTTTTTTGACTTTGGGCTGAACTTGTCTCTAGACGGAGAAGTAATCGTAGCATAGCACAAACAACCAAAGACTTTGAGATTGGCATAGGAGGGAGGACTGTTGTTGAGTATTTCATGAGGAGTTTGATGATGAAGAATATGAGAAGGAGTGAGGTTGATGAGGTATACAGCGTGCTGAACGCAGAACCCCCAGTAGGAAGCAGGGACATGTGATTGGATTTTAAGTGCTCTGGCTACGTTCAATATGTGCTGCTGTTTTCTCTCAACTGTGCCATTTTGTTGAGGCGTATAAGTACAACTTGTTTGATGTATAATGCCTTTAGAAGAAAAGAAAGCAGGCATATTAAATTCAAGACCATTGTCAGTACGAACAACTTTTATATTGATATTGAACTGCACACGTACAAAGTTCCAAAAACTCTCAATGATAGATCTAGTTTCTGATTTTGCTTTCATCAAAAAAATCCAGCACTATCTACTATGATCATCCACAATGGTGAGAAAATATCTTTGGCTAAACATAGTAGGATGTTTATAGGGACCCCAAATATCTATGTGAATAAGAGAAAAAGGTGAATGAGTTGCAGAATTTGAGATAGGAAAAGGGAGCCTTTTCTGTTTAGCTAGGGGGCATATAGTACAAGGTTCAGTAAAAGAAGAAATATCAACTGAGGAGTCAATCTTGTTGATCTCCTTCATTCTGGATAAGGCTTGATGCCCAAGTCTGGAATGCCAAAGGAAAGAAGAAGAAGACTTGGAGACTGCAAATGTCTGGCACGGATTAGAAACAGGTGCTCTACACAAAGGCTGGTCAGCTAGATGGTACAGGCCATGACGGACTTCAGCTGAACTAATCGTCTTCCTGCTCAAATGTTCCTGATTGCAGCACATATTTGAATGAAATGACAGATCAATATCACCAGTCATGGTGAGCTTACTAAGGGATATGAGGTTAAAGGAAAAGGCTGGGATATGAAGCACATGATGCAGCGTTAGACTTGGAAAAACACTCACCGTGCCAACATTTTCAACACTGACTGTTTGATTATTAGGCAACTTAACTGACATTCCAGTCACAGGTTTATAGGAATCGAAGAAAGAAAGGAAACAAGAGATGTGATCTGTGGCACCTGAATCCAATATCCATATGCTAGAAATATTAGACTGCACATTACCTTTCCACTTACCTGAACCATTGACCTGTTGAGCTAACAGCACCGTGTGATGGTTATGTGATGACTCTGTAGCATTCGGACTCATTACTGTTCCTCTATCCTTATGCTCTTGCAACAACCCCATAAGTTGCATATACTGCTCATGTGTTAAAGCAGGAGCCATTTGCATCACAGGATCATTCATCACATCATTGGCTTGACAAAACTCAACACCAGACTGTGCATACTCCACATTGTTCTGCACCATATCAGTTTCATTACTTACACAATTCACTTGTCCCTTGCCTTTATATCCGGGGGGAAAACCATGCTTCCTATAGCATCTATCCACGGTATGGCCAACCATATTGCAGTGAGTGCACACGGGGGCCTTAGAGCTATAGCTAGACTTCTGGCTCATGAACTCTTTCCTACCACCTTTACCTCCGGACTTCTGCCAATTATTACCAGCACCACTAGGATTCATTGGCCTATAACCAAAACTTCCCTGCCTAGACACACCACCAGCATTAAGGACAAGTGATTGATTATTAACGAACTGGTTTTGACCACCAGCATAGTGTAGCTTCCTCTCCAACTTCGCTGCCATAGCAAAGGTTGTTTTCAGGTCCGGTAATGGAGTAGACAGCAGCACCTGTGACTTCACCGGTTCATACTCATCATTAAGACCTTTAATGAACCTTATAACATGATCATCCTCTACAAACTTATTTATTTGACTAGATACATTACATGTACACCTATTGCACACACAATTAGGGATGGCTCTCAGCACCATTAATTCCTCCCAAAGGACCTTAAGCTTCGTATAATATTCAGTTACCGAGCTATCTCCTTGCTTAGTGGCATAGAACTGCTCTTGCAGGTCAGATAAACGAAAAACATCAGCATTACCGTACCTATGCTTCAAATCATTCCAAATGTCTAAAGCATTATCAAACCACATTACGCTTTGTCCAATGGACAGAATGACAGAATTTACAATCCAAGATGCAACCATGTTATTCGCTTTCGTCCAAGCAGCGAATCTACGACTAGTCTCCGTAGGTTTAAGAATAGTACCCGTAATGAAGCCAATTTTATTCTTCGACTCAAGAGCTCTACGAAAGGTCCTACTCCATCCGTGATAGTTGTTGCCATCTAACAATGGCTGAACAAGCACCAGCGAAGGGCTGTCTCCAGGATGAATATACAGTGGATCCTCAGATGGATCAGTCGTAGCTGCTCCTTGCGACACATTCACTGGATATTGAGTAGAACTGCTTGGGGATGCTTGATTCGAAGCCATAAACGTACCAAAATTCATCAATGGCTCTGATACCATGTCAAAATACCAAGAATCAAACGATTCAAGCGTTCAAGGCTTCGATTGTGCCATGAACGTCATCCAATCACAAAACAAAACAAGTGTATGGAATCAAATCAATCTAGACTGAGTAGAATGAACTAGAGAGAGAAGAGAGGAAACAAAGCTAGAGAGAGAATTGGATAACTGCTCGATTAATTTCTCTGAACTCGAAAATGCTACACCCTTCGAAACAAATACAGAGGAAAGAGGACGTTATAACAGAATCCCGCCTGAGATTACAAAAATACCCTTACTACAAAACTATCAATAGAAACTCAGCCAGGGGCAAATTGGTAACTTCGTCCTATTTTAATTCTCCCGCCTTCGACTCCTTCTTCTTCCTTGCACCTCCTGCTTCCCGTACACCACTCCTTCAGCTCACCTTGTGATCACACTTCAAGGTCCTTCACTTCATCACGCAACTAGCGAATACCATGGATTAAACCTCTCATTCAACGATTGGGATGGACTGTTGCATCAATTGTCGCGGCCAGGACTGTGATCATTTAACATCCCAACTGCACCTTTTGCTTTCCCTTCTTCATCTGGATTCTCTACACTTTCAACAAAAGGCTGGTGCTTTGTCATCATTTCCAACTTCTAGATATTATTGAGCAAAAGAATATAATTTGGTTTGCACACAATTGAGATTGTCTTTTACAAACTCCTTACTAACATTGCCGTGATAAGGTTTGGGTTCTATGGCAAAATTCTACTATGCATTTGCTTGATTCACAACATGGTGAACAAGCCGCTCATTTCCGTTTTAATATAGTTGGAACGTCACAACTGCTTTCGCTAAGTCCACTATACGGAATGCATACTATTACCGATAGGCCTCGCATGTGGCTAGAACTTCGGGCTATTCGTCCCTAGGCAAGTATGTTATGGTTAGTTGGTGGCGACTTTAATACATATTTGACAGTGGCTGAGCACTATGGTTACTCTATGCCTCATTTGCCATCGGTCGAGGAGTTTGCGGAATGTGTACAAAGTTGTGATCCTGTCGATTTACCCTATGAGGGTTCTCTTTATACGTGGGTAGGAGGTCGGGGACTTGGCATTGCCAAATGCCGGCTGGATCAATTGCTGTGCTCGGATGACTATTATCATCAATATGTAAATCTGAAGGTGCGTCATACATCCAGAGTGACATCGGACCATATCCCACTTCTTCTATCATATTTACGCCAAATGCAGACTGGTCCCAAGTCATTTTGGTTTTTAAATATATGGGCTGAACATGACATTTTCCTTACTTTTGTTCGAGCTAAATGGAATAAATATCCTATGATTGGAGGAATGCGAGGCCTATATGACAAGATTCAACATCTTAAACGGGATTTAAAACATTGGTATATACATATTTTTGGAAATGTTTTTGACAAATTACAGGCAGCTGAAGATCGGGTACAGCAGCATGGGATCAAGTATGAGCGGCATCCAACCGCAGAGAACATAATTTGTTATCATGAGGCCCAGGCAGAGTATAATCGTGCTGCGAAAGTTGAGCTACTTTTTTGGGAGAAGAAGGCGAGAGTAAAGTGGCTTAAGAGTGGGGATGCAAATACAAGTTATTTTCATAATGTGGTCAAGGATCGCAGGTGCAGACACTTTATCAATCGAATCCATATGCTTTCAAGAGTAGTATGTGAGACTGAGGATGCAATTAAGGTCGAGGTGGTGTCTTTCTATGGTCAGTTGTTTTCTGCTGAGGACATTTCTGATGAGGATCAGATTCTGCAGTATATATCTCTCTTGATCACTGCTAAACACAAATGATACTCTTACTATAATGCCAATCCTGATGGAAACAAGTTAGGCAGTTTGGTCCCTTGATCCTAATAGTGCTGTAGGATCTGATGGTTACAATGGTTCCTTCTTCTGTCATTGTTGGGATATTGTCAATCAGGATGTTTTCAAGTTAGTTCAAGATTTTTTCTTGGGAATCCAGATGCCACGGGCAATGGGTAGTACACTTCTTATCTTGATACCCAAGGTTGCTTCTCCAACGATGTTCTAGGATTTCAGACCCATTAGTTTGTCAAATTTCATCACCAAGATCAGCACGCATATTTTGGCCACCAAGATGACGTCTCTTTTGCCCACTATTATCTCTCTGGAACAGACAGGCTTTATGAAAGACAGGGTCATTACCGAGCACATTCTGCTTGTTCATGAGCTTACTCGTATGTTTGAATAAGAAGACTCGGTTTATAATGTGATGATCAAGTTAGACATAATGAAAGATTTTGATCGCGTAAGCTGGATTTTTCTGCATCAATTGCAATCTAAGATGGGATTCTTGAGCTTGTTTATTCAGCTGGTATTTAATCATTTGGAGGGCACTTATTTGTTAGTTCTAATAAACAACACACTATGTGGGGTTCTTCAGCCAACAAGGGGTGTTATGCAGGGTGATCCCTTGTCACCTATTCTGTTAATCTTGGCTTCAGAAGCTTTTTCCAGAGGCCTCAATGCGTTGGTACAGAATGGCACTTTAACAAGGTTTGTAGCCAGCCGGGTACGGTCAATCATGACACACCTTGCTTTTGTAGATGATTTACTAGTCTTTCTTAATGGAGCGGTTAGTAACTTGTAGCGCTTTAGGAGGTTTCTGGATCAATATCTAACGGCATCTGGACAGTGCATTAACTTTCGGAAGAGCCATCTTACTCCTTTCTTGCATGCCTCAGCTCTTCTTAGGGGTATGGAGCAGGACATCGGTATGTGTGTTTCATCCTTGCCTATTAAATATTTGGGGGTGAATTTATTTCGGGGACGCAATCGCCTTGTATATTATACAGATCTGCTAAATCAGGTTGATAAGCGCATCCAAGCCTGGAAGAATAGATTCTTATCTCCATCTGGTAGGTTAATATTAATAAAAGATTTCTTGAGTGCAATTCCCCTTCATACAGTTTCCGCGGTTTCTTTACCAAACAGCAATATCGATGCCTTGCGATGCCGTATTTGTAATTGTTTTTGGAGTGCCCGTAAAGATGAATTGAAGCATCATTGGGTAAAGTGGCAGATCTTATTTCAACCCACTAATGAAAGTGGTCTTGGATTACGTCTTCTTGATATTTTGTACGCAGCCTAATCTTGTAAACTGTGGTAGTCTTGTCATATGAATCATACATTATGGACTACCTTTGTGTCTTCAAAATATGGTCGACGATTGGACAATGTGCCATGCCTCACTTATACGATGGCCTGGAAGAGGATTTGTAGTGTTCATGATGTGTGTTCATCTCAGGTTGCAAGCCCACCCGGACACTATGAATGGTGGCTGGAACCGAGTGGGTTGTTCTCTCTTAAACCAGTGTATGAAATGAATTGTCCATCGTGGGCAAAGTTTTTTTTCTCATCGATTCATATGGCATGCACTTCAACAGCCGAGTATCCATTTGTTTTTATGGAAATTGTATATTAGAGCTCTCCCACTTCAAGATAACTTGCAACGCCTCATGATTGCTAGCCCTACATGGTGCCCCTTCTGCTGTGTTTCATATGCTACTATTTCTCATCTCTTTTTGGAGTGTGCTTCTATTTGGCCCATTTGGTGTTGTTATGCAAGCCTATTAGATGGCCTACAGCCATACGGAGGAGTCTTATTGTCATAATTACTTGCTTGGTGGACATCCACTCGGGAAGGTTCTTTCAGAGGAAGACTTCGTGTTGTGATTCCAAGAATCATTCTTTGGTCGGTATGGAGATCCTATTGCTCTCGCACCTTTGGAGAAGAGCACTGGTCTCTGCTTCAGTTAACTGAGTTGATTCGACAACATATATATGGCACAAAACATGCAGTGACTGATCCATTGCTACTCTCACTTGGTTTCTCACCTAAACATCGCCTTCGCCAGCTCCAGGATATCCAATGGCAGTTGCCCCCATCTGGCGGATTTAAACTTAATGTTGATGCTGCCCACAGCTCTTTTACTGCTTCTGGAGGCGCTATTCTACGTGATTCGCATGTTCATTTTTGTGGTGCCATTGTCTTCCCTCTTCCTTTGTCTACGTCATTCCATTTTTATCTTCAGGCAGCTACTATTTCATTGATATATTTTGTGCAGCGATATGGTCCTATTGATATGGAAACTGACTCATCTGGGGTGGCTCACTTTGTCACTCACTCTGAATCTACATCTATACTCACACTTTTCTATCATTGGGAGATTATACTCTTATTTATGTTCTCCGTCAGGCTAATATGGTGGCTCATACTTTGGCACAATATGGCCAATTACATCATTCATTTATGCAGTTTCACAAGCATGTCGAACTACCACACATGGTCAAAGGTTGCTCACTTACTGATATATCTACGTCGTACATCCGGACTAGATTGGAAGATTTACTCTTTTGGTCTTCATCTTGTCTTTGGTTTCTTTTGTCATCCATTGGCACAGGCAACGCAGGTACTTTCTGTCTTTATGCTGAACCTTGTCCTTATTGGTTACTTACACACTGTTGCATTTATATTGCATCCATTTTCCGTTTTGCCATGTCATTTTTCCTGTTGCCTGCATCGCATGATACATGCAACCTGGGTACAACTCTGTTGACTCTCCACAATCATGTATTACGCTACACCTCTATATCATACTCCTACTAATCTTCTTTTCTGCTTCTTGCTGCATGTTTGCTGGGCTGGGATCATTCATGCGAGTATTGATGTGCCACCTACTGCTATACTACCGATCCTCATGGGACTATTTACTAGATAATGCATTTGAAGGAATTACATTCGGCTGCAGCAATCATATTGTATTTTACTTGCTTGCTTTGTATTTCAGATATTGCGATCATACAAATATGTACGTTTTTTCTTCGTCCAAGTTTTTATCCACAAGGGTGGTTTTTTTGGCAAGGTTTTAATGTGACATATCATATATGGTTGCATGTCTCACACATCTCTAGGTTGCATTAGATAGGCCTTTATTGTTTCCCCCTCAGTACTGTATCTCTTTGTAGGCCACATTATAGCTTTCCATCGTTGACATATCAACACTTTTGTAATATGGTTTCCCTATAAGCCATAAATGAGGAATATTAATAAAATATGTTTTGTTGCCAAAGACAAATATATATATATATATATATTCGCTCAGTACATTTGCTTTTTTACATATGATGAACCTTTCTGTAATATGGATTCCCTCCACCATAAGTGAGGATTATTTTTAATAAAATATACCTTATTTAAAAAAAATATTTGCAAATATATTATGGCGGCCTTCCCTCTCTGGTGACAACAGCAGCGACTGGCGGTAGTGGTGGCATAATGCTGCCGTTCTTATTCTCTTGCATTGCTATCTTCCTTGATCTCAGGTTCTGGTCTTGCTTATATATCGTTTTTATGCCTTTATTCTTGCGATCTCTGTTCGCAGCGATTTTCTCTCCGACGCCGCCATGGATCCAAAGCGGTCATTTGCTTCGCTTCTCAAGCCCGCTACAACGACTCTTCCTCCTCATGAGATAAATAGATTCAAAGGAGTTTCAGCCATCAAATTCACTCAGGAGGAGGTAACTGTACTTGCTGATTCATTCAAATACTGTTTGGTAGGAACTTTTTGGTATGGCCGTCTAAAGATCGATGTAATTCGTAAATGCTTTGAAAGAATTGGTTTTATGGCATCGGTTAAGATTACATTGCTTGATTCGACATATATACTGATGCATTTTGATGTTGAGGCTGATTACTACAGATGCTTTTGACATTGCACATAGATGGTATTAGGGTTTCACATGCGTGTTACGAAATTAACCTATGATCATGATCCTAAGATTGATATGCCGATTGTGCCTCTGTGGATATCCTTGCCTGGACTTCTTATTTATCTTCACAAGAAGGAGGCTTTATTTGAAATTGCAAAAATGATTGGCATGCCTTTGAAGGCTGATTCAGCAACCATGCAACTGCTACGTCCGTCTGTAGCCCGTATCTGCATTGAGATTGATGTTTCACAAGAGTTGTTTCAGCAATTATATATTCAGAGTGATGACTATCATTTCTTTTAGCCAGTTGAATATGAAATTTACCTGCCTACTACGCATCTTGTCGGATCCTTGGGCACTCGCCGAATTCTTGCAAATTTGATAAGACCAAGGACCTGCTATATCCACCTCAGACTTCAGATGTTTCGGCATTGCCTACACAGCCAAAAGTGGCTCCTCTCAGTTCTCAACCTGCTTAATGTTGGACACCTAAGAAAATTGGCCTGAAGCAGCCTACCAGTGAAATAGTTGAGGAGGAAATTCAGCCTATTGCAGAGAAGGAAAATCCAGCTGAGATACTTCTATCTTTCGCACGTGTTGGTCAAGTTTTAAATACAGATCCTATAACTCCCAGAAATATAACAAATGATCCGTCATGCTCGCGTGATACTCAGATTGAAGAGATCTCACATACACAAGATTTAGCATGATTACATTGTTCATCTGCTATGTTATGGTTCCAATCGATGAGGAAGCAAAACCTTCATTGTCGCATGCTTCAGACTCAATGCTACATGATGATCCCCTGATTGATTCTCAAGAATTGCGCTTAGCGGTTTTGGAGGTTGCTAGAGTGTTATCGGCCACGCCTCCATCAGGAGATGGCTCGCTCAACGTCACACATCCGGATGTTTCCAATGCAATTGATAACATTCTGAAAATCCATACAAGACAGCCACGTCAAAAGAAAGGTGACATGCCTTCGGCACCCCCATCTTCTATTATGACTCGTGGTGCGTTACAACGTTCTACAGCTAATTTCTCCTCCGATATATCTCAATGAAGGCACTACTATGGAATGTTCGAGGTGTTAACACCTCTATTACGCGTATTATATTCCTTACACGTCAGTACATTTTACATTTGTTGATACTTATTGAACATAGGCTTTGGATTACTCGTTTGGAACAACTTCGGCTGCAACTGGGATTTTCTCATGCGTGCTCTTTGGATGATGTTAATATTTGGAGTTTTTGGCATGAGTCTTTTTTGGAGATTCTATATACTCGTCCTGGTATACAAAATATGTCAACACATTTTCGTTGGCTTGCTAGTACGCAAGAATTTTGGTTTACGGCTATTTATGCTCGACAATATGGTGGCAGCTAGGAGGCCTTTGTGGGATGAATTGATGTTGTTTCGGACAGGGACTACTCTATCTTGGCTAATAGGAGGTGATTTTAATACATTTCTTTCGTTAGACGAACATAAGGGGGTATCCACTCCAGCATTACAAACATTATACGAATTTAAACATTTTATGGAATCTTGTGAGTTGTTAGATCTGCCTTTTCAAGGGTCACGCTTTATTTGGTCTGATGGGCGTGGCCTGGGTAAGGTGTGGTGGCTATTGGATCGATTCTTGCACACTTTTTGGATCTCTTCGATACTAGCCTAGTCCAGCACCTACACCTAGCTACATCGATCATTCACCGCTGTTGCTCCAATGCCAATCGGCTGCTTCTACGGGCCCTGCGTCTTTTCGATATTTGGATGCATGGATAACACATGATAACTTTGATAACTATGTGCGCACACATTGGCGGACATACCCAATGGTGGGAGGTATGTATGGACTTTATGATAAGCTGCGATGACTAAAGAATGATATGCGCATATGGAATAAATGTGTCCTTGATAATATTTTTACCGATTTAATGGTGGCAGAGGAGGAGACGATACATGCAGAAAGGCTTTATGATACTTTCCCATCGGAGGACACACGTGAATCATATCACCTGGCCAAATCCCATCTCCTAAAGCTACAAACTCGAGCATTGATTTATCAGAAACAGAAAGCCAACATTAAGTGGCAAAAAGAGGGAGATGCCAATAACGCTTACTTCCATCAAAGAGTTAAGACAAGGAGACAATGACAAGCCATTGTCATAATAAATCGACATGACGAAACTGCTTGTGCAACAGACGAATCTATTCAGACTGAGGCTGTATGATTTTTTGAGCATTTGTTTAGTGCGGAGTCGACTTTCGATCATGACATTCTGTTGCGGAATATTCCTCACATTTTGACAGACAATGATAATGAACATTTATTAGTGCTACCACAGAATGATGAAGTAAGGACGGCAGTATGGCAATTAAGTCCATCCAGTGCATCAGGACTAGATGGTTTCCAAGGTTCCTTTTATAGGCAATTTTGGGAGGACTTAAGATTAGATGTGCTACTTGCAGTGCAGGAATTTTACTTGGGTATTCACATGCCCAATGCAATGACAACATTCTTAATCTGTTTGATTCATAAAGTTCTTAATCCGGATACTTTTGCGGATTTTGACCGATTTGTTTGATAAATTTTCTGTCTAAAGTGGTCACAAGAATTATTTCATCTCAGCTTAATATATTATTGCCTAGATTGATCTCTCCGGAGCAAGTAGGTTTTATGCCAGGATGTGGTATTTCAGAGCAGGTATTGATGGCGAAGGAGATGGTTCATATTTTAGACCGTGAATGCCGAGGAGGGCAAGTTATGATCAAGCTGGACATGGCCAAGGCCTTTGACCGCGTTTCCTGGAAATATTTGGAAAAACTACTATTGTGTTTTGGTTTTCACTCTCGGTTTGTGCGTCTTATCATGAATAATTTGGTAGCTACACGGTGTTCAGTGTTGATTAATGACAAACCTTATGGTTTCTTTAGGCCAACCTAAGGAGTGAAGCAAGGAGATCCATCGTTGCCCATTCTCTTTATTCTTACATCTGAGGGGTTTTCTAGGGGTCTAACAACATTAATTTGGACGGGGGCTTTAAGGGGCTTCAGTAGTGGTCGAGCTCATGTGGTTTCACGTCTTGGTTTTGCAGATGATTTGTTAATCTTTTTGAATGGATCTATAGGAAATCTGCAAACTTTTAAGATATTTCTCGAGCAATATCAGTGGGCATCAGGACAATTAGTTAATTATCACAAAAGTCAATTGGTGGTTGGTGGTGAAGTTTCTTCACAGTGAGTGGCGACAGTCCTGAACATGAGGATTTCTACACTGCCAAATAAAATACTTAGGCTCCTATATCAATCGCTCACAATATTGTATATCATTACTTGATCATTTTGATGGGAGATTGGTAGGTTTGTCGCAAAGGTTATTAAGTATGGCAGGCAGATTGAACCTCATTCAATCGGTGCTCTCCACTATGCCATGGCATATCATGGTTGCTGCCATACTTCCCAAAAGTGTGATAACAGAATTGAATCGGAAGATGTCAAATTTTTTGTGGAGACAACGGGACCATTGGCGGGCATGGGCCGTAATATGCTATCCAAAGGAGGAAGGTGGTTTGGGAATTCACAGTCTAGGTGCATTGCAAAAGGCTTTTGAATGTAAATTATGGTGGACATATCATACTTCAAACTCATTGTGGCCACAATATCTGAGGCTATGGGACTCGGCCTGGAATGCAAGCATATATTTATGATTATGCGGATCGGAAGAGATTATGTCGTATTCATTCTTTCTATTCCATACGTGCACAAGACTCTCAGGATGGTCTATCTTGGATAGATGATGCGCATGGGCAGTTTAGTCTTTGCAGTGCCTATGAATCTTGTCATCTGCAGGGCACCTACTTTCTATTAGCCCGATATATCTGGTGGACAGGTACTCCTGCTGCTAGTCAGGTGTTTTTATGGAGATTATGGTATAATGCCCTACCTATGCCGGATAACATTAGTGTATGGTCTGTAGCTTTTCCTAAATGTTGTGGTCTTTGCCATGGTGCGTCAGGAGATCAAAATCATATTTTTACGCATGCCCGACGATCAAGACATTATGGCTCCTTTTATCTTCTATATTCAGCGGAGCATCGCCAATGGATTGACGTTTAGACAGTATATGCATGGATGGTGGCGCCAAGCACGTCACACCACTATGGCTGGACATCTTCTACGGTAGTTCCACTGATTGCATCTTGGGTCATCTGGAAGGAATATGCAGCTGTACAATTTGGGGATGATGGTTTTTCTTTAGCTCGTCTTCGAGAGCGAATTCGAATGCTATTTTCACATGGTGTTCGTCTATATCTAGATGTAAATTTGCAGCTTCGATTTAGCCTTTAATAGAGGCACATTATTCTCTGCCAATACGCTCCAGACGGATACAAGTTATAAGATGGAGATTACCACCCACGGGCAATTAAAAATTAATATTGATGCTGTGGCTAGTCATCAAGGGGCAGCTGGAGGGGTGGTATTGCAAAATGATGCAGGTAATTTGGTCCAAGACATTTGTTTCTCCCTATCAGTGTTGCCGCCAGTTCATGCCGAACTACAAGCTCTATTATTTTCTCTCATTTTCTTTGCCACCACAAGTTACCTTGACCTACATATTGAAATAGACCATTTGGACATGTTAAATTCGATTAATGGCTCGACCTCCCTGTCCACCCGGTTGGGCAAAGATTACGATCGTCTAAAATAGCTTTTGATCCTTATGCGTCCACACTATCGTATATGCCCCGAGAGGGTAATTCTGCAACACATTTTCTAGAACATGGTATTATGCGGAGACAAACGTGTGTTTTTTCCATGCTCTCGGATCTTCCTCCATTAGTACGAGGTAGATTGCAGATGGATATTCATACAGCGTAGACCTGTCCATAACGGGCCAATGAAAGCATTCAAATATCTTCCTGCCTGCATCGCATTGATGTGGGCGGCCGGGCATGTTTTGTATTATGCTTATTCTTTATCTGTTTCACCATTTGTTAGATGCCTAATGACATATATCTTTTACTTGCTGAGATTCGTGTTACATCCCCCTCTCTTCATTAGTGGCGGCAGTCTCACCGAATATTGTTGGACTGCACTACTATTATTGTTGCCTTTACCTAGCTTGGTTACGGGCAACTTGGATACTCCATTATCTTTAGTTTTACCTCTTAATTTCAGATTTCATAGGCTCTTTGCATGCATGACACCTCCCATGTTTGTCTTTCCGAGGTACGTTGTACGCCAACGGGGCTGCTTTGCTATCTTGAAGACTAGTCATTGCTCATATATACTCAGCAGATCTGGACCATGCCTTCTTTATCTTTGCGTTGGATTAATTACTTCAATGATAATTTTTTCAGTCCAATTGCTTGAACACATCCTTATATGCAGTCATCAGTACAACATCATCCGGATGGCCTTGGTTGGGAGTCAGATCCTGCTAGGCAATTCTCTTTGCGCTCTGTTTATAGCCTGCTCTCATCAAAATTTCCTCCTTTGACTACTCTAAGTATGTATGGTGGACTAGTTCCCCTTCGGGTGCATGCATTTTTGTCTGGAAGCTTAGGATGCGCTCATTGCCATTGGTTGATAATCTTAGAGCTTGGCAGGCTATCTTCCCCTCTCAATGTGTTTTTTTGCAAAAGACATACTGACATGCAAGACCATAGTTTTCTTTTTTATTCAGAAATTAGACCTTTATGGTTGGAGATGTCAATTATGTTCGCGGGTCCAATGCCTTTTCAATCTACTATACGTCTTACTTGATTCGATGGTGGAGATTATCATCTCCCAGCACAATGATTAGGCAATTCAAAGTAGTTGTACCGTGAGTGGTTGCATGGGTTATCTGGAAAGAATACACCTCTATAAGATTTGGAGACAACATCTTCTCTTCTCACTGATTGTTTGAGAGAGTACGTGATCATATCTACACTTGGTGTGCATCCACACGCGGATGAAAATTTTCTCAATCGATTCCACATTTAGTGGCTAAGCATTTTTCACTGCCCCTGCGTGGTCGCCATCATAGGGTGGTGCGATGGGAGTTGCCTCCACCGGGCTAGTTAAAGTTGAATATTGATGCTTCTGTTGGCCGCTCTGCAGCCACAGCCTGAGCTATTTTACGAAATGATAAGGGAGAATTTTTATCGGAAATTTGCTTTCATCTACCGTCTACCTCACCTCTTCGGGCGGAGTTAATGGCACTTCTCTACAACCTAATATTTTATGCAAGGGATAATGATCAACTTATTGTTGAAACAGATTGTGGTTTATTACTTCGGTATATTTCACATCCGGCCCAATATACTGGCTCATTGTTGGTGGATCTACAGAGGACATATGACTTTCTATGTCTTAACGCACCTCCTTGCAATATTGCCCTAGGGAAGCAAATACTGC
>AP025042.1:16277342-16303877 GCA_036186865.1 Eustoma russellianum
AGTACAACATCATCCGGATGGCCTTGGTTGGGAGTCAGATCCTGCTAGGCAATTCTCTTTGCGCTCTGTTTATAGCCTGCTCTCATCAAAATTTCCTCCTTTGACTACTCTAAGTATGTATGGTGGACTAGTTCCCCTTCGGGTGCATGCATTTTTGTCTGGAAGCTTAGGATGCGCTCATTGCCATTGGTTGATAATCTTAGAGCTTGGCAGGCTATCTTCCCCTCTCAATGTGTTTTTTTGCAAAAGACATACTGACATGCAAGACCATAGTTTTCTTTTTTATTCAGAAATTAGACCTTTATGGTTGGAGATGTCAATTATGTTCGCGGGTCCAATGCCTTTTCAATCTACTATACGTCTTACTTGATTCGATGGTGGAGATTATCATCTCCCAGCACAATGATTAGGCAATTCAAAGTAGTTGTACCGTGAGTGGTTGCATGGGTTATCTGGAAAGAATACACCTCTATAAGATTTGGAGACAACATCTTCTCTTCTCACTGATTGTTTGAGAGAGTACGTGATCATATCTACACTTGGTGTGCATCCACACGCGGATGAAAATTTTCTCAATCGATTCCACATTTAGTGGCTAAGCATTTTTCACTGCCCCTGCGTGGTCGCCATCATAGGGTGGTGCGATGGGAGTTGCCTCCACCGGGCTAGTTAAAGTTGAATATTGATGCTTCTGTTGGCCGCTCTGCAGCCACAGCCTGAGCTATTTTACGAAATGATAAGGGAGAATTTTTATCGGAAATTTGCTTTCATCTACCGTCTACCTCACCTCTTCGGGCGGAGTTAATGGCACTTCTCTACAACCTAATATTTTATGCAAGGGATAATGATCAACTTATTGTTGAAACAGATTGTGGTTTATTACTTCGGTATATTTCACATCCGGCCCAATATACTGGCTCATTGTTGGTGGATCTACAGAGGACATATGACTTTCTATGTCTTAACGCACCTCCTTGCAATATTGCCCTAGGGAAGCAAATACTGCAGCTCACACATTATCTAGGTATGGCCTCCACTCGGCTGGTGTCACCTTCTATGCATCCTTTCAAACTTTTCTATGTGAGGTTTGTGGCACGTTATCTCTCGATATTTCAGTGCCTCAGTTGCAGCTATAACTTATATCTCCCAGTGGGTTGGCGTTTCTATGTCTTGGTTGCCTATGTCATTCATTAGCATAGTCAACATTGGTATGTGCTTCATGCTCTAAATCATCTTGCATTATTCCGTTCTTTTAGCTATCTTTTGGAGTGGATAACGTTGTTCTCCTTTTCTGAGCTTGCATTGCGGGACATAGTTATGCTGAGGGATCTCCAAATGATCGTTCCACATGACTGGCTTAGATGTTCCATTATTTCTATCTCCTAAAGGGTTGGCGTGTACATTCATGAGTTGCATGTGTCGTTATTTGATATAGGCAGCATCGGTATGTTTTTCACACTTTTCTTTTTCCTGCTTTTTCCAGTTTCTATAAATACTACTTCTGTTTTGGATAATGTTGTTTCTTCAACTAAGCTTGAGGTGGTTTATTCACGCGCATTGATGGCCCAAGCAACTGTCCGACTGAATGGCTGGTTTAAATTATTGGTTGCCTGTATTCATTGTGAATGCAGGAAACAACGGTATGTGTGTAAGCATAAAAGTAAGGTAGTGGTTGTGTGAAAGCGTTTCGGGTTCTAGAGTTTCGCAAACTCTAGGTATGCGACTTGCAACACTTCTGATAAAATATTTGGGATCCTATTTATATAAAGGGATAAATCGTGCAGCTTATTGTACTTCTTTAATTGATCATTTTGATGCTGTGTTGAATTCTTGGTCTTCGAAACTTCTCTCCATGGCCGACTGAGTTGTTTTGGTGAATCATGTCTTATGTTCAATGCCTTTACATATTATGGCGACTCTAGGTTACCAAAAAGTGTTCTAAGCACTCTCACCAGGAAAATGTCTCACTTCTTATGGAAACGTGGACATCATTGGCAATCTTGGGAGGCCATCTGTCGCCCAAAAGAGTTTGAAGGACTGGACATTCGCCACTTATTTGTTTTACAGTGAGCGTATGATTGTCATCTATGGTGGAATTATCATCATTCATCGTCATTATGGGCTGAGTTTAGTCGGGTCAAATATGGTTGCCAATTGTCTTTATATGCTTACATCTATAACTCCCCTACTTGGAAGCGTATCTGCCGGATTGATTCATTTATGTCTCAGCAACTGCAGGATACTCAAGATGGTTTTTTATGGACCACGGATAATACAGGCCAGTTCTCTCTCAGATCGGTTTATATGGTTTTTTCGGCTACATCATCACCCAATTATTCGACATACATTTGGTGGAAAACATTGCCTCGGGGGGGGGACGATTATTTCTATGGAGATTGTGGCGGAGATCTCTTCCGATTGCAGATAATCTAAGTAATTGGCAAACTATTTTTCCTACTCAATGTGTTTTTTGCAGACAGGATTCTAAACATCTAGACCATATCTTTCTACACTGCCAAGTCATTAAGCCATTTTGGCAGAAAATTTCTATAATTTTTTTCAGGGCCTATGCCGTCCTCCAGTAAGCTTGGGATATATTTGATGCAATGGCGGCGGGCATCATCTTCACCTACAATGTTAGGACAATTGAGAGTTGTGGTGCCATCTTTTGTGGTCTGGGTTATTTGGAAAGAATATGCACGTATATGGTTTGGTGACGACAGCTTCTCATTCCGGCGTTTGTTTGAACGTGTTCGAGAACATGTGTACACTTGGTGTGGTGCCACACAAGGGCGAAAGTTTTCTATGCATATACCACATTTGGTATCGCCGCATTTTTCTGGTGAGATTCGAAGGCGTTTGCCCATAACTGTGCGTTGGGAGAATCCGCCCACGGGCAAATTAAAGTTAAATGTTGATGCTGCTGCGACCAATAATTCAGCGGCGGCAGGAGCAGTTTTGCACGACCATAACGGGACCATAGTTTCAGCTATATGCTTTCGTTTACCAGCGGTTACGCCTTTGAGAGCAGAACTCATGGCTCTACAATTTGCAATCATATACTACACTAGGGATTACGACATATTGATTATTAAAACGGATTGTAGAGTGCTTCTTAAGCATCTCGCGTTTCCGGCACGATTTACGGGTGCATACACTTCTGGCTTACATCGTACAATTAGCTTTTTGAGATTGAATGATGCCACAATTCAGCATTCCTTTCGTGAAGCAAACACTACAGCGCATGCTTTAGTGACACATGGGTTTCGATTTTCAGGAGTGTCACTCTATTCCACATTGGCTTCATTGCCATGTGAGGTTAGAAGAGCTATCACTTTGGACATTTCGGTGCCCAACTTAAGATTTTGATAATCATGTGTCCCAATGGGTTGGCGTGCTATGGAAATGATTGCCTATGTCTACTTATGGCATAGGCAACGTGTGTATGCTTTCATTCCGATGACTTATTTTCTCACTTTTTTCCTTCTATGCATATTATGTATGTATCACGGTTTTCTTTTCTATGTCTTTACTGAGGAAAATACTGCAAATACGGGCTGCAATCTTGGAGATACACCACCATTGGATCTACATCTTTGGTTGTTTGGGTTCAAAAGGAACACAGACAACGCCGGTATGTATAAAGATTGCATCACAGTTTCAACGCTCTCTTTAAATTATATTTTGTTTATTCATTGGTTATTGTGTTTTCCATGGGAGCACCACCAGCATTTTCGAGATACACAACATCGACGATTTATACTCACATACACTGAGAGGGATATAAACACGTGGAACGATACTGGACTTATAAGCATCGTGTTCGACTCAGCACATGGATTAGCTTTTAGTGTATGTACACATTACTGTAATTATTTTGTTTTCTCAAAAACTATTATCTTATTAGCTTCTATTTTGCGCATCATGTACATTTTTGCATTGCTTTTCTATTAAGTTTGGGAGAGTCTCCCACCTTAGCTTAGCAAAACTATTGTAACCACGGTATTCCTCCGCCACAAGTGAGGGTTTTCATCACTATCTGGGGTTTTAAAGATAATCATTACATCAATTGTATTTTCAAACATTTGGCGTCAGTATGCGCAATTAGTATATGGGGCCATTACAACCTTTTCAATTGCGGGGCTGCGTAATTCCATACACTTTGATATCCACATGTGGATGCTGAAAATCCAGGGATCCAAACTTGCAGCGGGTCCAACGCTCTCTCTCTCCTGGATTCCCCGGATTCGCCCTCCGCGTCTCCGTGTTATTCGGTGGCAAACTCCTCCTTCAGGTAGACTCAAGTTAAATGTTGATGCAGCAGTTGGCCGTCACTATGCTGCGGGTGAGGCAATATTGCGTGATCAAGATGGTCGTTGCGTTCGTGCACTTTCATTTCGTCTGCCTCCCAGTACACCTTTGCAGGCAGAGATTCAGGCTACTCTTTTTGGATTGATGTATCTTCTCCCATTCTATCGTTTGCTCATAATTGAGTCTGATTGTGCTCAAATGCTATCATGCTTGCACAAGGCACGTCAGGTTTCTGGAAATTACCATCTCCGACAGCTACATACACTGATTCAGTAGCATCGGCTGGAGATCATTCACACGTATCACGAGACTAATATGCCAGCTCATTATCTTGCTCAACACGCGATGATGCATCCTGCAACGGGTGTTTTCAACAGACACAATCTTCCACCTATGGTTCGGGCATCAGTCACGTTGGATCTCACATCGGCGAGCTTGCGCACTGCATGACATTCTATTCTACCTAATGGATTGCCACTTTTTACCTGCCTGTACTTCAATAAGTACAGGCAGAATTGGTACGCTTCCTTTTCTTTCATTCTGCTGGTTCCAGTATATCATATTTCACACGCTGACGCCGCAGTTTGATTTCTTGATACGTGTATGCCCGGCACCAACACCATTGTGATCTTTGATCGTGGATGCGAGGCCTCTTTATTCTGCTTATGGCTATCCTCATCATAATCTACATCAGACATCATTGGCTTGCACACTCTGTTGGCTATTATTACAAGTCTTCCATATGGATTGGCGTGTATCAAGTATCTCTGCCGGCACATTGGGTTGTGCCGGCAGCGCAGGTTTGATCTACACCCAGCTAACCTCTCATGTTTCATTTTGTCTTGGACTTATGTTTTACTCAGACACATCTTTTTATTGTGCGTGGACGAGAGCATGGATCGACAGTCTACTCCACACAATTTATGCATCTGTCACCCGGGTCTGGCATCATTATCGACGGCGGAAAATTCCCCTGCTATTTCTTTCCCGCAGATGCTCTATTGTTTGGAATGCATGGAAGGAAACAGGCATCGCGCTCCATTTCTTCGACGTTGACGGGCATATCGACTGGATGCGAGGAACACATCGTGTGCGACTGTGCATACGGCATTTTATTTTATTACGTTTGTGTAATACCCGGATTACCTTTTGTTATTCATTACACTATAGCGCATATCAACAGTCCATCTGTATAAATATGTACGCTTTTTCCTTCGCCAAGGTTTTATCCACAAGGGTGGTTTTACTTGGCAAGGTTTTAATGCGGTATATCATATATAGACTGGATGTTGATAATCATTTACTGTTGTTTTTTTCATTGTTCATTTTGATGTAATATGGTTTTCCTCCGCCACAAGTGAGGGTTATCATAATAAAAATCTCGTTTCCCAAAAAAAATACATATATATCTGTGTGTGTGTGTATACATATAATATATCGTTCCCACTCCTAATATATATCTATCTCTTCCCATAACTACCATCTAACAAATTTATACATTGTAATCATCTATCTCATTTATTTTTCTTTTATAATCCTTTTTTTTCGAACATAATAATATCTGCGTCCAGCAGCTACCACAACATATTTAACATTATGTGATCTTACTGTGATTCAGCCAGCATAAAACCCAAGCTACTTTGTTAATTGCAGGATGCCTACGTGACATCATTGATCAAAGAACTCGTTGGAAAATCATGCAATGACTAAGAAAAGGAATATTTAATGATGTTCCATGCAACGATACATTACCCGTTTCAAGAAATGAGTTTGAAATTATTACTTGATTAAGTCATTTCTGGAAGGAAGTGAAAGCGGAATTGATCAGGAATATTGATTGCACGGCTGTACTTGGTGTGATGGGTTGAGAAATATGTTTGGATAATTTTCAAGTTCATGATTTTAAGTGGTGAATACTTAAAAATGTCATATATGATGTTCTAAATGATTAAAAGATGAAAAAGTGAATAAAAATGATGTCAACCTCTCAGGCAGAGACACATGGATCAATCGATATACATCATCCTCTGACATCGATCGATCGATGTTGGACAGAATAGAACCAAAAACTTACTGTAAGACGTCGATCTATCACATGGATCGATCGGTGTATGTAAGCCCCTCACGTGGATCGATCGACGTACGTCAGTCCCTCACATGGATCGATCCACGTCTCACAGAATCAAAAACAAAACTCACTGTGACACATCGATCTCTGAAGCAGAGACACTTCGATCGATCGATATCTAAGGTTTTTAGAAATATTTTTCTAATATGTGATAAAATGGTTGTTTTCATTTGTACATGATTTATATATGTTGATATTATGTGTTTTTGATGATTATAAATGTCTTGTGACTAATGTGCCTTGGAAGTTTCTACAACTTACCAAAAAAGACAAAATTGGTATTTTGAGTTTTGTAGGAACATGACATGGTGAACATATTTCAAGGACACATTCATATCTTATTTATCATCACAAAGGTGTTATTATATCTATTTCTGACCATCTGGATCATTTTTGGAGTTTTCTCTCACGAGACGCATTTTGGTCATTTTATCCCTGAGGGTAGTTTTGGTATTTTTACTCAAAGAATCTCTTGAGTATATTATTATCTTCATTCTGAAGCTTATTTATGATTATGTTGAAGATTATTTGGTGGTTTTCTGTTATTTCTCTCAACTGAAGATATTATCGATAGTAGCGGGATATGTACCGAGTTGTGATGTCACATTCTATTTTTTCTTGAAGACCTTCTTCTATATGTTATTGGAGGATATTGATCATCATTCAGCAGAGAATTTAAAGTTGTTAAAGGTGTGAAATTGATCACAACATACAAGGAGAAAAATGGGAATTTTAGGGTGATATGTTGACATAATCTTGTCAACTATTATTTGCTGATTTCTTCTTCAAAAATCTGAGTTGATATACATATATGCAGCCTAAAAAACCATGTATATAGAGATGGAAATGATGGTGTACTCATTTTATGACTTGGTGACAAGTGAACCAACCAAAAAGAAGCTTGTTGGCAAAATTGCCAACTAGAAAATTCTAAATTCAAAACCAACGGCTATTTGGACTTAGTTGGAGCTGATTTGTGTTTGAATTTTTTAGCTCTCACATGCCTATTCTCATGGCAAGAAGTTGAGGGGATAGTGGAGAAGTTATGCCATCTTATCCTACTATATTATCTTCATTATTTTCAAGACAAATTGATGTGGAAAAATCAGCCAATATGTGTACAAAGATGGACCAATCATTTTTCTCTATGTCGCCATGTGTGCAAGATGATTATGTGGCTAACCAATGATGTGAAGACACTTAAGCATTGATGATGAAGATGGTGACACATTGGATTTATTATCTACAAGGCTCATTTCACCCTATAAATAGAAGGCAAAGGTGAAGAAGAAGAACACACAACTTTCAAGCAAACTTAAAGATCATTCTTGCTATTTTCTTCTTCTTGATTCTTTCTTTGTGTAGCTAAGGTGTTTCATTTCTTGTTGTTGTTGACCCACATATACACACCTTCTTGGAATATTTTTGTAAGATTGGTTAGCCAAGTTTATAAGGCTACACCAATAGGTGATAGAGGTGTTGCAACTAAGAGTTGCATAGAGGTGTTTATCCAAGTCGTGAATAGGGTTGGTGTTTAACTCAAGGATCAAGCTTGGTTCTTGTTGTAATTTGGTTCATGCCATAGTGAAATCCAAGGAAAGGTGTTCCTTGGGACTGGAGTAGGTCACATTGACCGAACCAGGATAAATCTTTGATGTTCTTGTTTTATTTACATTTTTCTGTTTTCTGCCTGTTTGTCACTACATATTTCACACAATTTCTCACGTTTTGAAGAGATCGCTAAATACTTTCAAAATTCGTGAGTTTTGGTGGAGTTTTACTTCAGACTGTTAGATTTCATTTGAAATAATAATCACTTGATCTGACCAAAGGAAAGTTAGTCTTTCTGTCGTTGCAAGATAACTGCTCCAATCTAACTGCAATCTGACTAGTTTTGAGAAAACTTGAATTATGTTTTACTCAAGAATTGTTTAAGGTTAGAGCCTTTTGGAATCATAGACTAGACATCCTAAGGAGTGTTTTGACATAAAGAGTATCCTTTGTGGTTGAGTATTCAAAGAGAAAAACATTTTCAAAGTTCAACAACATTCTGTCCAATTCTGTCCAGATTGACCATCTGAATCGTTTTATTTGTTTGAAATGCCAAATGATCTTAGTTTTATCTAATTTTTGTACAAATTCTTGTCAAGACATTGTAGTTAACTTTTGAAAATTTTCATTATTTTTGGAGTTGTGTATGCTGATTTATGAATTTTACAAAAACAGATACTGAATCTGAGGAGCCTCAGATTCTGTTTTCAAAAGATATTTTGTTAAAGGGTAGTAGTGTAATTTCCGTTAACCACTATTCACCCCCTCTAGTGTGTTTACTGCAGGTTCATGGTCCAACAATTGGTATCAGCGCAAGTCAACACCATTCAAAGAAGCAAGATTCAACACTATACGAACAAGGCATGGCCAAGAAACAACAATTCTTTGTAGCCTGCACATCTCAAATTAAAGGTACATACAATGGTCATAGTTTGTTACAAAGGTGAGTTGGAAGGTATGTCTACACAATGTCCTCCTCTTTTCGATGGTAATAATTTCGTTCATTGGAAGCTTATGATGAAGCTATTTTCAATGGCCATAGACATAGATTCATGGTCTATAGTTGAAGATGGGCCGTACATTCCAATAAAAATTGTACAAGTTAGTGGAGTCACACAAGAAGTAGAAAAATATAAAAGTGAATGGTCTTCCGAAGATAAACAGAAAATGTCCATGCATGCTAAGCCCATGCAATTATTGTTAAATAGACTAACGACTTCTGAAGCAGGATATGTGTCAAATTGCACAAGTGCACATGACATGTGGAAATCATTAGAATTAAAGCATGAAGGTACTAGTGGTGTAAAAGAGTCAAAAATAAGCATGCTTATGTTTGAGCTTGCATCTTTCAAAATGTTGCCGAACGAATCCATAACATCTATGGATTTAAGGATTACTAACATTTACAATGCCCTTGAAGCTTTAGGAAAATCATTTACCAACAACAAGAAGGTTCAAAAGGTGCTGCTAAGCCTTCCTGTTGAATGGGATCCTAAAGTCACAACAATTGAAGAAACAAAATCAGTCACTAAAATGGATGAATTGATCGGTTCACATACAGTTTATGAGGTAAAACTGAACCAACAAAAGTCCAAATCATCTAAATCATCCATAAAGTCTATTGCTTTCAAATCAACTGAGTCACATACAAATAATGATGATAATGAATTAGACGATGATTTAATATTAATAGCTAGAAAACTTAGAAAGTTTTTAAACCGACTAAATAGAAATGGAAAACAATCTTGTTCTACTTCTTCTCAACCTAAGAAAAGACATATCTCATATGATTTCCCAACAAAGAAAAATAATAATATAACAACAATAAAAAAAAAAGTTAAGGAAAATAAGGCGCAAAAGTCTAAGACAAAGGAGTCCAAGTCAAGAAGAGGCAAACAAGCAATGAAGGCGAGCACGTGGAGTGACTCGTCCGACTCAGAATCCGACACTGAGGAAGCTCAAGTCTGCTTCATATCCAATGCGGTAAGTTCTTCACCTGATGAAGATTCTGACAATGAAATGTCATTTGATGAAATGTATGAAGAATTTCTAAAGATGCATGCTCGCTGTAAAAGGCTCTCTAAAGAAAAGAAGAAACTAATTGAAGAAAATGACAAGTTGAAGACGTCCAACTTGGAATTTTCCGATCAATTAGAATCTTTTAAACAAGAGTCTACTAATACTATCGATTCTTGTGAGATTAAAATTGAATCATATATGAAAAATGAACAAACATTACAAACTGAAAATAGTATGTTCAAATCTAAGTTAGAAAGTTGTGAAAATGAGATAGTACAACTTAAATCTTCTAAACTAAACTTAGAAAAAATGTTAGAACAATTTCATTCTGGCATGAACATGTTTGACACACTTATATTGTCCCAAAAATATGAAAATGATAAAAAGGGTTACGGTATATAGAAGAAAATGACAAGTTAGGCAAAAAGACTAACTTTGTATCATCTAAGTCGAAGTTGTCTTATAATACAACAAAATCAACTTTGCCTGCTACACCTTCTTCTACTTCTTCTTTTGCATATTCTAAAGTAATAATGCAACATGCACCCACAAAAGCACACACATATAAACAAGCAACTAGACAAAACTTTGCATCTAGACAACCTAGAAATTATGTCTATATGTATACAAATGTGACTATAAATAAAATGCAACCAACTCACTATAATGCATATAGACCTAAGTATAGGCAACATTCTTATTCTTCTTATAGAAATGCATATGGGCACACATACATAGCACCATATAAGAAACAAAATCATATGCCTTACTTTAGCTATCAAAATTGGCCATAACATAGTATATATAAACCAAGGTACAACATGTACAACAATGCATCATTTTTTAAATAGAATGGTCAAGTACATGAAAATTCATTGTATTTTCAACTTATAGTAATGTCGAATATGTGCCAGAAGGTACATCCAAATTTAGATACCCAAGGGGTATATAAACAAGGGTGGTTCCTCTAACATTCAAGGACCCAAGTAAAGGGTGCCTAAAACTTTGTCTCCATTGTAGAAAAATCGCAAGGAATGCAAGAAGGAGTCAAAATCAAAGAATCTAAAAACCAAAAGATTTGTAGACAGTGGATGTTCAGGGCATATGACGGGCAACCCCAAACTATTCACCGAACTTGAACATTTTGAGAATGGAGGAAATGTGACATTCGATCACAACAACAAAGGAAAAGTTATTGGAAAAGGTACAATAGAGGACCCTAACACATTTCAAATACGAAATGTGTTGTTAATAAGAAATCTTTCTTATAATTTATTAAGCATTTCGCAACTAATAGATTCCAGTTATTATGTTTCTTTTCCCCATGATTCTTGTGATATAACAAATGAAAGAGGAGAAATTGTATTAAAAGGAAATAGGGATGGTAACATTTGCACACTATCACTAAATAACATGTTAGATGATAAGGTTAAGTGTTTAATATCACATGACTTAAATGTAAATTCATGGCATAGACGACTTGGCCATATGGGAATTTCAACTATTGAAAAGTTATCTAAGAAGAATTTAATTAGAGACATGCCTAAGTTAGACTTAGATAATTTTCAAATGTGTGAAGCATGTATAAAAGGAAAACTTATTAAAGAAATATTAAAACCAAAACATGAAGTAAGTACTAGTCATGTACTTGAATTGCTTCACTTAGACTTATTTGGTCCAAGTAGGACAAGAAATCTATGTGGAAACTACTATGTGTGTGTCATAGTAGATGATCACTCACGATACACATGGACATGGTCCTTAACACACAAAGACGATGCTCCATTGGCAATTGAAACTCTTATCAAGCAACTCAAAAATATTTACGAAGAAAATTTTAAAAGAATTAGGAGTGATAAAGGTGGAGACTTTAAAAACAAAGAAATAGTAAAGTTTTGTGAATTACATGAAATTAAACATGAATTCTCACCACCTAGAACACCACAACATATTGGAGTTGTTGAACGTAAAAATAGAACAATTCAAGAAGTTGCTAGAAGAATGTTATGTGAAAGTAAAGTACCAAAATATTTATGGGCTGAAGCTGTTAGTTGTGCATGTTATATCATAAATAGGCTTTCAATTAGAAAGAAGCTAAACAAAATACCTTATGAATTATTAAATAATAGACAACCTAAGGTAGATTATCTTAGAGTTTTTGGTTGTAAGTGTTTTGTGTTGAACACTAAGGATAATCTAGACAAGTTTGAACAAAAGTCTATTGATTGCATATCTGTTGGTTATTCAACTAATCTAGAGCATATAGGTGTTATAATCCTGCATCTAGAAAGATAATTGAATCCATACATGTGAAATTCAATGAAAATGCATGTTTTGAAGTTAGTGATAAAACTCAACATAAACAAGAGAATAATGTCGAAAATATGTTTGATGATGATGATGTGTTACTTGAGCCAGTATGTGATCATCTAGAACCAACTCCCCCTGAATAAGACATGCATGAACCTTTAGATGAAATAAATGAAAAATTTTTGCAATTGCAAGATAATACAACTAACTTAAAAGATGATCCAATTGTATACGATAATGTTCACACTAATGAAGCATTTGAACAAGATGAGGGTGAACCTAGTCAATCTAGAAATTGGTGGCTTATAAAAGATAAACATAAACACCTTAAAGAGTTAATCATTGGGGATCCAAGTGTTGAAGTTAAAACACGTAGAAACATAAGTCAAGCTAGAGGACATAGCTTAATCTCACACTTAGAACCTAAGAATGTTAAGGAAGACTTAGGTGATATATCTTGGATAGATGTCATGCATGAGGAGTTAAACCAATTCACCAGGAACAACGTGTGGGACTTAGTACCTAAACCCGAAAACAAGTCAATAATAGAAACTGAATGGTTCTTTAGGAATAAAATGGATGAACAAGGAAACATCACACGAAATAAGGCTAGGCTAGTCGCACAAGGTTATAATCAACAATAAGGAATAGAATATGAAGAAACATTTGCACCCGTTGCACGACGAGAAGCAATTAGACTGTTACTTGCTATTGCAAGTCTAAGCAACATCAAACTCTTCCAAATGGATGTCAAGAGTGCGTTTTTCAATGGATACATCCAAGAAGAAGTTTTTGTCAAACGACCCCCTGGATTCAAAGATCCAAAGAATCTTAACCATGTTTACAAGCTTAAGAAGGCTCTATATGATTTGAAACAAGCTCCAAGAGCTTGGTATGATAGAGCTGGAAACTTTCTTATTGCAAATAATTATCAAAGGGGGACCATAGACAACACATTATTCTTAAGAAGAAAAGATAACGACTTGTTAAAAGTTCAAATATATGTAGATGACATAATCTTTGGATCAACGAACCCTACCTTAGTAAAAGACTTCGAAAAGTGTATGAAGTCATAATTTGAAATGTCAATGGTAGGAGAGTTAAATTATTTCTTAGGACTACAAATCAAACAAACCCCTCAAGGAATCCATATTATCCAACTTAAGTATGTTAATGATATGATTAAGAAGTTTGGCTTTGAAGAGTTGAAACCAACACCTACCCCTATGAGTGTTAGCACCAAACTAGATAAGGATGAAAATGGTAAACCTTTTGATGACACACTTTATATGTCTATGATTGGCTCATTGTTATATTTAACCGCATCAAGATCTGACATAATGTTTAGTATGTGTATGTGTGCTACGTTTCAATCTTGTCCTAAAGTATCACATTACAATGCGTTGAGAAAGATATTTCGATATCTTAAACACGCACCTCACTTAGGACTTTAGTATGATAGAAATGCTAATTTGGAATAATACGCATTTAGTGATGCTGATTATGGTGGTTACAAATTAGATAGAAAATCCACTAGCGGTACATGTCAATTCATAGGAACCAACTTGATCTCTTGGTTTTCTAAAAAGCAAGCTAGTGTAGCTCTCTCTACCATCGAAGCCGAGTACATAGCCTTAAGCTTATGCACTACCCAAATACTTTGGCTTAAACAGCAACTTAGTGATTTTGGCATTAAAATAAATAAGATTCCAATTTCAGCAATAGTACAAGTGCGATCAATCTTTCTTGGAATTCGGTACTTCATTCTAAGGTCAAACACATTGAGGTAATATACCATTTCCTTCGAGATCATGTTCAAAATGGGGATATAACCGTAGATCATGTAAGAACTGATCATCAGGTAGCTGACATCTTCACCAAACCCCTTAATCAAGCCACTTTTGAAAACTTACGAGCCAAGTTAGGCATGATAACTTACGATACAATTGCGTAATTCTATCTTTTGCATGATTTGCAAAATAAAAGGGGAGATAGAATAAGAACATTATTTTAGCTGGAAAGTCATGATTTGGATTTGAGTTGAGTAATATGTTAAGTTTCAATTGGTATAATTTTTTAGCATAGGTTAAGGGAGAGAGTAAGTATAAGTTGAGGGGGAGCACATGAACACATATGTTAAAGACATGAGATTTGAGAGTTTGAGAATAATCTGTATAGAATTGGTGAAACAATTGGTAATTGGTGAGGTTTTCAAAACAATTCAATTGGTATAAAATTGGTAGATATGTGATAAATAATTGTTAAATAGTTGTGACATTAAAATCATGTTAAGTTATTTTGAAAATCATCCAAAAAGAGGAGAACGTTAAGAAATATGTTTGGATAATTTTCAAGGTCATGATTTTAAGTGGTGAATACTTAAAAATGTCATATATAGTGTTATAAATGATTAAAATTTAAAAAAGTGAAGAAAAATGACGTCGTCGATCAAGGTACATCATCCTCTAACATCGATCGATCGATGTTAGACATAATAGAACCAAAAACTTACTATGAGACGTCGATCTCTCACATGGATCGATCGAGTACGTCAGCCCCTCACGTGGATCGATCGGCGTATGTCAGCCCCTCACATGGATCGATCCACATCTCACAGAATCAAAAACAAAACTCACTGTGAGACATCGATCTCTGAAGCAGAGGCACTTCGATCGATCGATGTCTAAGGTTTTTAGAAATATTTTTCTAATATGTGATAAAATGGTTGTTTTCATCTGTACATGATTTATATATGTTGCTATTATGTGTTTTTGATGATTATAAATGTCTTGTGACTAATATTCCTTGGAAATTTCTACAACTTACCAAAAAAGACAAAATTGGTATTTTGAGTTTTGTAGGAACATGACATGGCGAAAATATTTCAAGGACACATTCATATCTTATTTATCATCACAAATGTGTTATTATATCGATTTCTGACCATCTGGATCATTTTTGAAGTTTTCTCTCACCAGGGGCATTTTGGTCATCTTATTCTTGAGAGCAATTTTGGTATTTTTACTCAAAGAATCTCTTGAGTATATTATTATCTTCATTATGAAGCTTATTTATGATTATGTTGAAGATTATTTGGTGGTTTTCTATTATTTCTCTCAATTGATGATATTATCGACAGTAGCGGGATATGTACCTAGTTGTGATGTCACATTCTATTTTTTCTTAAAGACCTTCTTCTATATGTTATTGGAGGATATTGATCATCATTTTACAGAGAATTTAAAGGTGTTAAAGGTGTGAAATTGTTCACGACATACAAGGAGAAAAGTGGGAATTTTGGTATTATATGTTGACATAATCTTGTCAACTATTATTTGCTGATTTCTTTTTCAAAAATCTGAGTTGATATACATATATGCAGCCTAAAAAACCATGTATATAGAGATGGAAATGATGGTGTACTCATTTTATGACTTGGTGACAAGTGAACCAACCAAAAAGAAGCTTGTTGGCAAAATTGCCAACTAGAAAATTCTAAATTCAAAACCAACGGCTATTTGGACTTAGTTGGAGCTGATTTGTGTTTGAATTTTTCAGCTATCACATGCGTATTCTCATGGCAAGAAGTTGAGGGGATAGTGGAGAAGTTATGCCATCTTATCCTACTATATTATCTTCATTATTTTCAAGACAAATTGATGTGGAAAAATCAGCCAATATGTGTACAAAGATGGACCAATCATTTTTCTCTATGTTGCCATGTGTGCAAGATGATTATGTGGCTAACCAATGATGTGAAGACACTTAAGCATTGATGATGAAGATGGTGACACATTGGAATTCTTATCTACAAGGCTCATTTCACCCTACAAATAGAAGGCAAAGATGAAGAAGAAGAACACACAACTTATAAGGAAACTTGAAGATCATTCTTGCTATTCTCTTCTTCTTGATTCTTTCTTTGTGTAGCTAAGGTATTTCATTTCTTGTTGTTATTGAGCTACATATACACTCCTTCTTTGGGTATTTTGGTAAGATTGGTTAGCCAAGTTTATAAGGCTACACCAATAGGTGATAGAGGTGTTGCGACCAAGAGTTGCATAGAGGTGTTTATCCAAGTCGTGAATAAAGTTGGTGTTTAACTCAAGGATCAAGCTTGGTTCTTGTTGTAATTTGGTTTATGCCATAGTGAAATCCAAGGAAAAGTGTTCCTTGGGACTGGAGTAGGTCACATTGACCGAACCAGGATAAATCTTTGGTGTTCTTGTCTTATTTACATTTTTCTGTTTTCTGCTTGTTTGTCACTGCATATTTCTCACGATTTCTCATGTTTTGTAAAAATCGCTAAATACTTTCAAAATTCGTAAGTTTGGTGGAGTTTTACTTCAGACTGTTATCTTTCATCTGAAACAAGAATCACTTGATTTGACCAAGGGAAAGTTAGTCTTTCAGTTGTTGCAAAATAACTGCTCCAATCTGGCTGCAATCTGACAGTTTTATGAAAACTTGAATTCTGTTTTAATCAAGAATTTTTAAGGTCAGAGCCTTTTGGAATCATAAACTAGACATCCTAAGGAGTGTTTCGACATAAATATCAACCTTTTTAGTCACGTATTCAAAGAGAACCACGTTTTCAAAGTTCAACAACATTCTGTCTAATTCTGTCTAGATTGACCATTTGAATCTTTTAATTTGTTTGAAGGGTCCAACAATCTTATTTTTATCTAATATTTGGATAGAGGCTTTTCAAGACATTGAAGTTAAGGTCTGAAAATTTTCTTAATTTTTGGAGTTGTCTACGCTGATTTTTGAATGTTACAAAAACAGGTACTGAATCTGAGGAGGTCTCAGATTCTGTTTTTAAAAGGGATTTTGTTAAATGGTAGTAGTGTAATTTCCGCTAACCACTATTCACCCCCTTATAGTGGTGTTTACTGCAGGTTCACGGTCCAACTTGATGCATATCTGCAATACATAATAGGTAGATATGGAGAACATCCAGTCGTTAATAGTGTCACATCAAGTCAAAAGTCAGCTTTCATGTGCAAAGTTTGCACTTAGTGTTGGATGACACTTGTCAAAAAATATTGGGTGACATTTGTCAATTTCTACACTAAAAAAATGTTGGAGAAAATTGAAAGATACCTTGAGCTTGACTGTAATTAGTTTTTGTTAATTACAAGTGAAAACTAATAAGTCTTTAATTATCTACGTAATGATTAAATAATTTTAGGCTTTGGAATCACTCAATTACGATACCGGGTGAATGAGAAATTAATGCTCAAAGTGGAGAGAAAATAAGTGAAAATTAGCTCAGCTCGGCTCAGGTTCGTACTCGGGTTGCGGGTTGCGGGCCGGATCTTATCTGTTGGGAAGAAGTTTATTTAAATTTAAATTTCTCCCAGGTGGTTGTGATCGGCTAAGGCTGTGAACTTGAAAAACTGTTTAAGGCCTAACAGAACTGAGGGCAGACTGCAGTTATCTGATCTGAGGGCTCAGGATGAGTAGTTATCTGATCCAACGGCTGTGGACAGATCTAATGCGATTATCTGATCTAAGGGTTCAGGTCAAGCAGGTATCTGATCCAACTACTGTGGTTGAACTGGCGTTAAAAACTTGACTTCGGTTTTCCCTTATAAATATAGGCTGAGGTGACCTCTATGATTATCAATCAGAAATCAATCCAGAATTCAAGCAATCAATTTTCTCCTCTTCTCTCTGCATACAATTTCCCTCTTTGCAAATTATCTCCTCCCTGCATAAATATTCATCCTTGCATTTTAAAGTCATCCGAGAAGCCAGAAGCATCTTACAGGTTTGTTGAGATCATACGTTGCATTTTGAACTGATTCTATTGTATACTAGGAGACGGTTGCTTCCTCTGGTGTGGCACATTATACCGGAGCAATACGTCTTAAGAACAGAGTCCTGGACTCACTGCAGTTTGTCTGCTCGGAGCTGCTGTTAGCGCAATACTGCTGATTTTTAGTGCTGTCGTGCTGAGCTCAACTGGTCTACCGAGCTGCTGCTGCGTTGAGCTCGGCTGATAGCACAGTACTGCAGTTTTTCAATTCTACTGAGCAAGGTCGGTAAGTTGGCTATCCAGAACGCAAACTCAATTACGTTGCTTGGACTGATCTAACCTGACTGATTGACCCGACCTACCCTGAGCTCGGTAGATCGGCTGTTGCTTTATTTAACACAAACACTGTACACAATTGTTTTGTCTAACTTGATTTCCAACAAAAAATTGTCAATTTTTACTCTCAGAAAATCAAACCTTCTTTGATATAAAAGAAGCCAAACAACAAACAGAGAGTTCATGACTTGAGGACGACTGTATTTTGTCAAATACACAAGCATCTTTATCATTGAAGATGTCAACATTCTCGACACATTTTGTTAGTGTAAACGAAAGCTCAGATTCTATACATCTGTATAATGTAGTATGAATCTATACAGTGTGTGCGTTTGTGTGTTCGTGTGAACAGAAACAGAACAATAATGCAAACCGAGACGAGTTAAGGACTCTGTGTTTAAGACGAATTGCTTCGGCATATTGTGTCAAAACTGGATGTAGCAAACGTCTCCTAGGGTACAATAGATATCAGTTCAGACGAGCGGCACAGCAACGTAAGAACTCTACGAACCTGTCAAGTGTTCGGGCTTCTCGTAATGAACGCATGCAGTGTAGCAATGTAGCAATAAGATGTATGCAAGAATGCAACAGCAGGCGGTGTATGCGGAATGCAGCAGAGGAAACGCAGAGGAAATTCGTATGCAACAAGAGAATGGAAGAAAACATTTTTTTGGTCCTCTTAGAAGCAGAGCACTGGCTCTATTTATATAGGGAAATCTTATATGTTACGGCACCGATAGGCCAGCAACCCCACGATCACCACGCAACCCACGACCGCCTCAGATCGGCCAGTAACCCCCACGATCACCCAGTAACCCACGATTGTTAGGATCAGCTAACTGGAACTGGTTCAGTTTAATCTGAGCCATTAGATCGTAGTATTAAATAATAACTGTAGGATTAGGTAAACTATAATCTGGAAAAATTTAAAAGAAAATTTGTCCAAAAAGATAAGAACCAGACAGGCGAGCCACGAAGCACGAGCCACGAGCACGAGCACGAGGCCGAGGCCGAGCCCAAGCCAGCTGGTTGAACGGGCTGCGGCGGCATGCGCGCACGTGTGCGGCAGCCATCTGCGTCTTTCCTCCAGTCAAAAATTCTCTTGCAATCTAAAGTGCCTCTCATAACATTATATTTGGTGGCATTTTTACTTCAATTGGCCAATGTGGTATATTTGCAAAAAGGTGATGTGTTTTCTTCTCATGAAGCCACATCAACAATTTTTCAATTCGCAACCAATTTTTACTCCTACTTTGAGCATTAAAATGCCTAAAATCATCTACTCATTACGTAGATAATTTAGGACTAATTAGTTTCCATTTTTGATTAATGGACACTAGTCATAATTAAGCTCAAAGTATGTTGCTCACCATCTTTGGACAAATCCATTTCTAAAATTTCTTCCAACAATCCCCTACATGAATAAAAATTAATGCATATGCAGATGCAGACTCTAACGAGAACTCATACAAGGAAATGTTGTATCAGAAGAGGTAGCTTCTGTCTTAGAACATTTCGTAGTGAAGTACCATCGGATTCACTCGGCTAAGTGGTGACTTGATGTCTTGAACTAGTCAGCCTTTGCTGTGAACCTAGACAACAGTACTCACACAAAATTTCATTTAACACCCTTTTGGTTCTCATGGTTGTGTTCGTTTTTTCCATGAACACCTGATTTCAGAAAGTGTTTTAGAGAATTCTTGCCTCACAAAATTCTTATAGAAGCGGCCCCGCGTCACACTTACATAGGTGATTCCTATTAGGAGCATTCTACCATACCCCACTGATGTATCAAGATTTAGGACATCATTAAAAGATTTAGCTTACCCTAAATATTCTATGCAGACAGAACTTTTATGTAACGGAAAGAGTAAGTGCTAAACTGAAACTTCATAACTTAGTTGTCCCGTTGAACTAAGATTCTGGGATCTCGTCAACAAGATTGGGTTACTAATACAAAGATTCTTGCGTAGTAGGCTTAAGTCCCATTCCGTTTGTCAATTTTGACATCTGAAAACTCTAGGCAAGCCTTTTGTAAACAGATCCGCAAGTTTTTCCCTTGATTTTATGTAAATCAATTGAAATCATGCTATTAGAGATCAATTGCTTAATGATATTATGTCTCGAACGTATATGTCGTGACTTACCATTGTAGATGCTTCTTTATGCTTGTCCTATAGCAGACTAACTATCACAGTGTATGCTGATAGGAGCGATTGGCTTAGACTAACATGGAACATCTTCTAGGAAATTCTGAAGCCATTCAGCCTCTTCCCCAGCTTTATCTAGTGCTATAAACTCGGCTTCCAAAGTAGACCGAGCTATGCATGTTTGCTTTGTGGACTTCCATGACACAGCACCACCACCAACAGTGAATAGGTATCCACTGGTGGACTTAGAATCCTTGCTATCTGATATCCAATTTGCATCACAGTATCCTTTCAATACTGCTGGATATCTTGTATAGTGTAATCCAAGGTTCATTGTGTATTTCAGGTACCCCATCACTCTATTTAGAGCTTTCCAGTGATCTTCACTTGGATTACAGGTAATCTGCTCAATTTGTTTGCTGAACAAGCTAAGTTTGGTCTTGTACAGTTTGTTATGTACAATCAGACTTCCAATTACCTGTGAGTACTTCAATTGAGCTACAGATTCACCTCGGTTCTTTCTTAAGTGTACACTTAAGTCTAATGGGGTCTTTATTGGTTTTGTATCAAACAAATTGAATCGTTTGAGAACAGATTCAATATAATGAGTTTTTGACATAACAATACCTTCAGTTACCCAGGAAATTTTTATCCCTAGAATAACATTGGCAACCCCATATCTTTCATATCGAAATTTCGTGTTAACATCTTCTTGGTATTTAAGATGATGTCAAGAGTACTGCTCATGATAAGCATGTTGAAGCCATTTAACAACATTGCCTCATCAAACTTCAAATGCCACTGTTTGGGTGCTTGTTTAAGTCCGTACAAAGACTTGACAAGTTTACACACCTTTTTCTCTTGCCCTGGTACAACAAACCCATCAGGTTGCTCCATATAAATTTCTTCTTCTAACTCACCGTTTAGGAATGCAGTCTTCACATCCATTTGATGGATTTCTAAGTCGTAGACTACAGCGATAGCAACTAGCATCCTTATTGAAGTGATCTTAGTTACCGGTAATTAGGTATCGAAAAAGACAAAACCTTCCATTTGTCGATAGCTTTTAGCTACTAACCAGGCCTTGTACTTGTCAATAGACCCATCCTCTTTAAGCTTTTTCTTAAAGATCCACTTGCATCCGAGTGGTTTACTTCCTTGTGGAAGATCAACCAGCTCCCAAGTGTGATTTTGAATAATCCATTCTATCACACTATTTATTGCCTCTTTCCAGAAGAGAGCTTCTGGAGTTGACATCGTCTCAGGAAAGGTTCTTGGATTGTTTTCTACCAACTATGTTAAAAAAAATCTGGTCCAAAAGATGTTGGTATTCTGGCTCGTTTGATTTGACGCGGTTCCTCAATTTCTTGAGGGGTCATCTCATGCATTCGCCTGCTAGTGCTTGTTTCTTCGTTGTTTTTGTCTTTCTTTGGAAAGACATCTTCAAAGAACACTGCATTTATTGATTCCATTACAACATTCCCATGTATGTCAGGAATGTCCGACTTGTGCACGAAGAATTGATATGCACTACTGTTAGCTGCATATCCTATGAATATGCAATCAATTGTTTTAGGTCCAATTCTTACTTGTCTTGGTTTGGGTACTGCGACCTTCGCCAGACACCCCCACACTTTCAGGTATTTGTAGCTAGGCTTATGTCATTTCCAAAGTTCATATGGGGTTTTATCCATCTTTTTAGATGAAATTCTATTTAAAACGACGTTTGCGGAGAGAATTGCTTCCCTCCACAAGTTCTGAGGTAAACCTGAACTTATCAACATAGCATTCACCACTAGCATGTGGAATTTTGTGTTGTAGACTATTCCAAGGCATTTCTCGTGCAATTTTCTTTGTTTTCTTTTGGAGTTCCGCCTATGTTTGCTTTTTGGCTTGTTTCTCCTTTGATTGGCTTGATTATGCTGGAAAACAACGTTTGTTTGTCAACCTCTTGATCCTTTGCATGTTTGCTAGGGTTCTCAATAGCCTTCGTCAGATTGGTTTGTTGTTCCTCAAAGGTGGAGGCGTTGGTCATTTTGACATCCATTGCTGAAGAAGATGTACATCCTTGAGGGCAGCCTTAAGAAAACAATGGATCTTATGAGAAGTGTATTGACTTACTAATTTTGTCATACTTCTAGTGATTGGGTCAACATATTGCACTCCTTAGGATGATGAACTAATTGAGACTTGCACTCCTTGGGATGATGAACTAGTCGAGACTTTTGAGACACCAATCTTTGCGTCAATCATGTTGGTAGAAAAGATTAGAGGCAGAGATGGTCTCACTGGATATGCCATAACTTTATGGCACAAATCTGTGTTCCTGCAAATTATACGTAACAAAAAGTGTAACGAAATCAATATATTTGTATCTATAAAAATTAGAGATACAATCTCTTAGATAATTCTAATATCTCTAATGGATACGATCTCTAATTTTCCAAGGACAAATGTTAATCACCTTCAAAACAATTTTTACAGCGAAGAATCAAAAGATATTCTGAGATATTAGAATTGCTCTCAGAGATCGTATCTCCACTTTTTATAAATGTAAATCTATTGAATTCGTTACACTTTTTGTTGTGTTTAATTAGCAAGAACACGGAATTTATGTGATAAAGGTATGGCACATCCAATGAGACCACCTTTGTCTCTAATCTCTTCTACCATCATGATTAACGCAAACATTGCTGTCTCAAATGTCTCAACTAGTTCATCATCCTAGGGAGTGCAATATGTCAACTCCATCACTAGAAGTATACTGAAATTTTTAAGTTGTTCTGAATGTGATTAGCATTTTGTTTCTGAAATAACTAAAATTTGTTGATTTGTTGAAGGAGATCTTTGTATATGTTGAAGAACTCTATCTTAAATTAGATTTGAAGGAGATCTTTGTATATGTTAAAGAATTCGATCTTAAATTAGACTTGAAGGAGATCTTCGAATATATTGACCGACCACAACATAATTAACATTATGTGATCTTACTGTGCCAGCACAAAACCCACGCTAGTTTGTTAATTGCAGGATACCTACGTGACATCGCTGAGAAGGAACTCGTCGGAAAATCATGTAATAACTAAGAAAAGGATTATTTAAATGTAGAAACAAGTTCCAGCCGAGTTAAACTAAGATGCTGAGCTGAACTCATGTCAGCTAACCTAATCTAAACGACCAACATGCTGGAAGACAAACTATCAGACGAGCTGAGCTGAGTTGAAGAGGAGTGAAGGATGAAGGATAGCCGTACTCAGTTAAAGACAAATTGAGGTAAACAGCATGGAACAATGACAGACAATAAGCTAAGTAAAAGGAGCTGAGCCGAGGTGAAGCACAAGACAACATTATGGTCGATCTGCCATACTTTGTAAATATTGTAACTTAGTTTTATTGTACATAGTTGAGGTGAATAGGTAAATAGTCGTAACCTTATACGTTAGAATTTACTGTAGATGAACAGTGACCAATGCAAGTGGCAAAATAGTTCTGTTAGGCAGAAAAAAACTCTTATAAATACGGAACAACACCATAAATCTTCCTTAACTTGAATGAATGCAAATTCTTTCAATATTCAACATGGTACCAGACCTACTCTGATTCACTACTGCTTATTACTACCTACTCTGTTTTCTGTAAATTACTTTGAAATCCATCCAAAATGTCTACACCTTTCAGCCCTGTTGAATATACAGAGACCACCTGTTATGCCCCTCACCCTCCGTAACTTAATTAGATAAGGGAAGCAATTTTCAGAAATTGATAAACTATTAATTATCAATTAATTTTGAATTAAATATTAGAATTAAGAATTAAAGAAAAAGGATTTAAGTAAAATACAATTTAGGAATTCCAGTTTTGCCCTCTCCCATAATAAAAACTGACAAAGCGTCAGTTTCCCCCATTACCTCTGAGAAACCGACGACATTCTTCTTCCCCCACGCCTAGCCGATTTCTCCAAAGGTGTAGGAGAGGACGACATCCTCCAGGAATCGATCCAACCTCCGTTTGTTTTCCAATCCGAGTATCAGTAATCAAAGACAAGTAATCATCTTATAAGTTCCTACGTTTTGCAAAGAAAAAAGCCCTACTTTTGTATCAATATTGGATCACCATGAGGTATTATACCCTTGCTTATCTATATGTGAATTCTATGCAATTTCTGTGTTTTGGATTAGATGTTTTGGCCATCGTACCTTGAAAATATAATTTGATGTTGATGAATATATGATTTCCTGCAAATCCCTATCCTTTGAATCCCCTTTTGCTGCAATGGTATTGTTTGTTATGGTATGAGGATGAAAGGTGGGATCTTTGATTCGTAGGGTTGAAATCCTTGAGTTCTAGGCTTGAATCTTTGCTATGTGTGTGCGTAGTGTTCAATTTGTAGTTTAAGCATGAGATGATAGCAAGGATTAGGCCTGGAATGATTGGGATGGAATTTGGAAACGATTGGAGTTTTGGTTCTGCAGTTTTTGCAGAAATCGCAAAGAAGTTTTCTAGGATCGTAGACATCGATCGATCGATGTCATCGACTGATGTACATCGATCGATCAATGTAGGAGGATTGAGAGACTGATGTGAGGCAGAAAGTATTCTGACGGACTTCGGTCGATCGATGTGAGGGTATGAAGTCACTTCGATCGATCGATGTGGGCTAAGGGATCGACTGAAGTGAGGCAGAAAGAATTCTGACGGACTTCGATCGATCGATGTCAGGGTATGATGTGACATCGATCGATCGATGTAGGGTATGATGTTATACAGTTTTGTGGGAAAATAGAAGAAGGAAATGGGAAGTTATAGGACCAATTGGGGGACACTAGAGGCTTCTTAGGACCTGATTGAAGTTAGTGTAAGTCTTGGGAACACGACCTAAGATAGTGAATCAACGGTGAGGACTTCGTGAGGTATTTGAATCGGACTTCAGTGTGAATGATCTAAGGGGTTAAGGATGAATGTTTAAGGCTTCGATAAGGTTCAAATGGAACGTGTGAGGGTGTCTACTTTCTTCCTTGTATCCCTAGTATGAATGTTTAGGTGAGATAGACCTGAGCATGTAGTGATACACTTGAATGTGTGGATGAGATGAGCCTCAAGTGATTGAATGATATGTTGGATGTGCATATTTGCATCATGGCACTTGCATTTGCATTATGTTTTGATAAGAGTTGTGCGTTGGCACATGGTATAAAGTTTTGCGAAACGAGCTGTGGTGTGCTACAGGGTATAAAGACAAGCTGTAACCACCACAGGGTATAAAGTGATCTGTAATGTGACACAGGGTATAAAGACAAGCTGTAGAACATTACAGGGTATAAAGTTCAGCTGTAATGTGTCACAGGGTATAAAGACAAGCTGTGGCCCGTCACAGGGTATAAAGTTATACAAAAAGACATTGTGACATGCATTGCACTATTCTAAAAAGTATTGCATAAGCGTTTGGGACCGTGTAGTGTAGAGCATTAATTGAAATGGCATGCATCATATGTTTCGTTTTGGTATGATGGATATGTAAGTGAATCGTTGTTTATTTGCTTGTTACTTGTTCTTTTCTTTTACCATATACGTAAATCTGAACCTTTGAGCAACTCAGGACATGTGCCCCTATTCCCCTTGATAATGATATGCACTCATGTTTTGCCATGTGATGACCATGTATGTCTTATAAGCTGGTTACTTTCTATTCGCTAAGGGTTCTACCCTGTTGTTTTGCAGATGAGCCCGAATATGATATGATTTTCATAGAGGACGACGACGAGTGGGCTGAATGGGGTGCTTAGAGTTCATACTGAGAATTGTCCTAGACTGCTATTGGTTATTTCAACTTTCTTTCATTCATTTGAGAATTACATGGCTGCGACCATAAACCGTTTCAATTACTTATGCTTTGGGGAAACATATATTTGATTGAGTTAGATTTTAATTTGTAAGTGTCTCTGCGCTTATTTCTCTTACGTCAGTGA
>AP025042.1:16307801-16356833 GCA_036186865.1 Eustoma russellianum
TGACAAAGGCCCCAAGGAAAATTTATTTGACGGCGGTTAAGGCTTTCAAGGATTTGCATAAAGGAGCAGAGAGATTTATGGTTTACGCTATGGATGCTAAGCAAGAAACTCCCTCCCTGGATCAAATCCCGGTGATCAATGAATTTAAGAACGTATTCCCAGATGATTTGCCTGGAGTACCCCCATCAAGAGAAGTAGAGTTTGAAATCAATTTGATTCCCGAGGCTGAACCTATATCTAAGGCACCTTACAGGATGGCCCCAGCTGAACTTAAGGAGTTAAAGGGACAATTACATGAGTTGTTGGACAGGAAGCTAATCCGACCTAGCGTATCACCTTGGGGAGAGCCCCTGTTCAAGAAGAAAGATGGCAGTTTGAGATTGTGTATTGACTACAGAGAGCTGAAAAAGGTAACCATCAAGAATAAGTACCCACTGCCAAGGATTGAGGATTTATTTGACCAGTTGAAGGGTGCTTGTTGGTTCTCAAAGATCGATCTTCGTCAAGGGTATCATCAGTTTCTTGTGAAAGCAGGTGATGTCCCTAAAACAGCTTTCCGTACTCGATATGGGCATTATGAGTTTTTGGTGATGCCTTTTGGATTGACCAATGTCCCCGTAGCTTTATGGATTTAATGAACACCGTGTTCCGAGAGCAGCTAGACCGGTTTGTGGTGGTTCTCATCGATGATATTTTGGTATATTCCCCTGATGAGCAGTCCTATGCGGAGCATTTGAGAATGGTGTTGGAGATTCTGAGACAACAGAAATTGTATGCCAAATTCAGCAAGTGTGAATTTTGGCTAAGGAGTGTGACTTTTCTTGGTCACGTGATTTCTAAGGAAGGAATTTCGGTGGACCCCTAAGAAGGTTGAAGCCATCACTGAATGGTCAAGACCTACAAACATAACAGAAGTCAGAAGTTTCCTAGGCCTAGCAGGCTACTATAGGAAGTTCGTCGAAGGATTTTCGACAATTGTAGTTCCACTGAGCGGACTTACCTAGAAGAAAACTAAGTTTGAGTGGACTGCAGAATGCGAGCAGAGATTCTCCGAGCTCAAGAAGAAATTGACCACGGCCCCGGTGTTGGCGCAACCCTCTGGCACCGATGGCTTCGTGATCTATGTTGATGCGTATAAAAAAGGACTAGGTATATATAATTGCAACTGTTGTATTATATATATATATATATACTAGACGTGAATTAACCTTCTATTTGTAGGTTGCGTCCTGATGCAAAATGAACAAGTTATTTCTTATGCTTCGAGACAGCTGAAACCTTACGAACAGAACTACCCGACGCATGACTTAGAACTCGCAGCACTAGTGTTTGCCCTTAAGATTTGGAGACACTATTTATATGGAGAAAAGTGTGCATTGTTCACAGATCATAAGAGCCTGAAATACTTTTTTTTGTAGAAAGAACTGAATATGAGACAAAGGATATGGTTGAAATTACTTAAGGATTATGACCTAACCATCAACTATCACCCTGGGAAAGCCAACAGAGTGGCAAATGCGTTGAGCAGAAAGTCTAGCCATGCTAGACGGTCTCCTTTGGAACGTGAGATTGAGGAGTTTGGCCTTGATGTTATGGATTCAGTGGTGAATGTTCTTACGGCCTTATCTATAGCCCCAGATTTGGCAGAGATGTAGCACTGAAGGAAATCTGTGAAAAATTGAACACGGGCCCGGTAAGAGATTTTCAGTTGAGAGAAGATGGAAGTCTATGGTTTCAGAACCAGCTATGTGTGCCAGACAATGGAGAGCTTCGAAGGGAATTGCTACGTGAATCTCATAACTCAAGGTTGTCTATCCACCCCAGAAGCACAAAGATGTATAAGGACCTCAAAATGAATTATTGATGGATAGGGATGAAAAGAAGTCTTGCGGAGTATGTCGAGAAATGTTTAGTATGTCAGCAAGTCAAAGCGGAGCATCAGCGACCTGCGGCTTGATGATGCCACTGGAGATCCCAGAATGGAAGTGGAAGCATGTGACTATGGACTTCGTGGTGGGGTTGCCCAAAACCAGAAGTGGGAATGAGATGATTTGGGTGATTGTCGATCGCTTGACAAAGACAGCTCATTTCATAGCTATGTCACATGGTACTTCTTATGAGAAATTGGCCAACATATATATGGATAACATTGTAAGCTTGCATGGAGTCCCCGTCAGTATTGTGTCGGACTGTAATTCCAGATTCACTGCTAAATTTTGGATGGCTTTCAAGAAAGCTATGGGCACTGAACTAAGGATGGGCACAACTTATCACCCTCAGACGGATGGACAGTATGAGAGGACCATTCAAACTTTGGAGGATATGCTGAGAAAGGGAACTGAGATAGTATGTTGAAACTGATGGAGTTCTCATACAACAATAGTCACCACAGTGCGATTGGTATGGCACCATTTGAGGCCCTATACGGACGCAAGTGCAGATCTCCGGTTTGTTAGGACGAAGTTGGGGAAAGAACGATAACTGCACCAGAGTTGGTTGAGCAGACCATTGGGAAAGTGAAGGTCATAAGAGAGAGACTAAAGGTGGCGCAAGACCGCAGTAAGAGTTGGGCGGACTCTAAAAGAAGGCCTTTGGAGTTTGAGGTAGGTGACAAGGTTTACCTTCGAATTTCACCCACTAAGGGAGTTGCGAGATTCGGAATGAAAGGCAAATTAAGCCCTCGGTATATTGGTCCATACGAGGTGCTTGGCAAAGTTGGTGAAAGAGCATATTGTTTAGCATTGCCTCCGATTTTATCGCAAGTCCACAATGTATTTCACGTATCCCAATTGAGGAAATACGTATCGAATCCGAGCCATGTTCTTGAGGCTCAACCATTTGAGATTAAGGATGATGTTACGTATGAAGAGTACCCAGTGAAAATTGTGGACAGAAAAGATCAAGTTCTATGCAAACGTGTGATTCTGTATGTTAAGATTCAATGGAGTAACCACACGGAGCGTGAAGCCACGTGGGAACTTGAGGAGCAGATGAAGGAGTTGTATCCGCATCTCTTACAACAAGGTACATCAGTTTCGAGAACAAAACTTTTTGTAAGGGGGTGGAATGTTATGCCCCGCACCCTCCGGAACTTAATTAGATAAGGGAAGGAATTTTAAGAAATTGATAACCTATCAATTATCAATTAATTTTGAATTAAATATTAGAATTAAGAATTAAAGAAAAAGGATTTAAGTAAAATACAATTTAGGAATTCCAGTTTTGTCCTCCCCCATAATAAAAACTAACAAAGCATCAGTTTCCCCCATTACCTCCCAGAAACCGTCGACACTCTTCTTCCCCCAAGCCTAGCTGATTTCTCCAAAGGTGTAGGAGAGGAAGACATCCTCCAGGAATCGATTCAACCTCTGTTTGTTTCTCAATCCGAGTATCAGTAATCAAAGGCAAGTAATCATCTTATAAGTTCCTACGTTTTGCGAAGAAAAAGGCCCTACTTTTGTATCAAAATTGGATCACCATGTAGTATTATACCCTTGCCTATCTATATGTGAATTATATGCAATTTCTGTATTTTGGATTTGATGTTTTGGCCATCGTACGTTGAAAATATAATTTGATGTTGATGAATATATGAATTCCTGCAAATCCCTGTCCCTTGAATCCCCTTTTGCTGCAATGGTATTGTTTGTTAGGGTATGAGGGTGAAATGTGAGATCTTTTATTCGTAGGGTTGAAATCCTTGAGTTCTAGGCTTGAATCTTTGCTATGTGTGTGCGTACTGTTCCATTTGTACTTTAAGCATGAGATGATAGCAGGGATTAGGCCTGGAATGATTGGGATGGAGTTTGTAAACGATTGGAGTTTTATTTCTGTAGTTTCTGCAGAAATCACAAAGAAGTTTTCTTGGATCGTAGACATTGATCGATCGATGTCATCGACTGATGTACATCGATCGATCAATATAGGAGGATTGAGAGACTGATGTGAGGCAGAAAGTATTCTGACGGACTTGGATCGATGTATGTGAGGGTATAAAGTCACTTCGATCGATTGATGTGGGCTGAAGTGAGGCAGAAAGTATTCTGACGGACTTCGATCGATTGATGTCAAGGTATGATGTGACATCGATCGATCGATGTAGGGTATGATGTTATACAGTTTTGTGGGAATATAGAAGAAGGAAAAGGGAAGTTAGAGGACCAATTGGGGGACACTAGAGGCTTCTTAGGACCTGATTGAGTTTAGTGTAAGTCTTGGGAACATGACCTAAGATGGTGAATCAACGGTGAGGACTTCATGAGGTATTTGAATTGGACTTCAGTGTGAATGATCTAAGGGGTTAAGGATGAATGTTTGAGGCTTTGATATGGTTCAAATGGAACGTGTGAGGGTTTCTACTTCCTCCTTTGTATCCCTAGTATGAATGTTTAGGTGAGATTGACCTGAGCATGTAGTGATACTTTTGAATGTGTGGATGAGATGAGCCTCAAGTGATTGAATGATATGTTGGATGTGCATATTTGCATCATGGCACTTGCATTTGCATTATGTTTTGATAAGAGCTGTGCATTGGCACAGGGTAAAAGTTTTACGAAACGAGCTGTGGTGTGCTATAGGGTATAAAGACAAGTGGTAACCACCACAGGGTATAAAGTGAGCTATAATGTGACACAGGGTATAAAGACAAGCTGTGGAACATTACACGGTATAAATTTCAGCTGTGATGTGTCATATGGTATAAAGACAAGCTATGACCCATCACAGGGTATAAATTTATACGACCGGACATTGTGACATGCATTGCACTGTTCTAAAAATTATTGCATAAGCATTGGGGACCGTGCAGTGTAGAGCATTATTTAAAATGGCATGCGTCATATGTTTCGTTCTGGTATGATGGATATAAGTGAATCGTTGTTTATTTGCTTGTTACTTGTTCTTTCTTTTACTATGTATGTAAATCTGAACTTTTGAGCAACTCAGGACATGTGCCCCTATTCCCCTTGATATTGATATGCACTCATGTCTTGCCATGTGATGATCACGTATGTCTTATAAGAGGGTTACTTGCTAGCGTTTTTTGCTAAGGGTTCTACCCTGTTGTTTTGCAGATGAGCCCGAATATGATATGATTTTCATAGAGGACGACAGCGAGTGGACTGGATGGGATGCTGAGAGTTCATACTAAGAATTGTCCGAGACTTCTATTGGTTATTTCAACTTTCTTTCATTCATTTGAGAATTAGATGGCTGCGACCATAAATCGTTTCAATTACTTATGCTTTGGGGAAACATATATTTGATTGAGTTAGATTTTAATTTGTAAGTGTCTCTACGCTTATTTCTCCTACGTCAGTGATGATGTGTATGTGAGAGTACGACGTCTGGTGGTCCTCTTAGTAGTCTACGACGGGTGCACCGGTTCGGGTCTGCTGTCCGGGCTGGGGCGCTACACCACCTCCACTTCTAATCAATCATCAGGAGTGGTGCATGTTCCTCAACTCACTGATGATTCCTCCATTGTCATCACCAGCCACAAACTCAACGGAGATAATTAGATCTCATGTTCTCGAGGAGGTAGAAATGTTCATAACTGACAAAGACAAGGAGGAATACCTGTATGGAATAGTTCTTGTTCCATCTGAAAGTGAAGCAAACTTCCGACTATGGAAGTCAGAAAACAGTATGATTATTCCTGCTGATACGTCCTATGCAGGCAGACATTTCTGACGACTTCATGATGTATAATACTGTAGCAGTGATCTGGGTTGTTGTCAAGAAGATGTATTCCAAGAAAGACAACATCTCAGAATTATATGAAATCGAAGCTCACCTTCATGAGCTTAAACAAGGCAATCTTGCGGTCCACAAATACTACATATTACTGACAAAGGCGTGGCAGCAGATTGATTATTTTGAGGCACATCAATGGTCTTGTATTATTGATGCTGCACTCTATAAAGACATAAAAGAAAGGAAGCGAGTTTTTTTGCTTCCTCACTGGACTGAACCCAGAATTTGACACTACACGAAGTCGGATTCTGAGTACTAAACCACTGCCGACCTTGAAGGGTGCCTTCGCAGAAATTAAACATGAAGAAAGCCGAAAGAAGGTCATGATGGGAGGATCTTCAACATTGGAGTCCTCTGCCCTACATACTGAAGAACAAGCAGAACCGTCTGTGTTGGCTGTTAAACGGCCCTTTGCCTCTTCTGGAGGTAAAGCATGCAAATACTGCAAGAAAGAATGCCATACAGTCAATGACTGTTGGAAGTTGCAGGCAAAGCTGGTCCGAGAATAGAAACCAGCTTTAAAGACCAGCAAAGCACCTTGGAGGCCACAACAAGGATCGCTTATTGCTGGATAAAGTGTTGCACATCAGGTCAGCATCACAGCTCTACTTGGAACAGCTCGACAGAACACAACCCACCTCAGTTCAGCTGAAGTAGCCAATGATGAGGTCCCTACAAAGAATCAGATTGCCACACTAATCAATTTGCTGAGCAAGCAAGGTGGCCGATTCTGACATATGGGGACCCTCTAGAATAGCTAATATTAATGGTACAAGATGGTTCATAACATTTGTAGATAATCACACTAGAGTAACATGAGTTTACTTATTACAAATAAAAGCTATGTAGGACAAACTATTATAAGGTACATCTCACTAATTAAAAATCAGTTCGGCTGCACCATCCAAACATTGAGGTCGGATAATGAATCTGAGTACTTAGATAAAACAGTTCAAAACTTTATGATAGAAAAGGGCATATGCCACCAAACATTATATACCTATATCCCCCAGCAAAATAGTGTAGCCGAGAAGAAAAATAGACATTTACTTGAAGTAACCAGATCCATTATGTTCAAAATGAATGTACCCAAGCAATACTGGGGAGAAGCCCTACTTACTACCACCTACTTAATAAATAGAATGTCATCTAGGACTTTGTCATTTAAAGCTCCTACAGAAATACATGTTAAGCTCTATCCACATGCCAACCTACTCTCGGAGTTGCCACCCAGATTGTTCGGATGCATAGCATATGTGCGTGTTCAGCCCAGCCTTAGGGGAAAACGGGGTCCTAGGTCAATTAAGTGCATTTTCTTAGAATACTCTAACTCACAAAAGGGTTATAAGTGTTACTGTTCAATAAGCAAAAGAATGTTTGTAATACTTCATGTTGCTTTCAATGAAAAACATGCATTTTATAAATCTTTAACTGAAGGAAAATACTTAAACTCAAATAGGTCCACATATACATCTTTATATCAGTTCCAAAATACTAGGGATTCAGTGTCCACTTTTGTTAATGGTGATATAGCAATGAGTGTTTTTTAGAACAAGCAACTCATGTCAATTATTTGAATATAATATTTTTAGATTTTTTTAGTGTATGACCATGTGTATTTTCAACTATCCTTTGCATCATTATTGAGCCAGGATGTCCTAATTCATCATAAAGGAGTCTTGTAGGAACGGTAATGGTAAGGTAGCTGTTTTGTGACCTTAAGGTCACGGGTTCGAGCTGCAGAAATAGTGTCTTACACAAAATGTAGGGTAAGGTTACGTACGTCAGATCGCGAAGCAATCTAGCCTCTCACCGGACTATGCGCAAACGCGAAAGTATAGTGCACTGAAAACGTTCTTTTATCTCCTAATTGATAATGCCTAGATGGAATTTCTCATCGTAGGATGAATGTTATCGTTTTTATTCTAAATTCACACCTTCTATATTAACCATTTTTTATTCAAAGCCTCACCATTTTTTACCAGCACATGTCGCTAGATTACATAGCATTACCTCTCTTCCGGTTATGGAATTCAAACCCGACAACGACCATGAAGACATTATTGGTTTAGTACATAAAAAGAGCACGATATCGTTAAGGCAAGACAGAATCTCAATATTTGTGCACACTAGGAAAGAAAATGTGAACGCGTGACGCAATTGGACGAGGTTTGCACCTTAGCTATTGTACAAATTTCTTTCTTTTTGTTTTTTTTATGAGGAGTAATCAGTTGCTATTTCTCTCTCTGTCCCCCACCCCCCACCCCTCTCCCCAAAGCAATCCGAACATTTTAAAATTCAAATGAAAAGCCCTAGCTCAAGTCATCATATTCACGCTCATACTAGATGCATCTAGAAAGTTTTAACTAAATTTATAGTACACGTGTCACATAGGGAAATGCGTCATGATGGATTTCAGTGTCCAATTTTGTTATTGATTTATAGTACACGGAAATCGCTATATGCAGTTTTACTCTACACTTTGTGCAAGAAGTTGTTCTTACGATTTGAACTTGTGACCTCCAGATCCAAAACAGTAACCTTAACAGTTGCTCTAAAATCCACTCTTATATGGAATATATTGTGCATTTTATTAATTTGTAATCTTTTTAACGGAAAACTAATTTATTTCCTATTTATGTTTATTGTGATACGTCACAATGAAATACGCATGTCATAGGGTACACGTAGGGGCTGAAATAATATGGTCACCATTAACACTTTTACTAAAAGAATTTTTGGTGTATTATGCTTCCACGTTTGTATAGAGTCCGTAAATGGATTGCGCAGGTGAAGAGGATTGTGCAGGTGACGCTATTAGACTATATTATCTACCTAAAAATATAAAATGAACATAAGAAATAATGAATCGCCGGCTTGTTTGGACCTTGGAGGCTTGGACCCTTGACGGATAGCTGGAAAATTACCTTTTAAGTGCTTTAGAGAACATAACAAGGACAAGTACTATTGATGAGGTCAACCCTTATCCATGTCAAGATAATGAGAATGCATATAATGTTACAAAAATACAAGATCAAAGACCCTTAACAAGAAGTAAAATTAAGAAATTAATGCATGAAGTAGGGGTCTTCCTATTTAAACATGTGCAAGATGAACCAAAGGAACTTATACATTGGGTTCACCTAATTGAACCTATAATATGATTTTTAAGAGTGTTTAGAACGATTGTAAAATATCATCAAGTTAGAATGTGTTCTTTATTTTGCTTTTCAAATATTTATGTTGTATTAGTGTAGGCCCACCTCGGATTGTGAGTTTCTGTAGGACCAATTTTGGTAGAATTGATGTATCTCTCCAACCACAAGGCCAAATTAGGATTTGCAAGTTGTTTTGGAATACTCAGACAAATATCTACAACTTTGGTGTTTTGTACTTTTTCCATGTCGGTCGTCTTGATAGCAAAAAACAATATGCAAGTGGAAGTACTGTTTCTACCAAATACTGTAACATACCTTCTGTAATTTGGATATATCTCTTCAATGGTTAGGCCAAATGCAAAGAACTTTATATGCTTATTTTCTACACTCAATGAGCTAATATTATCTAAAAGAAGTCAAGGCCTACTTCGAATTAGAAGGTATCTAAAAACCAATCACAAAGCAGAAAAGATTTCAAGTTGAAGACAAATCCTTAAAGTCTTCCATGAATAGTACTTGAGGGACCTAGTTTGAAAATCATCATTCAAGACTTGCAAGTCTAGTTTTTATTGAGACTAAATGAATAGTTTTTAGAAGTGTGTAGTCTTTTCGATCATCATTTCAAATTGTAAGATAGTTTGTTGTCTTGTGTTATTTTGCCTATAAAAGGCACATAAAAGAAGCCTTGCAAACATACACCTACAATGAAAATTTCTTCTTCTTCAAGAGTAATTCTTGTGTATTTTCTTGGTTCATATTCAAAATCAAGGCTAGAATCTTCAAGGCTTGAACATCTTTGTGAGAGTTGTCCGATTCCATGGAGGGAAACATCCAAGGGGGAGGTATCTTGCTTGGGTTGTGTGAAACTCATTGGAGGACTTATGTTCAAAAGGTTTTCTTCAACTTATTTGGAAGCAAGGGTGAAGCTCCTCTTCATTGTGCCTAAACCATATTTGGAGGAGAAGCTTTTGAGTTAAGAAAAGTCTATTCTTGCACGAATCAAAGTGGTATTAGAGCGATGATTTTTCTTTAACTCAACTATCATTTCTTTGTGTCAATTGTTCTTTTCTTTCGTTCTTCTCTTCATCGACCATTCACCAATCTTCTTAGAGGTTTAATCCTATTTGGTTTAGTGTCTTCTTCTTGTTTTGAATTGTATAATTTAGAAACAAAAGAAACCAAACGAAAACAGTTTATCCGTGTGTTTTCTAGTTTATTGTTTTGTCCTATTAAAAAAAGTTTGATATTCACTTCTTTTTCTGTTACATCTTGTTTTCTTGTTGTTCATCATTCCCAAAAAAGTGTCATCTTGATGTTTATCAAGTTTCTTTGTTTCTTGCCTATTCAAACAAGCAAAAAAAACTTTAAAAAATCTATATACATGCTTATCGTATCATTTGGTGATATAAGGTTGGATTGGACTCTGGAAAATCACCATAACGCTGGACCTACATGAAATTTGTGACATAAGGTTGGATTGAACTCTGAAAAATTACCGTAACGCTGGACCTACATGAAATTGGTGATATAAGGTTGGACTGGACTCTGAGAAATTACTGTAACGCCGGACCTATATGAAATTAGAAAGGACTAAGGACAAACATATTATAAAACATTTAAAGATTATTTCTTCGTGATGATTTATGGTTTGTTTATTTCATTTGGTTGGATTTCAATTTCTTTATGTTTAGACAATTTATTGGACTTTAAGTTCTTTGTTTAGAAGCTTTTCCACATTACTTATATTCAGTCCATTGCATATAAATCTACCTTGGTCTATGCTATATTCTTGTTGTTATCAAAGCTCTTAACTTGTTTTAGACTTTGTGTTTGTTTAGTTGTATTGTGTGGTGAGCTTAGTTGCATTTTCTTGTGTTCAATATTTGATTTAGCAACCTCGACAAGAAAAAAAATCAATTTGTTCATCTTGAACAACTTGACAGCCTACTACACACAAAAACGTCAATATATCCATCTAAAACAAACACACAAAGCCTTACCAATCAATTTTACCAAGATATATACACCTTGATTAGTTTTGAACAAGGGAAAAAAAAAGAAAGAGAAGCTTATTTCAAAGAATGTTTGTAGAAAATAATTGAAAGTGCAAAGAGCAAAGAACTAATCTTGTTTCCTTCATAAACCCAAAGTACCCATTTGTTTTCACTTTTGAACACTTGAGTGCTTCTAGTTCATTCATACTTACATCTAGCTTGCATAAAGCCTAAGATTAAGTTAAGGATTGCCCAGAGCAACCCCTTAGCATTTCTTTGGCGCAGCCTATTATATCAAATTTGGTTTCAATTCTCTTTGAATCTTAGTAGAGTCCAAGTTTGTTGTTTATAACATTGGAATTGTGAGTGAATTGGTGGGAGACTTGTGAAGAAATTTTATTTTACATGATTGAAGTTATCAGAATTGATGCTCACTTGGCAAATTTGCTTTGAAATTGTTCTAGCCTCAGATTCTTTAAGGAGACTCAAGATTGTGTGAACTACAAAGAGAGAGAGATAGGAACAACACTTTTTTTGTTTTCCACTAACATAATCAAGTTTATTGTCTTTGTGTTAGTTTTCTTTTTTCTTTGTTTTTTTCTTGTTCAATTTTAGGTAATTATACCGTGGATAAGACACCTGAAAGTACTATAGGTCTTAACAAAGAAGGAGAAAGATTGCCCACAAACGTGGATGATTTAGCACAACTAATGCAAAAGATGTTGTGGGAAATGAAATTGATGAGTAGCTGTGTAGAGGGCCTAGAAAAACAGTCACAATCTCATCCAGAAAATCCTTTACATGAAGGACAAACATCACATGTACCGGAATATAGGCTTGAAAGCCATGGGTCTTTTGCTCCAGAAAGAGGAAGAGGCAGAGGCATAGGAAGAGGGCTTAATAGGGATTCATACCTATGAGGACCTTTGATGAAAGAGAAGAAGAACCAAACCAAAGGTTTGATGACTATAACATTGAGGAAGAGTACAACCAGTTCCGAAACCGTGGGAATCAAAAGAATAACCCACAAGAAGACGAATTCATCGAAACAAAAGTGAACATCCCCACATTGCATGGAAAGAATGATGGTGAGGCATATTTTGAATGGGAGAAAAAGGTAGATCTTATATACTCTTGTACAAATTATACTGATTTGAATAAAGTGCACTATGCAGCTATAGAGTTTGTAGATTATGCCTTAATTTAGTGGGATCAACTACACAACGTAAGGAGAAGAACCAGACAAGCACCAATCTCTACTTGGAAAGAAATGAAAATTGAGATGAGAAAAAAAATTCATTCCTTCAGACTATGAAAGAACCATCTACCAAAACTTGCAAAAACTCACTCAAGGAAGCCGTAGTGTAGATGAGTATTGCAAAAAGTTAGAGATCTTATTGATAAGAGCTAGCATTGAAGAACCAGAGGAAGCTACCATGGCTAGATTCCTAGCTGGATGGAACAAAAAAATTGCAAACAGAGTTGAACTTACCATATATATTGATATGACTTCCATGGTTCATAAAACTGAAAACATTGAGAGACAACCCAAGGTAAACCCTTTAATCTAGTTTATCTTTTCGAGCTAATTCTTCATCCTATCCAAGAATATCATCTAGGACAAATCAAGCCACAAGTTTTAGGCCAACTGCACCTCAAGGATGTGGATTCCAAGGCAAGACTCAACCAAATCAAAGACCAGCTCAACCAAAGGAAAAAAACAAGGTTGAAGGTAATATTTTGTAATTCCACTCTTAGATCTAGAGACATTCAATGCTTTAAATGTTTAGGTAAAGGTCATTTTGCAAACCAATGTTTCAACCCTATTTAGGACCTATATAGCACCACTAGAAGGGGTGGTTGAATAGTGTGTGCGGAAAAACTTTTTTTAAAAACTTTTGGCCCAAAAACCCCACTTTTGAAAACAATCCCTGTTTTCATATCCTGATTTGAAATAAATAAACGACCTAGTTAGAGACCTTCAAAAATATGAAATTTGGTATGAATGAACTTTCAGATGTTATAAGTATCTCATAAAAAATTCAGAATATAAATCTACTCCTAACCCTTTGAAAATTTGTTTTTTGTCAGATTGCACGAATCTGCTAGAAATCGTACTCTGATTTGAAAATTTTATTCTGACTAATTGGTAATTCAAAATGGTATGAAAATTTAATGAAAAACCCCTTTAGGATATTTATTTTAATGGGTTGAAACATTTTTTGAAAATTTCTTTGGAAAGTATGTCAACCACGTTGAAGTTCTCAACCTTTGCAAATCTGAAAATCAGATTGCGCTAGTCTCAAAACTAATCATGTTTGACTAACTTATGCTTATCCAAATAAGTTGAAACTTGCACCAAATGAAAGCTAGAATAGGTGGATATGTTTCTGAAAAGTTTTGTAATTTTTGAAATTTGTTTACTATTTTTACAATTGCAACAAAATCAACACACAAACTGAAAACTGAAAGTAAACTGCTGAAAGTAAAGACATCAAAGATTTTATACTGATTCGGTTAAATCAGCCAACTCAAGTCTTGGAGGACACCTTCCTCGATTATCACTAAACACCAAAAACACCTTACCACAAGGGTTGTTGGAGTTACATTGCCAACTCTACCCTTTCACAAACAATACAATCAAGCAAATAGATCACGAACACCACCACCTATTGAATGAAGGTTTGATCACACCTTGATTAACCTTTTACAACAATGTATGAGTGTGAATGGTATAATCAAAGCCTATACAATATATTGAATATATGAACAATAGGCTTGAGAGAAGAAGAAGAAAGAAAAAAAAGAAGAATAAGAAAGTAGTAGAGCCTCTAGCACTTGTGAGAATATGAATTGTAGTCTTGGCCTTGTTTGCACTATTCTCTTATTTTTAATCACATGTGGCCGCCCTCCTTAGGGAATTCTTCCTTCTTGAGAATTCTCTTTAATGCCCTTGAAAGATTGCCTAGTGCAGATATGACACCATCTTGCTTACTTGGCACACAATGATTGGAAGGATGACTTGACGTAGCTTACTTGTCACTTGATGATTGGTCCAACTTGTCATCATTTTAATGAGCTGTAAAATCTGAAATAAACTCATAAAACATGTGTCGATTAGTAGTCAAAATGTTACCTGACAATCACGCATTAATTTCCTTCAATTTTGGAATAAAATTGAAGACAAAAATACACCAAAATTCATCCATAATAAACAACATGTGCTGAAATTTCAACGTATGTTGTATTTTGAATTATTTCCTTGTGTATTGCCTTCTTCAATGTTACCAATCATGTGTAGCTTATTTTCCACCAATTGAAGTGCCAAATAAGATCCACCAAGGCTGTAATAGGTGTGTACATGTCTTGAACATGTGCTGAATTTCACTTTTGTAAACTTTGTCAAATATTGCACAATAATTACACATATATGGTATATACCAATCAGCGCTTATTTGAATATTCTAAAACACTTTAACATATCTTGAATGTGTAAAAAATGTCTAGATACATGTTACATGTCATGCCAAAAACGTTCCATGTGTTATGTTCGTAGAAAACCGAATTTTTGACTTTTGTCGATTACGCAATTTTTCTCCGATTAAATTCAAAATTTTTGCACATGTTATATATATTATGTCACACATAATATAGATAAAATAAATTAAATATTCAGCTCAAATGGCTGATTAAAGTGGCGCCTCATGTGACAAAAAATTGAATTTGGAATCTCCACAATTTGGCCTTAATTGGGGGGTGATTTATGTGTGGTACCATGAAATGATTTTATGGCTGAATAAACCATGTGAGCCATGAAAGTTTTGGATCTTTTTAATGTATATGGGCTGGCCATCTATTTCTGGCAAGTACGTGACACGTTGGTGAAGTTTCAGTAGTCGTTCAATACGACAATTTTTGGTTTACAACCTTGTAATGTGTCGTAATAAATTTGTCATCATCATGACTTATATCATATGATATAATACCTGAATGTACTCATAAATATGAGGTAAGTATAGTGGTGTGACGTTGACGTACATTCGTAATATGTGTAACGTGTCGGTAGTACGTCGGAATATATGTGTATTGTGCCTTTTATAAAAAAATCTGAATATATATGTAACATATATATATATAAAAACGTGTATGCCAAATAGAGAGAGGACTTTCCATGTTTCAATTTGTTGCCATCATGCCTTCTCCAAATATATCTCTATTTAATGAACTACTTAGTTCATTTAACTAAGTACTTCACTTAATGAACTAGTTTAGTTCTTTAATGGTGGCACCTGAAAATAGTTCAAACACAACAAATGTTTGCCATTTGTTGTAAGCTTTAAAGCTTCATGGCTTGTTAGCACGGCAACATTATATATAAAGTATATAAGGAAAGTTTGACACAAAAACATGTCAAGTAATAAAATTTGTCATGCATGTCTTAAACATGTGTTATTTAAATCATGTATTTTGTGAATCACTCGAACTCTTTTTCTCAAAAATATCCCCCATTTGATGATTTACAAAATATCCTTAGTTCATGATTTAAATATGACCGCTTCCCCTGCAATCGAGCACAAATTCGAATTATGAATTTTGAATTGTCTCCCCCTTGAATTTTGCAATCATGCTCTTTCTCCCACCTCAAATCACTCTATCTCCCCCTTAAATCATGCACTTTCTCTCCCCCTTTATTTTGTAAATAATATCAAACGTATATGTAAGAAAGAAATAGTAGTTTATTATATATCGACAGAAACTCATGCATTTCAAGTACACTCTCAAGGTTATTTATTCAACCCTTTACAAATGTCCCTTTTGGTACCCAAATTTTGGTGACCTTTCTAGGTCTTCCAAAGGTGAGAAAGGAGATGAAGATGCAACATAATAGTCGTTATGTGGGTATGTGTTTGTCCTTTGACCGAGAATCCCATCATGCACATAGTATGATCTTTGTTTTTGATATTCTTATGTTGGTGTGCATGGAGGTGTGATCTAGATGCATTTATAGTAAATGAATGTCGTGTATGCTTTAATGGTTTCTTTTCATATTTTTACGGTACAAAATTATATCTCGTATGATATGAAGATGAAGCACGATGAGATGACATATGGGGGGATCTAGGTGTCTTCTTAGGCGCCACATATGTCTTAGACACATCTATTTTCTTAGATGGAATGAATTTGGTTGATTTGCTTAGTGTCTCATTTTTCTCAATGTATCCTAATCCGTTTTTGCCGCTATCATGCTTCTGTGAAGAGATAATGAGATCTAGCATGTTTGTACCTGTGTCAAATTATTTCACCACTTTTTCTAGATCTGTATCCCTTGATTTCAAATTTGAAATCTCGGATTTCATTTCATTATTTTGTGTCGTTAAATGACGAGATCTCTACTTTCAATGCATTGATGATGCAAGACGACTCTTCTTTTGAATCGTTTAATTGAGAAACAAGGTTCGTGTTAGAAGATTTTAACAACTTATTGTCTTCAGTTAATCGTTTCTTTTCTTTTGCACGAATCTTTGTGAATTTATTTAATTCTAAATAATGGCTAAACAAATCATCATAAGAAGGTTCAGAATCAGAATCAGAGTCAGAAAATACCTCATTTGATGCCTTAGATGTAAAGCATGCTTATGCCATTTGTTCTTCCGTATCGTCAGTCTCAGAGTCGGATGAATTACTCCACGTAGAGGCTTTGAAGGCTCTTCTGCTTTGTTTAGGTTCTGAGATGAGTCTAGTTTTTGTCCGATCCTTGTCATGGTTTTAGTTCGTTTGTTTGTCCTTGTTCGGGCAATCATATGACAAGTGTCCAAGTTTCCAACATTCACAGCACTTTATTTCCTCGTTATTTTTATTTCTATGATTCTTAGATGATGTAGGTTTATGTTTGTTTTTAATCAATTTTCTCATGATCTTTCTTAATTTTTTAGCAACCGTCATTAGATCTTCATCATCGGAATCTGTGTCACTATCATCTACGCAATCATAAGAAGTAAAGGCGTATTCATTTGATTTAAATGCTATAATCTTATCTTGTTTAGAAGTAGATTCAGTATTCCTTAGAATAAGTTTGTTTTCGTATACCTTTAAAGATCCGATTAGTTCCTCCATCTTTATTGATTTAGTATCCTTACTTTCTTCGATTGTAGTGACTTTTGAGTCCCATTCGGATGGGAGACTTCTTAGCACCTTTTGAATCTTTTCTTTTGTAGAAAAAGCTTTGCCAAAAGACTCAAGAGAATTGTAGATGTTAGTCAATCGTAAGTCCATATCAACGATAGATTCATTAGACAGTAATTCTAAAATACTCAAGAGTGGACATAAGCATATTTATTTTAGACTCTTTGACTTGACTAGTCCCTTCGTGTTTCATTTCTAAAATTCTCCACATCTCTTGAGAACTAGAGCAATTAGACACGTCACTTGATTCACATTTACTCAGCCCGTTTAAAAGTAGTTGCATGGCTCTAGCATTCATACTCAATTTCTTTTTCTCATCACTAATATATTCTTGTTTCGGTTTTACAACATCTAGTGTGACACCATCAGCGGTAGATAACTTAGAAGGGACAAAAGGATCATCTTCTATAATTGACCATAAGTCTTATCAATGGCCATAAAGAAAAGTTTCATTCTAAGTTTCCATTGTATAAAAGACTCATCATCGAAAAGAGGAGGCCTTACGATTGACATTCCTTCTTACTCGGTCTTGTAACTAGTGGTTGCCATCTCACAAAGATCGTTGGATCCTCTTGTCGTGAGAGTGCTGCGCTCTGATACCACTTGTAGGACCTGTATAGCCCCACTAGAAGGGGGGTTGAATAGTGTGTGTGGAAAAACTTGTTTTTAAAAACGTTTGGCCCAAAAACCCCACTTCTGGAAACAGTCCCTCTTTTCAGATCCTGATTTGAAATAATTAAACGGCTTAGTTAGAGACATTCAAACATTATGCAATTCGGTATGAATGAACTTTCAGATGTTATAAGTTTCTCATACAAATTTCAGAATAAAACTCCACTCCTAACCATTTAAAAATTTGTTTTGGGTCAGATTGCGCAAATATGCCAGAAACCATACTCTGACTTGAAAAAATTATTCCGACTAATTTGTAACTCCAAATGGTATGAAAATTTAATGAAAAAACCTTTTAAAGTATGTATTTTAATGGGTTGAAACAGTTTTTGAAAATTCTTTTGGAAAGTATGTCAACCACGTTGAAGTTCTCAACCTTTGCAAATCTAAAAATCAGATTGCACTAGTCTCGGAACTAATCACGTTTGACTGATTTATGCTTATCCAAATGAGTTGAAACTTTTGCCAAATGAAATCTAGGATATGTGGTATGTTTCTGCAAAGTTTTGTAATTTTTAAAAGTCGTTTACTATTTTCACGATTGCAACAAAATCAACGCAGAAACTGAAAACTGAAAGTAAAGTGCTGAAAGTAAAGACACCAAGCATTTTATACTGGTTCGGTTAAATCAACCAAATCCAGTCTTCGAGGATACCTTCCTCGGTTATCATTAAACACCAAAAACACCTTACCACAAGGGTTGCTGGAGTTAGACACCAACTCCACCCTTTCACAAACAATACAATCAAGCAAACGGATCACGAACACCACCACTTATTGAATGAATGTTTGATCACACCTTGATTAACCTTTTACAACAATGTATGAGTGTGGGTTGTATAATCAAAGCCTATAAAATATTTTGAATATATGAACAATATACTTGAGAGAAGAAGAAGAAAGAAATAATAGAAGAAGAAGAAAGTAGTAGAGCATCTTGCACTTGTGAGAATATGAGTTGTAGTCTTGGCCTTGTTTGCACTATTCTCTTATTTTTAATCACATGTGGCCGCCCCCCTTAAGGTATTCTTCCTTCTTGATAATTCTCTTTAATGCCCTTGGAAGATTTCCTTGTGTAGATATGACACCATCTTGCTTACTTGGCACACAATGATTGGAAGGATGACTTGACCTAGCTTACTTGTCACTTGATGATTGGTCCAACTTGTCATCATTTTAATGAGCTGAAAAATCTGAAATAAACTCATAAAAAATGTGCCAAATAGTAGTCAAAATGTTACCAAACAATCACACATTAATCCCCTTCAATTCTGGAATAAAATTGAAGACTAAATACATCAAAATTCGTCCATAATAAACATGTGCTGAAATTTCAGCATGTGTTGTATTTTGAATTTTTTCCTTGTGTATTGACTTAATAAATGTCACCAATCATGTGTGGCTTATTTTTCACCAATTGAAGTGCCAAATAAACTCCACATAAGCTCCACCAAGGCTGTAGTAGGCGTGTACATGTCTTGAACATGTGCTGAATTTCACTTTTGTAAACTTTGTCAAATATTGCACAATAATTACACATACATGGTATATTCCAATCAACCCTAATTTGAATATTCTAGAGCACTTTAACATGTCTTGAATGTGTAAAAAGTGTCTAGATGCATGTTACATGTCATGCCAAAAACGTTCCATGTGTGATGTTCGCAGAAAACCGAATTTTTGACTTTTGTCGATTACAAGATTTTTCTCCATTTAAATTTAATATTTTTGCACATGTTATAGATATTATGTCACACATAATATACATAAAATAAATTAAATATTCAGCTTTAGTGGCTGATTAAAATGGCGCCCCATGTGACAAAACAATTGAATTTAGAATCTCCACAATTTGGCCTTAATTGGGGGTGATTTGTGTGTTACAACATAGATTGATTTTATGGCTGAATATACCATGTGAGCCACAAAATGTTTGGCTCTTTTTAATGTATATGGGTTGGCCATCTATTTATGGCAAGTGTATGACACTAGCGAAGTTTCAGTAGTCACCCGATACGACAATTTTTGGTTTACAACCTTGTAATGTGTCGTAATAATTTTGTCATCACCATGACTTATATCATATGATATAACACCTAATGTACTCATAAATATGAGGTAAGTATAGTGGTGTGACGTTGACGTATGTTTGTAATATGTGTAACGTGTCGTTAGTATGTCGAAATATATGTGTATTGTGCCTTTTTTTTATAAAAAATATGAATATATATATAAGATATATATAAAAACATATATGCTAAATAGAGAGAGGCTTTCCATGTTTTAACTTGTTGCCATCATGCCTTCTCCAAATATATCTCTATTTAATGAACTACTTAGTTCATTTAACTAAGTGCTTCACTTAATGAACTAGTTTAGTTCATTAATGGTGGCACATGAAAATAGTTCAAACACAACAAGTCTTTGTCGTTTGATGTAAGATTTAAAGCTTCATAGCTTGTTAGTACGGCAACATTATATATAAAGTATATAAGGCAAGTTTGTCACAAAAACGTGTCAAGTAATAAAATTTGTCATGCATTTCTTAAGCACGCGTTATTTAAATCATTTATTTTGTGAATCACTCAAATTGATTTTCTCAACACCCTAAACGTATCATGTTCATTAAAGAGTCTAATGAATATTATTCTGATGATGAGGAAGTGGAACATGTTAATCTTGAGGAAAATCATGATGAAAATGAGGAAAGTGTGAGTGAGGATGAAGAGCTTGTATCAAAAGAATTTCTTGGTTGTTAGAAGAAATCTTAATGCACATGTTAAGATTGATAAGCAAGATCAACACAGAGACAACATTTTTTATATCTATTGTATGGTTAAAGGAAAAGTTTGTACTTTGATTATTGACTTCGAATCCTATACTAATGTGGCAAGTGTTGAACTCGTTAGAAAACTTGATTTGCTATTACTTAACCACTCACACCCTTATAAACTATCTTGGTTGAATGATTGTGGAGAAGTGAGTGTTAGCAAAAAAGTTTTGATCTCATTGTCTATTAGTGGGTATAAAGATGATATCTTATGTGATGTAGCTCCTATGCATGCAGGTCATATCCTTTTAGGTAGACCATTGCAGTTTGATAAGAAAGTTACTTATGATGGATACTTGAATAGGTATTCATTCAGGTTTAACAATAAGGTTTTTAAGCTACATGCATTACCCCCACACAAGGTATTTGAAGATCAAAAGAGAATGTGTAAGAACAGGAATGATTCTAAGGAGAAAGAGGCAGAAAAGAAATTTTTGGAGTGTATTAAGAGTGAAAGAAAGAAAAATGAGTCTAAAAGCAAAGAGATAGTAAACATTGATGAAGACAAATCTCAAAAGAAATTTTCTTTCTTTGCCAAACCAAGTGAAGTGTCACATGCCATAAACTCAAAGAAAATTGTCTATGTTATGATGTTTAAGGGGTCTCTGTTTTCTATAAGTGACTCACCCTCCACTTTGCCCAGTGGAGTTGTATCTTTGTTGGATGAGTTTTCAGGGTTGTTTCCTGAAGAAGAACCTTCTGGTTTGTCACCTTTAAGAGGAATTGAGCACCAAATAGACTTCATACCTAGTGTTGTCCTACCTAATAAGCCAGCCTACAGAGCAAACCCTGCTGAAACGAAGGAAATTCAACGCCAAGTAAAAGAACTCTTGGCCAAAGGAAATGTGAGGGAAAGCATGAGTCCTTGTGTTGTTCATGTGATCGTTGTACCAAAGAAAGATGGTACATGGAGGATGTGCACTGATTGCAGAGCCATCAACGAGATAACTTTAAAATACAAGTACCCTATTCCTAGACTTGATGATATGCTTGATGAATTGCATGGTGCTAAGTATTTTACCAAGATTGATCTTAAAAGTGGTTAATTTCAAGTACGCATTAAAGAAGGTGATGAATGGAAAACTGCATTTAAGACTAAGTTTGGATTGTATGAGTGGTTAGTCATACCATTTGGCTTAACTAATGCGCCTAGTACTTTCATGAGATTACTTAATGAAGTATTACGTGCATTCATTGGAAAATTTGTTGTTGTGTACTTTGATGATATTTTGATTTACTCTAAGACTTTGCATGAACACATAGGCCACCTAAGAAGCGTTTTTGAAGCATTGAAGAAAGAACATTTATATGTAAATTTCAAGAAATGTTCTTTTTGTATGGAAAAAGTTGTGTTTTTTAGGTTCTTGTGGTTAGTGCAAATGGAATTGAAATAGACCAAGATAAAGTGAACTCAATTTTAGAATGGCCAATTCCCACAACTGTTGGAGACGTAAGAAGCTTTCATGAATTGGCTAGTTTCTATAGAAGATTTGTTAATGACTTTTCCACTATTGCTGCACTTTTGAATGAATTGTTAAAAAAGACGTAGGATTTCAGTGGAGAGAGTCACAACAAAAAATCTTTGATGAACTTAAAGCAAGGTTAACTTCTGCACCTTTCTAAGACTACCTAGCTTTGATGAAACATTTGAAATTGAATGTGATGCTAGTGGTGTTGGTATAGGAGATGTACTATCTCAGTCTAAAAAACCGATTGCTTATTTTACTGAAAAGCTTAATGGATCACAATTGAATTATTCAACATATGACAAAGAGTTGTATGCACTGGTTAGATCATTGCAGACTTGGCAACATTATTTGCAACATAAGGAGTTTGTGGTTCATACTGATCACGAAAGTCTTAAGTTCCTTAAAAGTCAAGGAAATTTAAATAAGAGGCATTCAAAATGGGTTGAATTCATTGAACAAGTTCCTTATGTGATAAAATATAAGCAAGGAAAAGATAACATTGTAGCTGATGCATTATCTAGGAGGTATTCTTTGATTACTACATTGTCATCTCATTTGCTTGGATTTGAGTGCATATACATCTGACCCTGACTGTCAGTCAATACTTAATGCATGTTCCAATTCTCTATTTGATAAGTATTATTTACATGATGCATATTTGTTTAAAGAAAGAAAATTGTGCATACCTAAGTGTTCTGTCAGAGAGATATTTGTCAAAGAAGCATATGGTGGAGGTTTAATGGGCAACTTTGGCATCTTTAAGACATTAGAGATGTTAAAGGAACGTTTCTTCTAGCCTCATATGAGAGTTGATGTATAGAAGGTTTGTGGAAGTTGTATAACTTGCAATAAAGCTAAATCTACATCACATCAACATGGTTTGTACACCCTATTACCTGTCCCTATGTCACCTTGGATTGATATATCTATGGACTTTGTTTTGGGATTGCCTAGATCAAAAAATGGAAGTGATAGTGCGTTTGTTGTCGTTGACAGATTTTCTAAAATGACACACTTCATAGCTTATAAAAAGGTTGATGATGCATCTCACGTTGCAAACTTGTTCTTTCAAGAAGTTGTACGTCTACATGGCATGCCTAGAACTATTGTTAGTGATAGAGATACTAAGTTCTTAAATCACATTTGGTGTGTGTTGTGGGGGTAAACTTGGAATAAAACTCTTATTTTCTACTACTGCTCACCGCCAAACAGATGGTCAAACTGAAGTTGTGAATAGAACTTTGTCTCAATTATTATGTGTTATAATTAAGAAGAACCTCAAGAATTGGGGAGATTTCTTGCCATATATTGAATTTGCTTATAATAGAAGTGTTCACAGTGGCACCACACATTCACCGTTTGAAGTTGCATATGATTTCAATCATTTGTCTCCACTTGATCTTGTGTCTCTTCCTGTTCATGAACATGCAATTATTGATGGTAAGAATAAGGCTGAATTGATTAAGAAATTGCATGCTAAGGTTAAGCTACAACTTGAAAAGAAAAATAAACAGTATGCAAAACAAGCTAATAAAGGACGCAAGGAAGTTCTGTTTGAACCTGGTGATCTTGTTTGATTGCATTTAAGGAAAGAAAGGTTTCCTAGAGAAAGGAAATCTAAGTTCATGCCAAGAGGAGTTGGCGCTTTCAAAGTACTTCAGAAGGTTGGAGATAATGCTTACATTCTTGATTTTCCTAAGAGTAAGTATGGTTCAATTTCTCATACTTTTAACGTTGCTGATCTTACCCCTTTTGGTGATGATTTAGATTCAAGGTCGAATCATTTCGAAGAAGGGGGGAACGATGAGGTCCATAACCCTCAACTATGTCAAGATAATGAGAATGCACATAATGTTACAAAAATACGAGATCAAGGACCCTTAACAAGAAGTAAAATTAGGAAATTAATGCATGAAGTAGGGCCTTACTATTTAAACATGTGCAAGATGAACCAAAGGAATTTATACATTGGTTTCACATAATTGAACCTATAACGTGATTCATAAGAGTTTTTAGAACCATTGTAAAATATCATTAAGTTAGAATGTGTTCTTTATTTTGCTTTTCAAATGTTTATGTTGTATTAGTTTGGGCCCACCTCGGATTGTGACTTTCTGCAAGACTAATTTTGGTAGAATTGATGTATCTCTCCAACCACAAGGCCAAATTAGGATTTGCAAGATGTTTTGGAATGCTCAGACAAATATCTACAACTTTGGTGCTTTGTACGTTTTTAAACTCGGTCGTCTTGATAGCAAAAAATAGCATACAAGTGGAAGTACTGGTTCTATCGAATATTGTAATATACCTTCAGTAATTTGGATATATCTCTTCAATGGTTGGGCCAAATGCAAAGAACCTTATATGCTTATTTTCTACAATCAATGAGCAATAATTCTCTAAAAGAAGTCAAGGCCTACTTCGAATTGGAAGGTGTCCAAAAACCAGTCGCAAATCAGGAAAGATTTCAAGTTGAAGACAAATCCTTAAAGTCTTCCATGAATAGTACTTGAGGGACCTAGTTTGAAAATCATCATTCAAGACTTGCAAGTCTAGTTTTTTATGGAGGCTAAGTGAATAGTTTTTAGAAGTGTGTAGTCTTTTCAATCATCATTTCAAATTGTAAGATAGTTTTTTGTCGTGTGTTATTTTTGCCTATAAAAGGCACATAAGAGAAGCCTTGTAAACATACACCTACAATGAAAATTTCTTCTTCTTCAAGAGTAATTCTTGTGTGTTTTCTTGGATCATATTCAAAATCAAGGATAGAATCTTCAAGGCTTGAACATCCTTGTGAGAGTTGTCCGATTCCGGGGAAGGAAACATCCAAGAGGGAGGTATATTGCTTGGGTTGTGTGAAACTCATTGGAGGACTTATGTTCAAAAGGTTTTCTTCAACTTATTTGGAAGCAAGGTGAAGCTCTCTTCATTGTGCCTAAACCATATTTAGAGGAGAAGCTTTTGAGTTAAAGAATTGCACGTATCAACTACTTTGTTGTTTAGTATTTGCTACTCATATCTATTAACATCTCAATCTTTCGTTTTTAAACGTATTTATTCATCGATGATTAACAACTAAGATGTGATAGTTATTGATCGAATATCATAAAACTGGTCGCTTTTGTCTAAACTTTACTCTATCCATTGGCTTGTGATACTGACTATTCGATGCGGAAATCCATTATGAGCGTGTTTTGTACACTGAATTTCAATGTCCAATTTTGTACACTCTAATTATTGAAAGAGCTATTGAAAAATACTAGGAATTCAGTGTCCAATTTTGTTACTGATGGTATAGCAATGAGTTTTTTTTAGTTTAAGCAACTCATGTGAATTTATTTGAGTATAATATTTTTAGATTTTCTAATAGATGACCATGTGCATTTTTAGCTATTCTTTGCATCATTATTGAGCCAGGATTTCCTAATTAATTATGAGAGTGGATTTTAAAGTTACTGATAAGGTTATAGTTTTGTGACCTTAAAGTTATGGGGTCGAGACGCGGAAACAACATGTTATACAAAGTGTAAGGTAAGGTTGCGTACATCAAATCGCGAAGCAATCCGGCCTCTCTCCAAATACTACGCAAGCAGGAAGCTTAGTGTACCGACAACACCCTTATTTCTTAATCGGTAATGCCAAATTCGAAATGTATAATCATTAACAGATTTCTAGTTTGTGATATGATACATTTCAATTTCCTTGATCTTTGTAAAATATAAGCCAGAAAATCGAGATGTAAGCTTTTCTAACATTTGCTATATCTATTTCGGCGACTATCTCAAAAACTTCGTGACTTGGAAGAAATATTATTCAAGCTTGCAGCAATTATGCAAATAGTAAACTTGAAGTTTACTTTATTACTGGCATTTCTCCACTTGTTCATCCAATACTAATGAAATTAGTGCATAGAATATAACAGAAAACGTTGAGATTACTTTGTTCTATATGATATTTGGCCTGAAGCCAAATGCTTTATATTTGAGACAATATATATGTGCGATATATTTGAATTATGACAGTTGCACATTACGCACAATATTAAAAGAACGTTCATTGCATCTCCCTCGTGTAATCAAATATGCTGACTCCCTCAAGGATCGGATTTGATGAAATAATTCATAGGTTGCGTTTTTCTTCGGCTGGAGGGGGAGAAAATTTTTGTCCTAGCGAAATCGACATGTGAATTTGATGTCCACTTCATTTAGGATATTTTTACGAGCTAATTTAATCGGCTCAAAAAAGTCAAAAAATAACATGTCATATTTCAATAATGATATCTAAGAAAGATAGCATATAAGTAACAAATAAATATATGCCTGAAGAATGAAATTTTCTCTTGGTTCCTAAAAGTAGGATCAGAGGTATTGCAAAATTAATTGAAGGCTCCGAAAAAACTACTATATTTCTCTCTGAAAGAATGAAATTGACAATTAAACATGCACTATTTCTGACTAAGAAATCCAAGAGAACATTTCATACTTCATGCATATATTCACTGTTGGATTTAATTAATAAATCCATTGAATAGGACCGTTTAATCGAACCAATGGACAAAGTAACAAAAAGCAAAAAATATACCTTGCTCCATTACTGTTGTTAATCTCAACACGCACGCTGAAGAATCTGGCGTGATCCAAAGATTCACGACCTCCCACCAATTGCTGATACACTCCCTTGAACGGAATCAACAATTCACTGCTTTACCCGATGGAGAGGCTATACAGTGTGGGTTTTATAGAACAAGGTCGGCACACCCGGTCTCTTTTCTCTCTCTATGGCCGAATTTTATGTATGTCTGAGGAGGTGTAACCCCTCATCCTTTATATAGGGCGAGAATAGGAGGAATCCTGATGAGCATATTTCTTTATGGATACAAATTCCTTTATCCCAGATACCTGGGGATATATTGGATACTAACATCAAGTTATCTTTATCCATTATCAAATATTATCTAATATTTAACAATAAATATTATTATTAAATATTATTTATATTAAATTATTGTGCCAACAATTATCTACTAGCCACACGTGGGTTGTCGGCCCTCGGAGACCAGACGTCATACAATTTATGGTCGTTGCACTTTGAGCCCATCCATCGCGGTCTCTGACCATATGACTGTCTATATATTCGGGGTTCCATTTTAGACCACACTATACATCCACGAACATGCCCGATGATCACTTAACGTGTGTATGTTATACGTAACAATTAATATTATTATGTGACATATATGATATATAATATTATCATACATAACGTCCACCATATGATTAATTCGTATAAACTTTATCAATGTGTTGCGCATTACACGTTTCTCGAATTAATCCCAACAATCTCTCACTTGGACTATGTATGTATCTTAAAGATTATATGTTACTACTTTTGAGCTCATATACTGTATGTCATTTAGTGTGTCTTTCCTTTTTCGGTCCATCAGCAAATGTTAGCAAAAGACTTAAGCCGCACGCCGCCACATTGAATTGGTGGCTTGTCCCTCTTAAATCATGATACTAACATTCCACTGAATGACATAGATACTGAAAATGGATATGTAGTGTGAATTAATGTGTTAGGCAATCGTACATATTTAATTCAAACATGGCCCTACTTTAGCGAGATCAATAGAATTCAGAATGTATGCCGTAACTGCTTAATGTACATTACTTCTGCAGAAAACTTTAATATAACCGGAATGTACATTATATTGTTTGTCTGAAATAAACAACTTTATTGAGCACAAGAAAAAACCTCACAGGCTCCCACTAGGATAAAATTTCATCAACCAGACTAAGACCCGTACGGCTAACATGCTTGTGAAACACTACCAGTTACACGGCCTTAGTCAAAGGGTCGGCCACCATGGAGTCTGTACTGATATGCTCAATACTGATCAGACCACTCTGAACTCTTTCTTTAGCAGCCAGATACTTCATCTCTACGTATTTTGCTTTAGATGAGCTCCTGTTGTTATTCGAATATAGCACTGCAGTATTACTGTGGAAGACACCAATAAAGTCTGTTTCATGCTTTTCCAAGGGATCGTACTTCTGGCTAAAGTAAACACATAGCCTGAGGTCGATTTCATGTTGTCCTGACATCCAGCAAAATCAGAATCTGTATATCCAGTGATCTCTAACTTATCAGATCTCCGATACGTCAGTACGTGTTGCTTCGTTCCTTGTAAATATCTCAGCACCCTCTTTGTTGCGGTCCAGTGATCCTTACCCAGATCAAAGAGGTATCTGCCTAACATTCCCGTAATGAATGCCAAGTCTGGTCGTGTACATACTTGGGCATACATTATACTCCTTACTACTAAAGCATAGGGAGTTTTCCTCATTTCTGAATGTTCGAACTCAGTCTGGGACATTGTTTCAGACTAAACTTGTCTCCTCTTGACACAGGGGTATTAAGTGGTTTACACTTATCCATGCTATACCGCTTTAATACCTTTTCAATGTATGCCTGTTGTGAGAGACCTAAGATACCATGGATGCGATTCCTCCATATCTCAAGTCCCAACACAAATGAGGCTTCACCAATGTCTTTCATTTTGAAATGTTTTCTTAGAAAGACTTTGGTGTCGTCCAACATGTTTACATCATTTTTTGCAAGCAAAATATCATCCACGTACAAGATCATGAATATGAACTTGCTCCCACTGAACTTGTGATACACGCATTCGTCAATTTGGTTTGCCTCAAAACCGAAGGAGGCAACCACTTTGGCGAATTTGAAGTACCACTGTCGAGACGCTTGATTGAGCCCATAGATGGATTTCTTTAGTCGACAAACTATGCATTTTGGATCTCCTACCTCGAATTCAGGTGGTTGAACTATGTAAATAGTTTCGTGGAGTTCTCCGTTCAAAAACATAGTATTAACATCCATCTGATGTAGCTCAAGATCTAAGTGTGCCACTAAAGCCATGATTATCCACAAGGAATCCTTCGTAGATACTAGAGAGAAGATTTCCGTATATTCTATGCCCTCCTTTTGGGTAAACCCTTTAGCAACAAGTCTGGCCTTATATCGTTCTATGCTGCCTTTTGAATCCCGTTTGGTTTTAAATATCCATTTACAACCAATGGGTTTCAAACCTTTAGGCAACGAGACGACCTCCCTCGTGCGTAGACTTAATTTCTTCTTCCATGGCTTTTATCTACTTTTTTGAATTTTGATATTGTAATGCTTTTTGGACGTTTTTGGGGTCATCGTCCAACATGCCAACATCAAATTCGTGTTCTTGGAGATACACCACATAGTCGCTAGATATGGGATTTCTCTGTTCACGAGTGGATCTCCTTAGGGGCGCTTGTTTTTGGGATACTGTAGGTTCTTGAAATGCATCAGCCAGCAATTCTTTGAGTTCCTCAGTAACTTCCTCAGGAACATGAACTTGTCCCTGTGAAGCGTCACTACTGGGATGATGTACCTCAGGTGCGGGTATCGCTGATGCTATCTGCCCAAAAGTTGGTTCGATTCGTATTTCTATCACGTCTGAGCTACCCTCATCTAACTCGATGATCAGCTGATGTAAATCATTCCGGAACCAAAGTATCGTCAAAGAACTTTACCGAATTTGTCTCGAAAAACACTTTACTTACGGGATCGTAGAATTTATACTCTCGTGACCTTTCCGAGTAACCAACAAAATAGCAACTAATTGTTTGGCTGTCCATCTTTCTTTCATTTGGTTTGTGAGGCTTCGCCTCTGCTGGACAACCCCAAACCCTTATGTGGTTAAGGCTACGCTTACGTTTAGTCCATAACTCATAAGGGGTCCTTATGGTTGCTTTAGTTCGTACTTGATTGAGGATGTAACCTGCAGTTTTAAGCCCTTTTCCCAGAGGGATAATGGTAGCATAGTGTGACTAATTATACTACCTATCATATCCATAAGCATGTGGTTTGGTCTTTCAGCTACACCATTCATGCTTGATGACCAAGACATTGTGAGGGACAATTCTGTTTTCCTCTAGGTATTTAGCAAATGGTCCTGGACATTTTTCTCCTGATCCATCATATCGACCGTAGTATTCAGCCCCACGGTTCGATCTGATAGATTTAATCCTTTTGTTGAATTGTAACTCAACTTCAGCTTTAAATGATTTGAACATGTCTATTGCTTGTACTTTTTCTTTAATCAAGAATATGTAGTCATATCACGAATAGTCATCAATAAAAGTGATAAAATAAGAGTGGCCATTTCGAGTAACCGGATGAAATGGACCACTAATATCGATATGGATCAACTCTAATAGACTATTCGCACGATTTGCTTCATATCTTCAGACTTTAGTTTGTTTCCTTTAGCACAAAATATACACGCCTATTAGTCGGTTAAGTCTAAAGGATTGAGAATTTCTGTTTTGGTGAGACATTCTATTCTATTTTTGGACACGTGTCCTAAACGTCGATGCCAAAATGATCATGAATTCTCATGAATTTTGCTTTAACGTTTTGCGTTACAACATGCAAGGTTTCCTGATTTGAAGCGGTATTTATTGAATAAAGTTCATCAATTTTGGACATTATACCGTGACTAATCAATCTAGAAGCATGATAAAGTTGGAAATTTCCATTTCCAAAATAACCGTAATATCCACTTTTATCCAATCAATAAAACGAAATAAGATTCTGTTTAAACGATGGTACTACAAAAGTATCATGCAAATCTAGATAGAAGCTGGATATCAACAGCAATCTGAAATGCCCGACGGCTTAAACCTTTATGTTAATGCCATTTCTCTAACAGACGTATCTTTCATCGTTCTTGGTTTTCTATGGCTGATGCAACCCTGAATAGTCACAGATAGGTGAGTCGTGGCTTCCGTATCGACCCATTAAGTGGCTATATCCGAAACAAAATTAACTTCAGAACAAACTAAGAACATACTCTTTTTCTTGGAGTAAATTACAGTTAGCACCCAAACATTGTCACATTTTTCAGTTAGCATTTAATCGTTATGAAACCTCAGTTGGCATCCAAACGTCGCTAAAATGGACTCAATTAACACCAGAAACTGGCTGCTGACCTGCTGCAGCCAGTTTCATCAAATTTTAACGCCAAATGACAATTCCCCCCAAAATTAACGTCATCCCCTTCCCTCCCTTATGCTGCTACAGTTCCATTGTCGTTTGCCTCCATAAATTAGCCTTCAATTCATATAATCCCCCAATATACATCAATAATTGACATTCTTCATTCTTCCTCCCTCTCTCTATTGTGCTTTAACATGTCTTCCTCATCATCAGTTGGTAATCGACGGAGGCGGGTTGACTTAGGGGTGGAAGGCCGCTGCTTTTGTGGTATGAAAATACAAGAGACAACATCATGGACCAAAGCAAATCTTGAGCATAGGTTCCTAGCATGTCCATTGACGAAGGTAAGTTTAAAATATTCCTGCCTATGTTTGTTGAGTTCTCAATTGTATGCAATGTGATTGTTTTTTTGTTTTTCTTGTTAGAATGTTGTTGGAGGATGCGGGTTCTTTCAATGGCTGTATGAACCAATGGGTGAACGTGCGTGTCAAATTATACCGGGCCTATTAAAGAGGTGCAATAGGTACGAGGATGAGATAAACAATTGCAACATGAAGATACGTCAGTTGGAGAGGAAAAGCCGGATCCTGTTGTGTATTGTGATCCTTAGCTGGGTGATTTTGATCAATAAACTGTCAATGTAGTGTGCATTTTTATTAGATAGTTGTGATGTATGTGTTTGGAATGATGATGTGGTGATATTTTTCAATGAAACTGTGATGTTGGAGTGACATTCATGGCTGTAAACGTTTTATGTTGAAGGAGAATGATCCTGAAATGTTGTGTTTTTTGATTGCAAATGTTGTTTAAATGTTATCAGTGAAACTGTGATGTTGGAGTTGCCATTATTTGGCCACTTTTTTTTGTTTATGTGGCTCTGTTTGTTGGTTCCTTGGGTCATTGTTATGGAATATAAAACGCAATTCAGAGCGATCTAGCAAAAGTGTTAACTTTTAGCACTAGTAAAAAATACAATAAGCATTGTCCAATATCCATCAAATAAGATGATCCATAGCCAGCAACACAACATCTCTAACACATGTCATCTAAATGTCAACAATAGCCAAAATAAAGATTACTAACAGAGTCATGCTTGTGTATACATACAAGCATCTACACCCAAAACAAATACAAATGTTGTGGTTATCATAAACTTTCATCAAACAACATCAATTTTGATTCATGTTCTGCCTGGATTTTGCAAGTAGTGAGTTTGATAAGTAAACTTTCCCATCACGGTACTTGAAGTTGGAAAGAAGTTGCTCACTCCCTGGAACTTTCCTGTAATGCAGCTAAGTCTTTGGTACTTCAACTGGTAAACCAGTTGGTGCAGTTGGTCCAGTTGATGCAGCTGGTCCAGTTGGTTCATCTGGTGCAGTTGGTGCAGCTGGTGCAATGGGCGAAGTCGGCGCAGTTGGTGCAGATGACTCAGTTGGCTCAGTTGGTGCAGATGGCTCAGGCTGTATAGGAAAGAAAAATTCATCAACCAAATAGATAAATATTCATTAAATACTACAAATGAAATACATGTATGTATCACCTCAGATGCCACACTTGACTGCGACCTTACACGAAGTCTACAACTTCTCATGTTGTGGCTAGATTGACAGCAAATCTTACATGTCTGAAACTTTCTCTTCCTGCTACTCATCTGGTTCTCATTCTGGGACTGCAGATTATAGCGGACATTGAAATTGTTATAATATAAAATACAACAAAATACAGCTACTCTTAGATGTGTGAAATATTACCTCATGTGGGGCATCCGTCTGTTCACCCAACAGTGTTGGACAACTTCTCTTGTTGTACCCTGTCTGCTTGCAAGCCCTGTACATTTGCAGTTGATGAACTCTGTTCAATTTGTGTATCACTGTTGTTTTTGTTCGTTGAACCTTAACTACGTCAGCCTCCCAGGCAAATCTCTTCCTCACCCGCTTTGGCCTTCCAGCTTGTCTTTTCACTTGTGGAGGGGCTATAGGATCCTGTTCTGCCTCAAGTAATTGTTTCAAGCCCACACATGGGTGTATTGTCAACTCATACACTTTCATGTATGTGCTAACACGATAACACTCATCAACATAGTCCATTGGGTCTTCCCTATCATAGCTTATTGCTGCACATGAGTGAGAGCATGGAATCCCAATCAGTTCCCATTTTCTACAAGTATAAGTGTGCTCTTTCAAGTCAACACAAAAACTCCTGCCATCCCACTGCTGACACTGAAACTTTTTATAGTCAGACTTGTACGGAATACTATCAACAACTTCATCTTTCATCTTCTCTAACCTTGCGCTAATCCTTGGACAAAATCTCATATGTGCCCACTTCTGTTGCACTCTCTCTATGTTCTCTTGAAACCTAACCATGTTATAATTCCTTATCCACTCAAACATGGACAGAATAGGCATTTGTCTTGCCCCAAGAAGGACTTCATTGTAACTTTCACAAACATTGTTCAAAATCATATCACACTTTGCCATTGGACTGAAGTATGACCTACTCCATTGATTAGGTAGTTTGTCTTCCAACCACTTAGCGGCATCAGGATTCATCTTATCAATCTTCTTCATTGCACATTTAAAATCAACTATAGTTGTTGCCATGGCAGCCTCTAAAATGCTTTTTTCCATGGAACGGTGTTGTACCCAGCAAGAGCCCAGTTTCCATGCAAGTGCCTTGCACAAAACTGGTTTTGTGCTTGTTGAAGGACCTCCTCACAAGCTTGGATCAACCCTTTCTGCTTGTCTTATATGATTGTCCACTCATAATCACTCACCACCTTCAAATTTGTCCTTAAATTCCAAAGGAACTAGGCCCATGATTCCCTATTCTCACCTACAACTGCTGCATGTGCTATGGGGTATAGGTTATTATTTGGGTGAATACATACAGCACTCAGCAGCATTCCCCCGTACTTTGACTTTAGATGACAACTATCAATACCAACTATCTTCCTATTACCATTCAACATGCCATGCTTCATAGCAGTAAGACTTCAATATAGCCTTTGAAATCTAGGCTGGTCAACTACAAGAGGTATGTCTGCTTCTCTCAGCAACACATCTTCTTCTCTCACTGGAACTGAGTCATTTGAGGGGGTGCATGTTGCAAGGCACATGGTTGCACTGGGATCACTCCTTTTCACCTCCTCAATATAAGGCCATATCAGTTTATACTCATCCTCCTGCATACCTCTAATTAAATCCGGTGCTTTTTCCTTTGCTCTGAAGACCTGACTTTTACTGACGTTGCACCTCAACTCCTTCATCACCTTCTGTCTGAAGAGTGTCAAATTCAATTTTGAGTTTGCAGCAAACTCATCCATGTATTGTTTGGCAATCAATCCTGACCGTACATCACAATTCCTAACAGAACAACTATAGGTATGCTTGGAATTCATTGACCTAATCTCATAATTTTCATGTCTCCTGTCCAAACCTAACCTCACATACCATTCACATCCATCATTTTTACACTTAACACCGCATCTACCCTTGTCACTCTTAACTACAATGATTGGCCTCCGCACATTGATTGAGTACATCTTCACACCATCTTTAAAAATTTGAACATCTGAAAACCTGAGTCCACAGAAGAACTCAGGATTCTTCATATCACGATTAAGATTGAACATCCTAAGTGCAGGTTGACCCTCACCATCACTGTCAGCTATGTCTGGACCCCCTTCATCTGATATGTAATTATCTTCACGTACTCCATGTTCACCCTCACTAACAAAAGCATCATTTTTACCTTCACCACCCTCACCGATACATGCATCATCTCCACCATTCTCACCCCCACTAACACATGCACCATCCTCATCATTCTCACCCTCACTAACTAAAGAAACATCATCTTCATTAATATAATCATTGAAGCTTAAATCTGAATCTACTAGTCCCTCAGCATTGTATTTAGACTCAGACTCCTCTGTATCTTCGTCTACATTGACATCACCTTCAACAATCTCCTCATCAATCTGGTCCTCTTCCTCACTATCCCCATCAGATTCTCCCTGCCTACCCCCGGCCTCCACTTCCTCATTCACAATTTGTTCTTTCTGTACACCAGACTCTAAGGCCAAGGGAATTTTACTCACATGTTCAACTAACTGTTCCACATACAGTTCAAGTACTCTTGATGTACGCACTATTGCCTTAGCAGCACAGTATAATGGCCCATCATTTCCTAACTGAACAAACTTCTGACCCTCAACCATATAGTACTTTTTCTTACCTAATACTCCATTTTCCTCACACATTTGCTCCACATACACCAATGATATCGCATCCTCCTCCATATTATCATATATGAAATAGTCACCCCCCAGTATAGTTTGCCTTAGGCAAATGCAGCAACAGCCCCCCATAATGCATAATCAGTGTGAATTGCCCAGTATTTGGAGCTGTGAAGTCAAGATTCATTCACAGCCAAATAAAAAAACAATTTACAAACATGGGCATTTATTGAATATAAAACAACATATTATACACCATCATCTTTTAACAAATGCAACGGCCAAACCAATGATATCTTATGCAGTAAGGTAAATAGAAAAGGGCATGAAGATCATATCTTTTCAGCCTATATCGACAAAACTAGGCAAATTCATTCTAAACACCATTGAAACAATACCAATATTTAAACATAATACTAAAAATTGTTTGTATAGGTAGAGAATCCCTACTCATGCAAATGGTGAGGGTGTACGGATATTAATGTCCCAGATTTATGCCTTAACACGACACAACACCGGATAATGTCTAAAAATCGTATGAAATATGAGCTTTAACACAAAAATGCTTCAAATCTTACCATAAATAGGATGACTCTCGTTCCGTCTGTTAGGTAGCCTTAAACTCATGGCTTCTTGCTCGAATCACTCCAACACACACTGAATCGGATGGAACTACGCAGAAACTGCAGAATCTCTATGAAATAAGCACTAGATCTACACATGCACTGAGAGAGAAGAAATGCTAGGGGGAGGGAGAATTTCGCTGGGGGAGAGGGAGAATTTCGGAGGGGGAGAGGGATGAACTCGAAGCGGAAATGGTGGAAGAGTCAGACGGTTGCCACATTTTACCGCCAATCACATTAATTCAGGGGTAAAATTGGTATTTTAATGTTAAATGAGTCAGTCATCGTTGCATTTAAAAAGTCAAAGGTCGCAGCCAGTAATTTGGTGTTAATTGAGTCAATTTTGGCTATGTTTGGATGCCAACTGAGGTTTTATAACGATTAAATGCTAACTGGAAAATGTTACCAATGTTTGGGTACTAACTGTAATTTACTCCTTTTTCTTGAGCCAAGAAATATAACAGGTACAGTTCTTGTTTAAATTTCTTTCCTTATTGCAAAAGAAACAAGTCATTCGGTTGGGTGCGTCAGCGGTAGCCGCCCCTTTTTCCTTTTGACTTGCCTTTTGCACAGTAATCTTTTCCGTAGCTTTACGTTTCTTTCCATCGGAATTGGTGGCGACAACATTCACAACCTCATGCCCATCATTCTTTAGTCTTTCCTCATCTTGCACGCAATGTGCGATAAGTTTCATTGCCCTTTTTTTCTTTTGGCAGTTGTAACTGACTAGGAAGTGTTTGAACTTTAGAGGTAAGGAGTTGAGAATCATGACAACTAGCATATCATCAGAGACATCCAGTTTCATGTTTCTCAATTGAGAAGCAATATGAGTCATCTCTAGGATGTACTCCCTTATGCTGTCGTTTCCAAAATACTGTTTCGGGCAAAGTTTCTTTAGGAGATTGCCTGTCTCGGCTTTCTCATTCTTTACAAATCTTTGCTCGAGATCAGCTAAAAATTGTTTAGCCGTTGTGGATTCTGAAACGTGTCCCCTGAAGAATTTGGGGATACTCTTTTGCATAATTGTAAGACACATACAATTTGATCGTGGCCAGCATGCCATGTGAGAGTTTTCCTCACTGGTACTTTCGTATGTTAACACATCTGGACAATCAGTCTGCAACGCAGTGTCTATATCAACAATTCCCAGAAAGATATCGAGTTGATCTTTCCATTGCTTATAGATTGAACCGTTCAATGTAGGAATATCCTTAATGTTAGACATTATTGCTAAAAAGTAAACAAGAAATGGATGTAAATACACAACACGTGTAATCTTTAAACTGCATAAAATCCGAATATCAAATTAGAACCTTAATTCCATCTGCCAATTGTCTTTCAGCATTATGGCTCTTTGGAGTCATCCCAATACCTTCCAACAGTTGGGTGTAGTGGTCAATATGACGGCTCTCCAAGCACAGGTTAACCACCTTCCTTTGGGCCAATGAGTTAACCTATGCATTTAAAACTTCGCCGCCGGGTCCTTTTGGGTCCGCTACATGCTCATATTTGTTTTCAACAATCAGGCCTTCCTTTGGGCCAATAAATGATTGCCTCCAACACATACTTGCCCTTCACAATCATAACAAATATAGTGGCGATGATATGATTGCCGCACTTTAAGGGGATCATATAGCCCTATATTTGCTAAGTCGCGTAAATTAATGGTTCTAAATGATCCGCAGTTTTCTGACTGACCCTTTTGCATGTACCATGCATGCTTTGACCTCAATATACATTTTTGTTTTCTTTAAAACAATTTGAACTGGCTTGATTCCCTTTACGACTCATTAAGAACCACATTGAACCAAGCTTGGTTCTCCTTACGGTTTAAGAAAAAAATATCTTATAAATCAATTTAACAAGTGATATAACCTTATGATGAGTCATATTGAGTTGTGAAATGAACTGATTCAGTAATACCCACTTGCCATAAGCATATATTGCCATTCCACACAATTCCCAGGCCACCAGTGGAGTCGCAATTATCTCGCTTAAGTACCGACTTTCTAGACAAAAGTATGTGTACTATTTATCACAATTCAATAAGTCATATATCACGAGTTTAAACTGCATTGATTGATAAGTCCAGATATTATTGGTCAACACAGTCAACTTAGCCCATCGAATTAACTTGGTTGAACTCGGTCAAACCGGGTCAAGCAAGATTCGGATCCTTAGTGGGTTAAGTTCCTTAACTTTATTTTATTGTATTTATTAATTAACTTGCATAAATGGCATAAATAAATAATCAGATAACTGCATGCATATAAACATAATGCAATAACCGAAAAGTAAACTTAACACATGATTATTATTATTTTGGATTTCTTTAAAATAATAATAATAATAATAACAAGAATTAGTTGTTATTATTATTACTTATTTTTCTTAATAAACTTTAAATAGTAACAATAATAATAGAATTATTATCGTTATTATTTACTTTATTTCCTTTAAAGAGTTTTAAAATAATAATAATAATTACTTATTATTACTACTATTTTACTTAATAATAATAATGACAACAATAATTAAATTATCTTTATTATTATTATTATTTTCTTTAAAAGGAAAACTCAAAATAATAATAATAATAATAATAATAATAATAATTTATTATTATTAATATTTTCCTTAAAAGAAACTTTAAAAAATAATAATTATTATTATTTACTTAATCTAAAACAACAATAACAAACCAAATAAAATAAAAGAAACTGAAAATTAAAGGGGGTGGGAGGCGCAGGTCAGTCCAGGTCATAAATTTGCCTTTTTTTAATTTATTTACTGAATTGGGCCGAAACCCTTTCCTGAACCTGGTCAAAGTCGGGTTAGCCAGGCTTGCCCGACCCACTTTGAAATCAGAAAGTCCTTTTTTTAATTTCAGTAGTAATTGGGCCGAGCCAATTTCTGAACCTGGGTGAACACGGATCAAACTAAGCCCAGCTCAGCCTACCGCCAGCTGTCAGGAGCAAAAATCTCCAGATTTTCTGGCCGTTGGTTTCGAACTGGAGACCTCAGGCTGTTTACGCTGGCCTTTATGAGGTTATTAATATGAGAGTTTAATTTTATATAAACCCAGCGGATTTCTAGAGAAAAAAAATGGCCAAAACTTTCGCAAGGATGTTTTGAACACGGGGACCTCTGATTACAGGGGCAGAGGCATGCCAGTTTTGTGAAAAACTGGTGCAATTTTATATATCAATCCAGAAAAACAGAAACTTTTATTCAACAAACTTGTTCCGAAAAAACGTTTTTTGACTAGAAAAATTTCGTCTTTCCGAACATGAACAGATCAACAGAACAAATAAATTGATTCGATTAGGCCTGCTCTGATACCACTTGTTGGATTTAATTTAATAAATCCCTGAATAGGAGTAGACAAAGTAACAAAATACGAAAAATATACCTTGCTCCATTGCTATTGTTAATCTGAACACGTACGTTGCAACTGCTTTAATGAAGAATCTGGCATGTTCTAAGGATTCATGACCTCCCACCGATTGCTGATACACTCCTTGAACGGAATCAACAATTTACTGTTTTACCCGATGGAGAGGATAGGAAGTTTGGAGTTTTAGAACAAGGTTGGCACACCCTACCTCTTTTCTCTCTCTATGGCCGAATTTTCTGGATGTCTTAGGAGGTGTAACCCCTCCTCCTTTATATAAACTGAGAATAGGAGGAATCCTGATGGGCATATTCTTTTATGGATAGAGATTCTCTTATCCAGATACCTGGGGATATACTTGTTCTTAACATCAAGTTATCTTTATCCATTATCAAATATTATCTAATATTTAATAATAAATATTATTATTAAATATTATTAAATATTTAATTATTGTACCAACAATTATCTACTAGCCACACGTGGCTTGTCGCCTCTCGGGGACCAGACGTCGTACACTTTATGGTCGTTGCACTTTGAGCCCATCAATCGCGGTCTCTGACCATATGACTGTCTATACATTCGGGGTTTTCATTTTAGACCATACTATATATCCACGAACATACCCGATGATCACTTAACGTGTGGATGTTATACGTAACAATTAATATTATTACGTGATATATATGACATATAATACTATCATACATAATGTTCACCTTATGATTAATTCGTATAAACTTTATTAACGTGCTGCATATTATACTTTTCTCGAATCAATCCCAACCTTCATTTCTTACTTTATGTTATCCTTCTGGGACCTGGTCAATGAAATACGACACGTTATTTCTTAACTCTTCTTGAGCCGATTAAATTAGCACACATTCAACTCAACAATCTTAATTTCACGAGACCAAAAAAATTTCTCCCCCTCTTGTCAAAGAAAACGCAACTTATGAATCGCATTATAAAATCTGATCCTTCAGGGAGTCAAGATATTTGATTACACGAGGGAGATGCAGTGGACGTTCTTTTAATATTGTGCGTATTGTGGAATTGGCATCATTCAAATATATCACACATATACAATTTCTCAAATATAAATTATTTGGCTTCAGGACAAATGTCATGTAACACAAAGTTTTCTCAAAGTTTTCTGCTATATACCATGAACTGATCTCATTAGTATTAGAGAGGACCAAGTTGAAAAATGTCAGTATTAAAATAAACAACAACTTTTGCATTATTGCTAGCTTGAATAGTATTTCTTACAAGCCACGAAGAAATGTATTGACTTTTAAAGATATTCGCCGAAATGGATTTCATATTGAGACAAAGAAATAGCAAATGTGTGAGTATCTATATATAACTAAATTTGTTTACAGAAAGATACAAATATTAGAAAACTTTCATCTTATATTTTTCAAAGATTAATGTAATTGAAATGCATCATATCGCAAAAAGTAAGTTTTCTGATAGCAACACATTTCGAATTTGGCATACTCAATTGGGACATCTTGGCTCAATAATGATGTGAAGGATAGTTGTAAATGCACATAGTCATCCATTGTAGAATAAAAATAATATTATATTCAAATAAATTGACATGGGTTGCTTGGTCTGTCAAAATTGTTCAAAACAACCAGAACAGATTCATACGAGAACTAACTGCCAGAGAGAAAAGAAAACTGAGCAAATTTTGAATTGAAAATCTTCTGGTTGAATGAATGATGCAGCGCAGCAGAATGCTGTACTTTATACAATCCAGCAAAGGCAAAAAAACAAAGAAAAGAACTAAAAATTACGAAACTAGCCTCCCAACTACGTAAAGCCCTATTGTCTCATTAAGAGCATATTTGTCATTTTCCATCATTTAAAATTTGCCGCCTCTAGCCTTCTTCCCCAATTCCTCTTCTGAGATGCTGCTGCGCAGCATGGTGCTACGCACCTCATCCAGCCTCAATTCCTACACCAATAACCGCTTCATAACCGTTTTTGCCAGCTCATCAACCAATCACCTTGACCCTTGATTCTCACTCTTGATCCAACGAATTAAGCTCTTGATCCAACGAATTAAACTTGCTCAACTTCGCTTGATCAGCCTCCAACTCATCACCACCCTCAACACCCTCCCTCAAACCTGACTTACTATATATATTACACACTCCCATTGCAGAAGTCAGGTATTGCAGTTTCCTTGAATCAAGCGGTTTGGTGAACACATCCGCCAATTGCAATTCAGTCCTGATAGGCATAGGACGAATGATCCCTTGCACAAACTTGTCTCTGATTATGTGACAATCAATCTCTATGTGCTTGGTCTTTTCGTGAAATACCGGATTTTCAACAATGTAAATAGCACTTTTATTATCACAAAATAACTCTACTGGTCTCTCTTGTACTACCCCCAAATCCTTCATCAAGTACAATATCCACTGTATTTCACAAGCAGCAGACGCCAAAGCCCTGTACTCAGCTTGTGATGATGACTTAGACACAGTGGTTTGCTTCTTCGCTTTCCAGGGTATTAAAGATTCACCCAAAAGACACAATATCCTGTTATTGATCTTCTGGACTCAATGCATCTGCCCCAATCTGAATCTGTAAATCCCTTTAACTCTACATCACCAGAACTTGGATAAAGAAACCCCTGTCCTGCTGTGCCCTTTATATACCTTAGTAACCTATGTGCCGTCTTAAGATGAAGCTCAGTAGGTTGATCAAGAATTTGACTTAGCTGCTGTACGGTAAATGCAATGTCTGGCCTCGTTATAGTCAAGTATAACAGCTTTCCAATCAGCCTTCTGTATCCTGAAACGTCTGCTATCTGTGGAGAATCTTTGTGTGCTAGCTTTACATTCTGCTCCATAGGTGTCTTGGCTGGCTTGGACCCAATAAAACCAGCTTGCTCTACTAACTCCAGTGCGTATTTCCTCTGATACAACAATACCGCCCTTTGGGACCAAGCCACCTCTAGGCCCAAAAAATACTTAAGAATGCCAAGATCTTTAATCTGGAAGGCCTGATGAAGGGAAGTTTTCAAAGACACGATCTGAGGTAGAGAGTTACTGGCCACAATAATGTCATCAACATAGACAAGTAAAGCCAAAAAGGATTCAGGAGTGGACTTAGTAAACATAGTATAATCTGTCTTGGACTGAACATAGCCCTGAGAAATCAAAAAAGAGTTGAGCTTATGGTTCCATTCTCGGCTAGCTTGCTTAAGGCCATATAGGGACTTACTGCACGGGGTTGATCTGAGGAGAGGCCTTCTGGTAACTACATATAAATCTCTTGACTAAGATCACCATGAAGGAACGCGTTGTTTACATCAAGATGATGTACATGCCAGTGTCTGATATAAGTCAAAGCCAGTAACAGTCTAACTGTGGTAAGCTTAGCTACGGGAGAGAAAGTGTCAGTGTAATCCACACCCAACTGCTGTGTATAGCCTTTGGCAACTAGCCTGGCTTTGTATCTCTCTATACTGCCATCTGGGTTGTATTTGATCTTGTAAACCCACTTACAACCAATGGCTTGCTTACCTGGAGGCAAAGAGACTACTGTCCATGTGTGATTAGCTGCTAAAGCAGTTAACTCCGCGTGCATTGCCTTCTGCCAGTGAGGAGAATCGGCTGCTTCATGGTATGAATTAGGCTCCTGCTGAAGACTAATATTGAGAACATATGCCCTATACTCAGGAGATAATGCATCAAATGACATGTAGTGCTCAAGGGGATGAGAAGTAGAACAAGAAGATTGGCACGAAGGTGTATGTTGCAGAAGGTTACAGTAGTAATCTCGAAGATATTTAGGGGGTTTTCTAACTCTAGAAGAGGAGTCATGAGGTAAAGGCAAGCAAATTTCAATGCTAGTGTAAGGATGAGCATCTCTGTGAGGCTGTGAGGATTCAGGTGAGAAGTGGTCCAAACCTGGGGTGTTACCGTTTGATGGAGTATTGGAACTGCTACTATCTTCAGGAGGTGTGTTTGAAGCATCATGTGTACTGGAAGCAGGCACATGTGATGCTTCTAAGGAGACAGTAGGTTGTTGATATGGAGACTGACCATTTGATGAGGAAGGATCAGAAACTTTATCAAGAGAATGGTCATGGTTGAAAGACAGATCAGTGGTGGTAGGATTTTCAAATGGGAAGGTGTGTTCAAAGAATTGAACATCCCTGGAAATGAAGACAGATTTGGACTGCAGGTTTAACATAATATAGCCTTTGACATTGTGAGGGAGACCAAGATAAACAGATGGTATGGACCTTAGGGCAAATTTAGACTTGTGAGGTGTAGTGTCTGCAGCAAATGCAAAGCAACCAAATGTCTTCAACTGATGATATGAAGGAGTGGTCTGAAACAGTAGTTGATGTGGACTTTTATGATTGAGTAATGGAGTAGGCAATATATTTATGAGTTGGACAGCATACTGGGTACAGAACCCCCAGTAGCCTATGGGGACATCGGACTGAAACTTCAAAGCTCTGGCTGTATTTAGGATGTGCTGATGCTTTCTTTCAACAATCCCATTTTGCTGGGGAATGTTGACACATGTGGTTTTATGAATTATGCCTTTATTCATATAAAACTTAGGCATATTGAATTCCTGGCCATTGTCTGACCTCAATACTTTAATGCATTTACTGAACTGATTTTGAACAAATTGGCAGAAACTTTCAATTACATCTCTAGTCTCTGATTTCTGTTTGAGAAGATAAAGCCAGGTATATCTTGTGAAGTCATCTACTATGGTAAGAAAATATCTTTGCCCATAAACAGTGGAGTGTTTGTGAGGTCCCCATATGTCAACATGTATGAGGTCAAAAGCTGAATTTGAAATGGAAACAGACACTGGAAACGGATGTCTTTTCATTTTTGCCAATGGGCATATAGAACAAGAATACAATTGATCAGGCAAAGTAATGGAAGGATCAATCCTCTGTACATCCTTTATTCTAGGCATATGAGCATGACCTAATCTATAATGCCACAACAAGGCAGGAGAATCAGAAAGTTTAGCAGCAACTGACAGACACTTTGAATATGATGATGAAGAAACTGGCTTGGCATGGTCAGAACCTTGCAAGTAGTACAAGCCTTTAACCAACTCAGCTGAACAAATCGTCTTCAGAGAGACTTGGTCCTGGATTACACAAGAAGATCCCATGAACTGAACTAACACAGATGATGCAGCAAGCAACTTACTGAGAGACAAAAGGTTATAAACAAAACTAGGAACAAGCAGCACATTGTGTACGATAAGCGAAGGATTAATAATGACTAAACCAACATGTGTGGCTGCAACTGAGGTCTTATTGGGAAGCCTAATGAACATGTTATGAACAGGTTGATAAGAATGAAACATGCTGATACTACATGTAATATGATCAGTAGCTCCTGAGTCTAGAATCCATATATTCGAATTATTAGCACAGCTATTACCTATTTCATTACCTGATAAAGCAGACATTACTGCTCCTTGGCTTCCACCAAACTGCACTGGAGCCACAGCAGGCTGACTAGGATCCTTGACATTCAACAATGACATCAGTCTTTCGGTCTGTTCCTGCGTCAAAACAGGTAGCTGGCATGACTGTCCATTCTGATCATGCTGCTGTGAATCACACTCAACATCATGAACCTCAGTTATATTTGCCCTTGGCTTGTATCCCAGAGAAAAGCCATGCTTCTTATAGCACCTCTGTTCAACATGCCCAATCATGCCACAGTGAGTGCACTGCGGCCTCTTAGATCCTTCAGGAAAGAATCTGCCATTTCCTCTTCTGTATGCGTTACCTCCTCCTCTATTGTTAAACGCATTCACACTAACATTCACACCTTCATTATTCTCAGACATCATGGCAGTAGGATTATTCATAAACTGTACAGAGGTAGCACTATTACTCAGTTTCCTTTCGTATTTCAATGCCATTGCAAATACAGTGTCTAAGTTAGGCATGGGCGACATAACAAACACTTGAGACTTTACGGCATCATAATCATCATTCAGACCTTTTACAAATTTAATGACACAATCACTTTCAACATAAGCTCTCATATTCGCTGTGACATTACAATTGCAACCACGGCATGTACATCGGGGAATTGGCCTTACAGCCATCATCTCTTCCCACATTCCTTTCAATTTAGTGAAGTAATCACTAATACAGTCTGTCTCTTGCCTTATATTGTAAAATTTTTCAAGTAAATCAGAAAGCCTAAAAGGATCACAACTTCCATACCTTCGCCTCAAATCATTCCATACCTCTGCAGCGGTATCATACCATATCACGCTTTGAGCAATTGCAGGAGATACGCTATTCATGATCCAAGAGTGAATCATCGAGATAACTTGCCTCCATGAATTGTACTGAGGATCATCCGGATTAAGAGGTGCAATGGTGTCATCCTTAAATCCAATTTTGTTCTTCACGATTAAGGCCATTGAAAACATTCTACTCCAAGTATGATAATTGTGAGAGGTTAGAGGAGGTTGGGCAAGGATTATCGATGGACTATCATTCGGATGAAGATAGTAAGGATTAGCAGCCGGAGCATCCGCTAGCTGATTACCGTTTCGCGCATTATTATCCATTTTTTAGATAAACAGCAAAGATCAGGATCAACACTTATCACAGATCAGAGGTTGGAAATCACGCTCTGATACCATGTCAAAATTGTTCAACACAACCAGAACAGATTCATACGAGAACTAACTGCCAGAGAGAGAAAAGAAAACTGAGCAAATTTTGAATTGAAAATCTTCTGGTTGAATGAATGATGCAGTGCAGCAGAATGCTGTACTTTATACAATCCGGCAAAGGCAAAAAAAAAACAAAGAAAAGAACTAAACATTACGAAACTAGCCTCCGAAATAAAGCCCTATTGTCTCATTAAGAGCATATCTGTCATTTTCCATCATTTAAAATTTGCCGCCTCTAGCCTTCTTTCCCAATTTCTCTTCTGAGATGCTGCTGCGCAGCATGGTGCTACGCACCTCATCCAGCCTCAATTCCTGCACCAATAACCGCTTCATAACCGTTTTTGCCAGCTCATCAACCAATCACCTTGACTCTTGATTCTCACTCTTGATCCAACGAATTAAGCTTGCTCAACTTCGCTTGATCAGCCTCCAACTCATCACCACCTTCAACATGGTCTCAAGGAAAACTCATTGCTAGACCATCGGTAACAAAAGTGGATACTCCGAGTATCTTTGGATCGGATACAAGGATATGCATGTGATTTATTCATCTTCCAAGTGAACAGTTTAGATATTTCATGGTTCGAATTTATGTGTCCACTAGGTGGTCACATGTATCGATGTTGTCAACTCGTAACCTGGCGTTTGCGAGATTGCTCGCATAAATTATTAGTTTACGTGTAAAATTTCCTCTTTGTCCAATCAAAATTATCTTTTTAGATAATGCTTGTGAGTATTCCTCTCATATATTTGATGATATTTATGTCTGTTGAGGTTATTGTTGAACATCCAGTAGTATATGTTCACACACAGAATAGTTTAGCAAAGTTTTTTATGAAACACTTATGTTAATGATAATAAAATTTCCTCTGGGTCATGCTATTTTATATGCGGCACCACTTGTACGTTTAAGGCCAACTAGTTATCATAAATTTTCTCCAATGCCTTTGGTTTTTGGTCATGAACCTGATATTACCCATCTCAGAACTTATGGATGTATTATAGTACATATACCTAGAGGGCCAGCAGTGCAACGTACTAAGATGGGACCATTAGACAGTTGGGATATATGTTGGTTATGATTCTCTCTATGTCATTAGGTATCTCGAACCCATTACGTGTGATTTATTTACTGATAGATTTGTTTATTGTCATTTTGACATTGCAGTTTTTCCGATAATAGAGGTAAAATAGAAGTGAAGTTCATAAGAAAGAACAACTAAATAAAGAGCTCTATTGGAAAACTGGTTAGGTTTCTTGATCCTAATACAAGTGCATGTGAACATGAGGTTCAAAGAATTATTCATTTGAAAAATATTGCAAATCAACTGCTGGATGCTTTTATTGGCTCCAAAAGAGTTTCACAATCGTATATACCATTAGTGTTATGCCCCGCACCCTCCGTAGGTTAATCAAAAGACAAAGAAGGAATCAAACGGAGTTTAATGATAGTCAACGGAAATAAATTAGGCATTAAGTATGAGGATTAATTAGAAATTAATGAGAGGATTGAATATTTGAATTAAATTGTATTAAATTTTAGAATTAAATAATAAAGGTTTATCTTTTAAGATAAATAAGATAATAGATATAATTTAGAAACTCCAAATTTCCTCCTTCTCATATAAAAACTGATAGAACGTCAGTTTTCTCATTATACAGAGAAAACTGACGCAGCCTCCATCCCCATAGGCGACATTGGCATTCACAAACCCTAGGCAAGGATTTCTTCAAGATCCATCCTTCAATCTTCGTCCGATCTTCCTTCATTCTTCGAGTAATCAAAGGCAAGTAATCTACTTATAAGTTCTTACGTTTTGCGAATGCAAACTGGCCTATTTTGTTATCAAAGTGGATCACCATGAAGTAGTTTCGTTTTGAGATTATTTGTTTATGATTTATGTGTCTTGGTTTCGAGATTTGGCCGCGGTATATGAAAAAATATTCGTTGCTGTTATTGATTATGTGAAATCATGCTAATCCCTACCCCGAAATCCCTTTGGATGTGCCTTCATTGCTGGATAGATTTGAGAAGGGGAAAAGGAGGGATCTTTTGGGTGCGATATGGGGAACAATGTGCGTTTAGGATTGAATGTGTGATGGGTCCGAGAGGGTTTTGCGTTGATGAATTATGCTTGGATGGATAGGGTGGTTAGGCTTGGAATGATGGGTTGGAAATTGGGGAAACGTTGGTTGAAGATTGCATCTTTTGCAGAAATTCGCAGAACAAAGTACACAAGAAACGCTGACATCGATCGATCGATGTCAGAGATCGATGTCCCCTGCTGGACATCGATCGATCGATGTCAGAGATTGATGTCCCCTGCTGGACATCGATCGATCGATGTGGGGTGAGCTGAGAGATCGATGTCCTCTGTTGGACATCGATTGATCAATGTATAAGAGGCTGAGAGATTGATGTTCTCTGATGGACTTCGATCGATCGATGTGAGGGTATGAAGTCACATCGATCGATCGATGTGAGTGAATGAAGTCCATCAGTTTTGTGAGAAAATAGAGGAAGAAAGAGGGAAGCTCGGGGAATCTTTGGGTAACCTTAGAGACTCCTTAAGACTTGATTAGAGGTAGTCTAAGTCTTGGGAACATGACTTAGGATGGTGAATCAACCTGGTGAGTTTGAAGGGGGTTTTCGAATCGGATTTCAATGAAGATGACTTAGGAGGGTTAGGAGATGAACGTACGAGGTGTTTTAGAGTTCAATGAAGAAAGGATAGGGATGCTCGCATTGGTTGTGAACTTTAGAATCGAGACTAGGTATTGACGAGCTTGTCGAAGCCTAAGTTTGAGGTGTAAGTTGGTATCTTGTGTGTTGTTTATACTTGCGCATGTGAATGTAAGTTGCATACGAGAACGATAAATGTGATTGAAACGAGGAGTCTTGCATCATGACACTTGCATTTGCATATTGATTTGAAAAGAGATGTGCTTCGGCACA